>RQSC01000014.1:112301-133837 GCA_013416795.1 Prasinococcaceae sp. CCMP 1430
GCGCGCGACCGGCGCGGCGGCGGGCGCCATCACCCGACGCCGCGCGGCAAGAGGACGGCACCGCGAGGTGTTCGGGGGGGAAGAAGGCTGCGCGTGTGTGTTGTTGTGGGGGCCCGGGCGTGTGGGGCCACCTTCACGTGTGCGCCGGCTGTCAATCCCGCCGACGCGGCGGGACGCGCGCGCCCCGCGCGGCGCGCCCCGCGCGTTGGAAGGGGGGCCGGGGGCACGCGCGCGCGCTGACTGTGCGCGCGCGCGCGCGCGAGCGCAGCGCGCGAGTGGATAAGTCCGCCGAACCGAAAACAAAAAAGGTTTTCGGGCGTTTTTGCCGGAAAGTACCACGAAATAAACAAAATCAAAATCCGGGGTCTTCGGAAAGACGGCGGCGTGCGGCGTGATGTGTTGCAATGCGATTTGATGTGGGGAAGGGAGAGAGCGCTGCGGCCGCTCTGGAAGGGTGGCAGGACGTCATGTTCGCCACTGTGGACGCCGAGTACGACGAGCGCGAGCGCCCGGGAGCGCGCGCGGCGGTCTGTGCCCGACCTCGCGCTGCCGCCGGTCGGCGATGCGCCACGGTTGCGCCTTTGGCGCCGGCCGCAGCAGCTGCCACCATGCATGGCGTCCACGCCTGGATGGCGCGAGCAGCGAGCGCGGCAGCGCATGCGTGCGCCCGATCGCGTCTCGCTCGTGCTCGAGGAAAAGAAGCGCGGCCGCATTTTGGGCCTCGGCCGCATGCAGGCTGTGCGCCGCGGCGCCGCAGTGCCGCAGAGCGGCAGCGCTTGTGCAGGCGGCGCACGTGGGTGCTGGGCGCGCCGCGTCGATGAGGCTGCTACGGCATCCTTTCCGACGGCTTCAGTTTGCGGGTGTGTGGTATGCCAGTGCCTGCATGTCGCGCCCGACGCTGACTCACTCGCGGCCACCCCTTCTCTGTCGCTCTCACTGCTTGTGCGCTCCCTCTTGCACGTGTAGTTTCCCCCGCCGCTCATCATGCCGAAGGCCATGGACACCTGCTGCCGCGAGTACACCATCCACCTTGCCACGCGCGTGCACGGCAAGACCTTCAAGAAGAAGGCGCCGACCGCCGTGAAGAAGGTGAAGGAGTTCGCGCAGAAGATGATGGGCACGTCGGACGTGCGCGTGGACACGCGCCTCAACAAGGCGCTGTGGGCTGGCGGCATCCGCTCGACGCCGAAGCGCATTCGCGTGCAGATCGAGCGCAGGCGCGCCGACGACGAGGACGCCAAGGAGGAGTTCTACAGCTACGTCACCCACGTTGAGGGCGACTTCCGCGGCCAGGGCGTCAAGGTCATCGAGTAAAGCGCCATCCCGCGCCTGTAAGATGTCTTGACTATTAACAAGAGGTGCTGCGCGTTACGCATGTGCGCCAGCGCGTGCATGCGTGCGCGCGTGCGTGCATCCGCGTGGACGCAACGAAACTGTGTTACTGCTGTGCTCGCGTACGCGTCATCGCACGCGCGTTGACGTGATCTCAGCCGCCTGCGCTCGGATTTTGGCCTGCGCTCGGATTGTCCGCCGGTTGTTTTGGTGGCGGCTTCGGCGGCGGTGCTGGAGGCGGAGCTAGTGCCTGACCCGAAACCAGTTTTGAGTACGCGCCGCCACGAGAGAGTAGCTCCTTGTGCGTCCCGCGCTCGATGACTTGGCCCTTGTTGAGGACGCAGATCTGGTCGCAGGAGCGGATGGTGCTCAGTCTGTGCGCTACGACGAGCACCGTGCGGCCGCGCATGCAGCGCTCGAGCGCCTCGTGCACGAGGCGCTCCGACTGAACATCCAGCGCGCTGGTCGCTTCGTCCAGGATGAGCACCTTTGGCGCCTTGAGGATTGCACGCGCGATGGCGATGCGCTGCTTTTGCCCGCCGCTGAGCGCCGTGCCGCGCTCGCCAACCATCGTGTCGTATCCCTCGGGAAATTGCTCGATGAAGGAGTGCGCATTGGCCTCCTTGGCCGCGGCGACCACCTCCTCGTCGCTCGCGTTGGGGCGCGCGAAGCGGATATTCTCCTTCACTGACGCGCTGAAGAGAAGCGGCTCCTGGCCGACGACCCCCATGTTGCCGCGAAGCCAGTCCAGGTCGAGCGTCTTGATGGGCGAGCCATCGACCAAAACCTCGCCGCTGTCAACATCGTACAGGCGCAACAGTAGCTGCGCAATGGTTGACTTGCCCGCACCGCTCGGACCGCACAGCGCTGTCGACGTGCCTGGCTCGAGAACCAAATCCACGCCGTGCAGCACCTGCGCATCCTGGCGAGTTGGGTAGGCGAAGTCGACGCCCCTCAGCTCCAGCCTGCCCTTCATGTGGCCACGAGACCAGCGCGGTATGGTGCCACCGCGCCCGCCAGCGTTCATCTCAATCTCGACGGGCTCTGACAGCGCGATGTAGTAGTGTATCACAGCGGCCCCGCCGCGCATGATGGTCTCTTGCATGCCCGTGAGAGTGCCGAAGGCCATTGCCGCGCGCTGCGCGTAGTTCAGGATGCTCGTGAGCTGCCCAACTGTGAGCTCTCCCCTGTTCACGAGCATCGCCCCATAGAGCATAAAGACGACCTGGCCGCCCGCGGCGAGGAAACTGGAGAATGCGCCCGACCGGGCGATGCTGTTGGTAACTCTTGCGCCGAGATATTCCGCCTTTTGGAGCATCTTTTCAAATTTGTCTGCGGTGCGCCCCTCGGCGGCAAAGTGCCTGACGGTGCGAACGCCCGCCAGAGCCTCGAGCGCGTAGCTCTTGGCGGCGCCGCCCGCCTCGAGTGCCGCATGGATGAGCGACCGCAGATTGCCCCCGCTCATCATTGCAAGCATGACTGCCGGAGGTAGGGTGAGCCCGATGAATTTGGCCATCTTAGGCGACGTGCCTAAAATGTACCCGCCCGCCACGCAGAACGTGGCGCTCGCGTTCACCATTCCAACTAAAAGCTCCTTCACGATGACGTTGCAAGACGCATTGACGTCGTCAGACATGCGCTGCACGAGCACGGCCGTGTCAGTGCGGTCGAAGAACGCAATGTCCTTCGCCAGCATCTCGCCGAACAGCCTCGCTTGCATTGAGACAATCATGCTCCTCATCACGCGCTGCGACACCTGCACGGACAGCAGGCGCATCACGCCCATGCCGACGAGCTGGGCCATCGCAATCCCGAACGGCCGCAACGGCGGCACGCCGCCCGCCCTCGTCGTGCCCCCGGCGATGACATCAAACAGCTGCCCGATTATGGCCGGTGCCGTCGCCTGCGCCAAGAAGCTCCCCATCGAAAAGCAAGCTACCAGCCCGAGCGACCATTTATACTCCCAGACAAGCACCATCAGTGCAAGCAATGGCGACGCGGTCTCCTCATCAGGCACACTTGGCACGGCGTCCACGGCGCTGTTCGCCACACCTTTGGGGATCCTGCCCGCGCTGCTGGTCTCGCTCGACCCATCAATGAGGTCTTCGTCACCGTCAATGCCGTCGTGGCCATTCTCGCTCGCGAAAATGTGTGCAAAGGCGCTGTCGACCTCGCAGTCGGTCTCGCCAGCGTCGACTTGGGAGACATCCTGCTCACGATCAACGAACTCACTGGTGCATTCGGCGACGGCGCCATCGGCACCGGCTGCCGTCACCGCGGCCGCGGCGGCGCTCTCGTCGGAGCCGACGGGAGATCCTGCTGTGTGCTGCTCCTCCTCATAGACCGCGCCCTCGGGCGCACTGCAGGATTCGATCGTGCCCTCTTCGCGAGTTCCATCAGGACGACGCTTGTCGTCACCGGCGGCGACTTCCGTGGGGGCAGAGCCCTCTTCAGGCGTCTCGGAGGGGAGGGCATCCTGCTGATGCTCAACAGGTGCATTGGTGCCGCCGCCGCCGCCGGCGGCGTCAACCGCGGCCGGTGCCATTGGCACGTCGTCTTCTACATGCGCCTCAACGGGTGGGGCATCCTGCAGATGTTCAACGAGCGCATCGATGTCGGCGACGTCGGTGTCGGCGGCTGCGGCGCCATTGGCGTTATCGACGCGCTGCTCGGCTCCGGTGGACGCGCCTTCCTCCTCGCGCTCGTCCACCGCTTCCACGCGCTCACACGTATTGGCCGGCACGTGTGCAGCACCGATGGCATTTTCTGTTGCGCACGTGTCCTCAACGAGCGCTTCGGTGGGGGTATCACCCTGCTGATCTTCAGCGAGCGCGTTGGTGGCGTCGGCGCTGGCACCGTCGTCCTCGCCATCGGCGGGAACATCATCGGCAATTTCGGCGCTCGCCTTGGCTCCGTCAGAAGCGCCAGCCTGCGCCTCCCCGCCCTCCTCCGCAACGCACTCGGATACGTCGGAGGCGCCTTCCGCAACGCATTCCGGTGTCGCTTTCGCCGCTTCAACAGCCTCCTTATGCTTTTCCTGCTCTTCCACCCATTCCGACACATCGCGGGCGCCTTCTGCGACGCATTCGGGCATTGCATTGATGATTGCCGCCTCGAGCGGCGAGGTCGCCGCGCTCAGCCACGAGCCGAGCGCGAGCGCGGCAGTCACGGCGTGAGCGGCCGCAGGCGAGAGCGAAGTTGCCGTTCCGCCGGTGGACGACGCAGCAGCGTACGCGCCAGCGCCGGCGCCGGCGGCGATCGCAGCCGCGGCTGCGAGCGTGTACGCGGAGTAGCAGGATGCCGCGCCGGCACTCGCGCCGGCTCCCGCCCCTGCGCCAGCGCTCGCGCCGCCGAATGCAGTGGTGCGCCCCAACGGGTGCGCGGCGAAGTGCGCGGTTGAGTCCAGCCGCGCGCGCTCATGTTCTTTTACGAGTTTCCGCACGCACCCCGCGTGCAGTGTGGCCTCGTGTCGCGTGCGGCGGTGCGGACGCGCGTGTGCATGACGCGCGGGGCGGGCGGGTGCGGGGTGGGGGTTGAGGAGGGCTGTTGGGGTGTGAGAGGGGCCGCGGCGGAGGGGGAGGGACGGACGGGGCAACGAGAATGAATGGGGTTTTGGGATTTTTTGGGGCTGCGTGACACGTGTCAAGGCATCCGGGGGGCGGCGGTCGCGGAGGCCTCATCAAATTGCACCGCCCGGGGCCTCGAGCGCCCGGCTCCGCATCGAAATGAACGCATATACAAACCCTGATAGCGCAAAACCCTTAATACTGACTGTTCTTTTTACACCATCTGCAGGTGCTCGCGCAGCACGTCCATGACGTCGCCGAACTTGTCGGACGTCTCGACGGGGGGGTTCTTGTATTTGCACTGCATGTCGGCGATCTCGCCCGAGTGGTAGGCCACCTTGGACTGCGTGAACTTGAGGCCGTGCGCGGTGGACACCACCACCGTGCGGTCGGAGGGCGCGATGACGCCCTTCTCGCGCAGCTTGATGAGCGCGGCGAGCGCCACGCCCGTGTGCGGGCAGTTGAACATGCCCGTGCGGTCGGCCAGCGCGGCGGCATCCATGAGCTCCTCCTCGGTAGCCTCCTCCACGATGCCGTCGGTCGCCTTGAGCGCCATGATGGCGCGGTCGATGGACACCGGGTCGCCGATCTGGATGGCGCTCGCGAAGGTGTCCTGCGCCTTGACGCTCTCGAACTCCTCGTCGAGGCCCTTGACGAAGGCGCGGTACAGCGGGTTGGCGTTGGCGGCCTGCGCGACGACCATGCGCGGCAGGCGGTCCACCAGGCCGAGCTCCTTGCACATCGCGAACCCCTTGTAGAAAGCGTACACGTTGCCGAGGTTGCCGCCGGGGATGATCACCCACTCGGGCACCTGCCAGTCGAACTGCTGCAGGATCTCGATGGCGGCGGTCTTCTGGCCCTCGAGGCGCAGCGAGTTGAGCGAGTTGGCAAGGTAGATGGGCAGCTCGGCGGTCACCTCGCGGATGAGGCGCATGCAGCCGTCGAAGTCGGTGTCCATCGACAGCACGAGCGAGTTGTTGGCCACGGGCTGCACCAGCTGCGCCATCGAGATCTTGTTGCTGGGCAGGAAGACGATGGACGGGATGTCGGCGGCCGCGCAGTACGCCGAGAGCGCCGCGGAGGTGTCGCCGGTCGACGCGCAGCCGACGCCGACGATGGGCATGCCGCGCTTGCGCATGTGGTTGACCTGCGAGACCAGCGCGGTCATGCCCAGGTCCTTGAACGAGCCCGTGTGCGAGTTGCCGCACTGCTTGACCCACAGGTCCGACATGCCGAGGGTCTCCTTGCCGAAGCGCTCCGCCCAGAAGAGGTTCGAGTTGCCCTCGAACATCGACACGATGTCATCGTCCGGGATCTGCGGCAGCACCCACTCCTTCTTGGACCACACGCCGGAGCCGTACGGCCACGACGTCTTGCCCACGCGCTGGTCGAAGAGCGCCTTCCAGTAGTTGGCGTCGTAGATGGCCAGCGACTCCATGTCGTGCTGCACGTCGAGCAGGCCGCCGGTCTGCGAGCGGTAGATGATCTGGTCGACCTCGTAGCTCTCGCCGCTGGAGTTTCCGGAGAGCACGTCGTCGAAGGGCACGAACTTGGCGTTGAAAAGCGACGACTTCTCGAGCGGCTCGCGGGCCTTGGCCTCGTCCTTGATGGTGGCACCGGCGGCGGCCGCCACCCGCTGCGGGCCGCGCGGCGCGGCGCGTGCGGCGACGGGGTGGGNGATGAGCACAACATGACCATCATGAGGGTGCGCAACTAGGTGCTAGCGAGACGAGGGACGCTGGCCTCTGTGGCGCCGGCGCACACAGACGCCGGCGCGGCCCACTCATCAGCGGTGCGCAGCCGTCCCACGCCGCGCGATGCCTCACATGCTCGCGCCCTGACGCCACGCTGCGACGCGCGCTCGCTTGCAATACGCGGCGCAGGTGCTACTCGGCCTGATGGACGCAGGGCTGCTCTACTTCGTGATTGACCTCTTCTTTCAGGAGCTGCAAACGGGCCGCGGCGACTGCCTCCGCCCGATTATGGCGCTTCAGGCAATCTCTGCGAGCACCATGCTGATGACGTGCGTGCAAATGGACCCGCCACCTGCGAAACGGGCGTCGATAAGGACGCGGACACCGGCGCAAGCACCGGCGCCGACGAGCCCAAGACCATCACGGAAAAGAAGGAGGAGTAATGGACGCCCGGAAGAGGGGTTGGAAACACGCCCCGAATCGCGCTGCGAGGGCGGTGCACTGGCGCCGCGCGCGGTCGCCTGCGTGCATGCACAGGAGTAAAACGTTGAAGCTGTGCACATCCACGTCACGGGCTCACGGGGCAGTGGCGGCGTGTCAGCCGCAAGAATCATCTCCCCCGGGTCGAGCGCGTTCGCGCCGCTCGCTCGCTAGTGAGGACGCAGACATGCAATGAACTCAATGATGTTATTATAATGTATAACTAGCCTATTCCACGACCTGATTGAAACCTCAGCGATACGCGCGAGGAGGGCGCGGCGGCCGCGGGGATGGAGGGGAGGAGGTCATGAGGAGAGGACGCGGACGCGAGCGTGCGGTCCCACGGCCGGCGCGCGCGGCGCCGACCGACCTACGCAGAGGGGGCGCCAGCCAGCGCACCTACCAGCCACCCGCCCGCCCACCCGCCGAGACCAACCAACCCGCACGCACACACACACCGCATCCCAGCCACAGACAGGCAGCGCCCGCGCCGTGCCCCTCGTCGCTTCGCCGCCGCGTTCCTTCCTCGCCCACGACCGAATCCGACGCCGCTGTCTGTCCTCGTCCACGTGGGGGCGGTGGCATCACAACATCGCAGTCACAGTTTGTTGTGAGCGTGGATAAAAATAAAAATAAAAATAAATCAAAATCGAAATCAAAAAGAAGTATCTGGGATGATACTGTTGTACATACGCGCGCGAATCGAAAACGCGCATGAAAAAAGCAAGAGAAAACCTGCAGCGCCCGCGTTTTTCCCCCTTTTTTTTCCGTCTCCCTCCTCCCCTGCCCGTCGCGGCGGCGCCCACCGGCCCGCAGCCGCCGCCAGCCGCCGCCGCCCTCCAGCACAGCGGCCGCGGCCCGAAAAGCGCGCGCGCGCGCGCGCGCGCGCGCGCGCGCGAGCGCCCGCTTTTTTCGCTCCGGGCTCCCGAATGATTCCGATCGTCGCCGCGAGCGCCGGCCGGCGCGCCTCTCTCACTCACCCCTTGCCCGGCTGGGGACCCGCAGCGTGGCATGCCACGGACGGACGGAAGGACGGAGCCGGAGCGGGCGCCGCACCTGACTGGCCCGGTTGTCTCGGTGGGTCGGGCGGCAGAGCAGAGCTTCTCGCCCGCGCGCACGCGAGAATCGATCGACGGGCGATGGGCGACGGAGCAGGCGGCTGCACGAGCGAGAGCGAAAGGCGAGCGGGCTGTCTGAAACATGGTCGCCCGTGGGTGAATGTATCGCNGGTGGCGGGAACGGACGCCGCGGCGATGGCGATGACGGGCGGCGAGCCGCCCTCGAAGCGCGCGAAGGCCGCGGATGGCGGCGCCAACACGGGGCCGGCGGCGGGAACGCACGCAGGCGGCGTGGTCATCCTCGACTACGGCTCGCAGTACACCCAGCTCATTGCGCGCAAGGTGCGCGAGCTCGGCGTGTACGCCGTGCTGCTGCCCGGCGACGCCGAGCTCAGCCGCGTGCAGGAGCACAAGCCCGCGGCGGTCGTGCTCAGCGGTGGGCCGAACTCGGTGCACTGGGAGGGCGCGCCGCAGGCGCCCGAGGGCTTCTGGGAGTGGCAGGAGGAGGTGGGCACGCCCACGCTCGGCATCTGCTACGGCATGCAGCTCATCGTCAAGACGTTCGGGGGCGTCGTGACGCCGGGCGACGCCAAGGAGTACGGCCGCATGGTCATCCACGCCGAGGACGGCTCCTCGCTGTACAACGGCCAAGCGCTGGAGCAGAGCGTGTGGATGTCGCACGGCGACGAGGCGTCCGAGCTGCCGTCGGGCTTCACCTGCGTCGCGCGCTCCGCGCAGGCCGTCTGCGTGGCCATCGAGAACACCACGCGCAAGGTGTACGGCATCCAGTACCACCCCGAGGTGACGCACAGCGAGAAGGGCATCGAGACGCTCAGGAACTTCGTGTTCAACATCGCGGGCTGCGCGAAGAACTGGACCATGCAGGACGTGCTCGACGAGCAGGTCGCTGCCATCCGCGCCAAGGTGCCGGAGGGTGCGCACGCCATCTGCGCCCTGAGCGGCGGCGTGGACTCGTGCGTCGCCGCCACGCTGGTGCACCGCGCCATCGGCGACCGCCTGCACTGCGTGTTCGTGGACAACGGCCTGCTCCGATACAAGGAGGCGGAGCGCGTGATGAGCATGTTCAAGGATCAGCTGCACCTGCCCGTGACGCTCGTGGATGCCAAGGAGGAGTTCCTCGGCAAGCTCAAGGGCGTGACCGAGCCCGAGAAGAAGCGCAAGATCATCGGCGCCGAGTTCATCGCAGTCTTCGACAGGTTCGCCAAGGGGCTCGAGGCGGAACTCGGTCATGTCCCGGAGTTCCTCGTGCAGGGCACGCTGTACCCCGACGTCATCGAGAGCGCGCCGCCGCCGGGCTCGGGCATGAAGCACTCGCACACCATCAAGAGCCACCACAACGTGGGCGGCCTGCCGGAGAAGATGCGCTTCGCGCTCATCGAGCCGCTGCGCTGGCTCTTCAAGGATGAGGTGCGGCGGCTTGGTGCGCTGATCGAGGTGCCCAAGATGTTCCTTTCGAGGCACCCCTTCCCGGGTCCCGGCCTCGCGGTGCGCGTGATCGGCGACGTGTGCGCGGAAGGCGCGCTTGACACCATCCGCCTGGTGGACGAGATCTTCATCGAGGAGATCAAGGCCGCCGGCCTGTACGACGAGATCTGGCAGGCGTTCGCGGTGCACCTGCCGGTCAAGTCGGTGGGCGTGCAGGGCGACTGCCGCACGCATCGTCACGTGGTCGCGCTGCGCGCTATCACCTCTGCCGATGGTAT
Organism: Prasinococcaceae sp. CCMP 1430; assembly: GCA_013416795.1. NCBI lineage: Eukaryota > Viridiplantae > Prasinodermophyta > Palmophyllophyceae > Prasinococcales > Prasinococcaceae > Prasinococcaceae sp. CCMP 1430. Next base: position 122,156 of record RQSC01000014.1, read on the forward strand.
GACCGCCGACTGGTACGACTTCACGCCAGCATTCCTGCGCCAGGTCAGCACCAAGATTTGCAACCGAGTGGAGGGCGTGAACCGCGTCGCCTACGACATCACAAGCAAGCCGCCGGCGACTGTCGAGTGGGAGTGAGCGCAGCTCGCAGCGCTCGCCACGCGCCGCGCCTTGGCGGCAAGCGGTGGCCTCGCGCGCTGAGATTACTTCACCAGTATTTATAGTAACCACTTTGCGCACAACGGCCACCGCGCGCTGTCTGCGTGGCTTGTATTGACCGCCTCGGTCACGGGGGCTCGCTCTGCGGGGTGTATCGCACGACAAGCGCGACCTCCCCGTCCATGCCGGCGCCGCAACCCTCAGTTTCGGCCGGCGCGCCTGCCTCGCTCGAGCCCGCTGCAGGCGGTTTGCGGATCTCCACCTCAAGAGTGGCATTCTTGCGGCGCACCAGCCACAAGCGACCGCTGTCGTCGAGAAGCTTCAGTGAGCTGCGTGGGGCCGAGGCGGGAAGCGTGAACGCACTGCGTCAGCCATGGCAAGGGTCAAACAAGCGCGATCTGCCGCTTGCGCGCATTGGCGAGCACGCACGGGCGCACCTGCCACCGCAGCGAAGAACGACGCCGTCCCTCCCAACCACCTCAGGCTGCGGGCCCCGGACGACGCGCACGCGTGCCCCGTGCAAGTCGAGGCGCGCAAGGCGCGCACGCAGCTCGGCTGCAGGCAGCGTGCGTGGGTCGACGTGCTGCGCGGCGAGCGCGGCCGCGCGGTCGCGCCGCCCGAGCGCGTCCTTGGCCTTGCGCCTACCGGAGGTTGCCGAGCCGAGCTCACGCCACGCGTAGCCCTGCCAGCGCCGCTGCACCTCCGTGTACAGGCCCGGGTCACGCGCAGCTGCAGGCACATCGGCCGCCGCGCGCATCCTCCGAGGCAGAGGCGCTCGTGCCGGCGGCCTCTTTGCGCGGCGCTCGCCCGCGCCGCCGCCCAGCTGCACGTGGCGCCCGCTGAGCTTCTGGGCGTACACCGATGCCGCGTCGCCCGAGGCGCGCTCACGTGTCGTGAGCAGCTCCGATACCAGCTCGAAGAGGTAGCTGCCCTCGCCGCCGCCGTTCGCGCCGCTGCCGCCTTTGCCGCCCGCTTCGCCGCGTGCAAGGGCGACTGACAGCAGCGAAGGAGGCAGCCCAGCGCGCAGCGCGTCGACCGACATAGGCTCCATGAGGGTCGCCGCACTCGCCGTCTCGCTCGGAGAAAACGTCTGGGGCGTGGCCACAGCGGGCCTGCCCATGGCCGGTGCCGCCGTCTTGGTCGCTGCAGCTCGTACTGCCGTCGCCGGTGGGGGCACGGCCGCAGTACCGTCGCGCGCGAACGCCTCGATTGGCACGATGCCACGAGTGCGGGCGCTCGCGACGGCGGCAGCGGGAGCGGCAGCGGCGCGTTTGCGCTTCCTCTCGCGCGCTGTGTCATCGTTGCCCCCACCCGCGACTGCCTTCGCCTTCGCTTTTGCCACCCTCTTGTCAAGCGTCCGTACACCGCCACCGCCGCTGCCCCCGCGCCCGCCCGCACCGAAGCGGCCCTTGAGGGCGTCCATTGCGCTCGCGAGCTTGCGCGCCTCGGCCATCGCTGCCGGCCCGTGCGCGTCTATGCTCGGCGCACGGGGTCCCGACAGCGCCGCGCCGCGCGCGCGCGGCGCGCATGCTCTGCCACCTATGTTTCGGATGTGTGACGCAGCGGACGGCGAATGCCACACAGCGCGCCGCACCGCGCCAGGCAGCGCAGGCGCCGGCCCCGGCCCGCATGGCGGGGTGGGCGGCGCGATGGCAGCGAGCGCCGGCATTGATGAGGCGGGGCTCGTGACGGCGCTTGCCGCGGCGCAGTCAGCCGACGCAGCGGTGCGCGCCCCAGCCGAGGGCGCGCTGCAGGCAGCCGCAGCACAGCCGGGGTACTGCGAGGCGCTGCTGCGGGTGGTGGCCGCGCGGCGCGCGGGCGGCGATGCGGAGCGTTGGATGGCTGTGCTATGTCTGAAGAACGCCATTGGCCGTCACTGGCGCGTGCGTGCTGGGGCCAACGGTGCCGTTAGCGTCACGGCCGCCGAGAAGGCAAGCGTGCGTTCCGCGCTTCTCGCGGCCCTGGACGAGCCGTCGCCCCAGGTCGCGGTGCAACTCGCTGTCGTCGTCGCGCGCGTCGCGAGGCTCGACTTCCCACGAGAATGGCCCGGGTTCTTCCAGGCGCTCATGGGGCGTCTGCAGCAACCCAGCGCGGTGCCGGATGGCCTTCTAGTCCAGCGCGTGTATCTCACGCTGCACCACGTGCTCAAGGAGCTCGCGTCGAAGCGCCTGGCGGCCGATCAGAGAGTGTTTGCCGAGGTGGCAGCCCAGCTCTTCGAGGGCGTGTGGGCGCAGTGGTGCGCAGATACAAGTGTGGCGTTTGAGGGGGTGCCGGCCGCGCTCGACGCGGCGGCGAGGGGCTCCGCTGGCGCGGATCAGCCATTGCTGCTTGCGCTCGAGCGCTGGTTGCTCGCGCTCAAGTGCCTGCGGCGGCTCGTGCTGCATGGCTTCGGCCCCGATGCGCGCACGCTGGACGACGTCCCACTCGTCCGTAGGCTAGTGCCTGCGTGCATGGAGGCACTCGGCCGGATGCGCAGCTGGCGTGACGCGGCCTCGGCCGGCGCGGCCGTGCCGCTCGCGCCGGCGATCGAGAAGTGCGCTCTGAAGGCGCTCAAGACGGTGGTCGACCTGCAGCACACGCACCCATGGAGCTTCCTTGGCTGCCTGGGCACCACCTTCGACGCTTGTGCTGCAGAAGTGCTCGCCGCGCCTGAGGGTGGCCGGCCTCGCTTTGACCGCCTACTTATCCACTGCATGACGCTCCTGCAGAACGTGTTGAAGAATCGGGGATATCGCAAGGCGCTCGCTGACTCCGCCGCGCCAAACGAGCTGACGCAGCGGGGCGAGCGCCTGACAGCGCTCGGCAAGGAGGTGCGCGCCGAGCTCCAGGTGCGCGTCGGCGCGGACGCAATGGCGCGCCTGTGCGTGCTGCTCGTGCGCGGCTACCTGCCGCTCACCGCCGAGGACCTGGAGGAGTGGGAGGCCGATCCCGAGGCGTTCGCGCATGAGCAGGACGTCGTGGGCTCCAAGGACCGCCTGCGACCGTGCGCGGAGTCACTTTTTGCGACAGTCCTCGAAACAGCCAGGGAAGCGTGCGCGCCAGGGGTGGTGGCGATGCTCAACGAAGCAGTTGTGGAAATGGGCGCCGCCGCTCCCGCGGCGGAGAGCACGGGCGCTGCAAGGGCGCGGGCAGCCTCGCTCGCCCTCGAGGCGGTGTACAACGCGGTGGGGCTGGGTGAGTACTCCCTGTACGACTACGTGGACTTCAAGTCCTTGTTCCCAAACGTGCTGGTGCCGGAGCTGGCGATCGATGCTGCGTGGCGAGCGCCGGTGCGACGACGAGCAGCATGGCTAATTGGGCGATGGGTGAGCGCGCTCGACGCGCCCATGCGGCAGGTGGCGTACGGCGCGCTTACGCCGCTCCTGCGTGTGGATGACTTTGCCGTGCGGCTGGCGGCGCTTGGAGCCCTACACGCGCTGTGTGATGACTGGTCGTTCGAGGAGGAAGGCTTCGTCCCCTATCTGGCTCCTGTCCTAGACGCATGCTTTGCCCTCTGCCCCCAGTCGACTGAACTGGACACGCAAACGCGCGTCTTCGCTCTGGTGGGTGTCCTAGTGGAGCGTATGCCAAACAGCGCCGCCGCCGCCGCCGACCGCGTGGTCGCTCAGTTGCCGGGCGCGTGGGCAGCATCGGAGTCTCAGCCGTTGCTACGCATTCAGGTAGTCTCGGTGGTGCAGCGGATGGTGGCGAGCCTCGGGCTGCAGGGCGGGCCGCTGCAGGCAATGATCGCGCCGGTGGTAGCCTATTGCACAAATCCGGACGAGCGGGAGGCGCTCAGTCTGCTCGAGGATGGTCTGCAGCTCTGGCTCGCCGTGCTGCGCAACGCGCCGACCATGTCGCCCGAGTTGATGGCCCTCTTCCCGAACATACCGCGCATCATCGCTTCGATGGGTTTTGAGCATCTGCAGCCGTGCGCGCGGCTCCTCGAAGCCTACGTGCTTCTCGGTGGCGCTGAATTCCTGCAAACGCACGGCGGTTCCGTGGTGACCTTCCTGGGTGCAATCGTCGGCGAGGTGAAGGAGGCGGGTCTGCTCATGGTCCTGCCGTCAATGGACATGATGCTCATGCTTTTCCCCGCCGACGCACCTGCGTTACTCGAGGGCGTCCTGGCCAAGCTGGTCGCATTGCTGGCCGAGCGCACGGAGTCGATGCGCGCCGTGGCCGAGGCCTGTTGCGTGCTCGCGCGCGTGCTCTTCGCCAACGCTCGAGCATTCGAGCGCTTGCTGTCACCGACGGGGCCCGCGGCGGCGCTCCTCCGCCCGACAGTCGCCGCCTCTGTGGCATCTACAGGCGGGCTCATGCGCACTTTTGTGGGCGTCTGGCTCGAGGCGTGCGACAGCCTTCGCTCGGTGCACCAGCGGAAGCTCTGCTCGCTGGCGCTCTGCGTGCTCCTGACAAGCGCCGACCCTGCAGTCGCGGTGGCAAACCTGGAGCCTATCATCGTTGTCGCCACCGGAGCGCTGGCCGAGTTGGACGGTGGTGCGGCGAGCGGCAGTGGTGGCGTGCTCGGCCAGCAGTGGCAGCGTGGGTGCGATGGTGACGACGAGGACGAGGATGCTGGCGAGGGCGGGGCGCAGCGCCTGCGTGCGGCACATGCAGCCGACCAGGCGGCGCAGGCCGACTTGCGCGCTGCCCTGCGTGACGCGCTGCGTGCTGCTGAGGCGACGCACGGGGCCGCCTTCGCCCAAGCGATGGGCGGCGTGCACGCACATGTCAGGACGCAGCTTGAGCGCGCACTGCAACCGCCCGCGGGCAGCGCTGCGCAATAGCATGCGCGGCAGGCGAGCCTCATGGTGGGGGCGCGCCGCGCCTCATGTCAATTGCACGTTCGATTTTTTCCGTTCCCCCAGAATGTGCGCAATGACGTCATTTTCATTCCGTGTTTTCATGTTTGATTGAATTTTTGTTTCATTTCTGCAGTCGTTTTGCGGACCGCTCTGCGTCCGCGCGTCGTGCGCGCGTGCCAGCTGGGCGGTGCACCTCGGCGGCGCTTCCTGCGCCCGCGCAGCGCCGCAGCGGCGACGCGAGGCCCGCGGGCGCGCGCGCTCGCGCGCGCCCGCGCACGCCGAACGCCGGCCTACTCGCAGGCAAATAGAGGCGGAGAGGAGGAGGGAAGGGGCTCGGTCGGCTGAGCGGGGGCGGGGGCGGGGGCGGGCAGCGCTGGCGGCAGAGCGCGCCTCCCCGCCGGAAGCATGCGGCGCGTCTTCGGCGCGAGGAAGAAGAAGGAGCCCGCGCCGTCGCTCGAGGATACGACGTCGTCGCTCAACAGCCGCGGCGAGAACATCGATGAAAAGATAAGGAAGCTTGAAGGCGAGCTTTCGCGCTTCCGCGACCAGCTGAAGCGCGTCAAGGGGCCCGCGCAGGCGGCCATCAAGCAGCGTGCGCTTCGCGTGCTCAAGCAGAAGCGCATGTACGAGCAGCAGCGTGACCAGCTGTACAACCAGAGCTTCAACCTGGAGCAGGTGGCCTTTGCGACGCAGAATATCAAGGACACGCAGGCGACTGTGGCGTCCATGAAAAGTGCCGCCAAGGAGATCAAGAAGGAGTACAAGAAGGTCGACATTAACGAGATAGAAAACCTCAACGACGAAATGGCAGACATGCTCGATCTCACCAACGAGATCCAGGAGACCCTCGGACAGACGTTCGGTGTGCCGGATGACATCGACGAGGAAGAGCTCATGGGAGAGCTCGACGCGCTGGAGGACGAGATGCTCGACGAGGAGGTCGAGGAAGGCGCTGCACCGTCGTACCTCACCGAGGAGGTAGAAGCAGACGCGCTGTCACTTCCGAGCGCACCTGACGGAGCACCCGCCGTGGCGGACGACCCGCTGGCGGCGCCGGCAAACAGAGAGGAGGCGTAAGGCACGCGCTTTTGTTGCTGCTGGAGACGCCACTTTCTGCGACCGCCGTGTTGGTACCATAATGACGATGAGACATAGTCCACTCGCGCTCGAACTTGGCTGCATGCTCGCGGTACCCCCCTCGCCCCTCCCTCACGTCGGTCGACTCGCCCTGCACTGGCACGTGCTGCTACGCCGCGCGCGGTGTGATCGCAGGCCATCGAGAGTCCCCGTCTTGGCGATGAGAGCTGCGTCCAGCCCTCGCAGGTGCGCAGGGGCACAAGTCGGTCAAATCGGTCGACATGTCGAAATCGAAATCACGAGACTCCGAGGGGCGCGAGACTCGAAAGCCAACTGTCACGTCGCGCAGCGCGCGGAGCGCTCGCGCACCCATCACACTGTGCACAGGTGGCGTGCGGCGAGCGCGCATGCTCTGTCGCGGTGACGGCGGCTCTATTGGCCTTCCACCTCGGTAGGACTCCTACCTGGGCGAGGAGCGAGTGCCCACCGGGATAGCGGGGCAACCGCACCATCGCCACAACCGCGGGACTGCCGTAAACACGCGCCGCCCAGCGCACGGAGTGGTGGGTGCCCCGGCGCTGACCACGCAGCAGGAGGGCCGTGGCACGACGCCCAGCGAGCTGCGGCGCACGTTCTGTAGCCTCGCCTTCCCTGAATTGCCGCCATGCCGGCGTTCACGCGCGAGTACTCAGCTGAGGTGCTCGGCATCGAGGCGGATGCCGACACGAGCGTGGCCACCAAGGCATATCGCAAGCTCGCCATGCAGTGGCACCCTGACAAAAACAGAGACAACAACGAAGAGGCTACCGAGCGCTTCAAGGAGATCTCAGCCGCGTACAATGCGTTCGCGAACGAGGACTTCGAGGATGAGGCTGACGGCCACGGCTTCTCGGCGTTTGACGACGACGACGTAATGGATCTCTTCTTCTCGATGTTTTTTGGGCCGGGCGGGGGCCACAGTGGAGGAGGCTACTTCTTCTATCCGGGCGGCCCAAGAGGCGGTGGGAGGGGTGCGTCTGGGAGCGATGATTACGACGATTGCGACGATTACGACGATTCTGACTACGAGTACGAGTACGACAGTGAGGAGGACTTTGACCCCGATGAGACTGAGGATGAGCGCATTGCGCGGCTGGCGGCAGCGCGAGAGGAGCAGCGCCGGCAGCAGAGGGAGCACCAGGAGTTCCTCGAGGCACAGCACCGGCGCTATGAGGAATATCGCAGGAGGCAGCGTGCCAGCGAGCGCAAGGAGTCGCGCGAGCGCTTCGAACGCATGGCCGCCGAGGCCGCTGAACGCGAGAAACAAAATGCCGAGGCGCGCAGGATGATGCGTGAAGAGCTTGACAGGCAGGAAAGGGAGCGAGACGAGACTGAGGCGCAGAATCGGGAGTCCAGGGCGGCCGCGAAGAAGGCACGCAAGGACGCCATGCTGAGGAGGTACGCTGAGGGCGAAAGCGATGGTGATCACCGTAGCTCGAGCCGACACGACAAGCGCCATCAGCGGCGCGCGCATTCGCGCACCGCCCCGAAGGCGGTTGAAGCCAACCAGAGCTCGGACCTGCGAGACCGACTCACCGCGGCGGAGCGTGAGCTGCTTGAGGCCATGGAGGCAGACGGCACATTGCCCACGGCCACAGGTGGCGCGACCGAGAGTAATGAGTGTGGACACCAAGAGTCGGCTGATGAACAGCAGCAGCAGCAGCAGAAGGCTGCGGCCGTGCCCAAGCGGGTTAGTGATGAGGAGTACGAGGCCGCGCTGGCGGCGCGGCGGCGTCAATTGCACGACCAGATGGTGGCGGATGAGGCGCGCGCGATGGCCGCATCCCTGCGCGCCTCCGAAGAGGAGGCCCGCAAGCTGCAGCGCAGGCGCGAGCTGGAGGAGGCGCAGCGCAAGATGGATGCTGGGCACGCCATGAAGGCTCAGGAGGAGCGGCGGCAACAACATGCCGAGGCCGAACAGCGCAAGGGGGCAAGCGCGCCAAAGGCAGGCGCGTGTACAAAGATCTTGCTGGACGTCGACTACGCCCGTGGTACGGAGCCCTGGGCGGACTTTGCACCCGGCCTGAGCTCTGCAGAAGTGAGCGACGTGATGTACGAATTTGCCACGGCTGCGGGTCGCACTGTCAGGATGGGCGGCGCGTGACGTGCAAGGGCACCGTCGATGCGGGTCACATCGAGGCCCAAGGGCAACTGCTAAATTGTGAGGGGAGACGTGCTCGCGCGGCGCAAACGCCATGCGCGCAACGCTGCGCGTCGAGACTCCATGCGCGGGGGGGGCGTGGAATGCGACTGCCGCCGCGTTTCCATTATTGTTGCGTGCTTTCGACGCGTTCCACCGCGCCTTGTGCCGGCCCGCCGTCGCCCAAAGGCTTGCCCTCTCGCAAGCCCGGCGCGCCCTGATCGCCGTTTGCATACTCCGAGCTGTCCGCGAGCTGCGCCCCGTTCTGTGGCCCACCTGCAAGCTCGATCTCCGCAGCTGCTGGCGGTACCAGGCTGTTGTTCTTGCGGCCGCCGTTGGCTTCCTGAATTACCCCCCCCGCCCCATCGCTGCCCATGCCGTCCGTCTCCCACTGCCCCCCACCCGCGCCGCCGTTCGTGCCGGCCTCCATGCCGTCGATGTCGCCATCGTCGTAGGATGCCATCGAGCCCGCCCTGGTCTGCGCGCCGCCCACCTTCGTGCGGAACTTGACCTTGGACTTCGGGATAGGCTTGCACCACGCCTCGAAGCAGTTGCCCATGCAGCCCACGTTGTACGGATTGGTATCAGCGTCGTACCTATAACGGAAGTTCTCGTACGTCGTCTGGTTTGTCGCCACCAGGTACGAGTGAAAGCCGCAAAGGCCGCCCACGAAGAAGGACATGAGGAAGGCGTAGATGGTGACGGCGAGCGCCATCGCGTTGTGCACGTTCTTGAGGACGGTGCCCAGCGAGTCGTCACAATCAGGCTGAGCGGCCCCGCCATCCGGGCACCGGCGATCAACGGCCAGCACGATCTGCGCGATCGAGGTGCCCATCACGTACAGCAGCAGGGCGGTCGTCGTGTACACGAACAGCAGGAAAAAGCGGTAGTTGCGCAGGCCGATGGTGACGCCCACCCAAGGGCAGTGGTGGTCGAACTTCTCCACGCAGTTGTTCTGCACCGAGCAGTGGTGTGCGCGCGGCGGCTGGTAGAAGTTGACGGTGTCGTTCCAGCGCAAGGTCACGGGCTTGCCGTTCACCTGCACCGTCTTCGTGCGCGGGATGATGCCGTTCTGGTAGTCTTCCGCATCCGGCTCGGTCTTCCGCGGCAGGATGCCAGGCTCGGTGAACGCCGTCACGTACAGCCAGGCTTGCGACGCAAGCACCAGCGCTAAGCCGATGCCGAAGAGCGCCCACGATGTGTGCTTCGAGAGCTCTGGCAGCACCAGCACGAGCCAGAGCACGGCGGGCACAAGCGTCAGCATGGTGCTCATGATGAGCCCCCGCCAGCTGGGGCCGGTCACGAGGTGCCCCCTGCAGCAGAAGACCTCGTTGCCCTCCCACACCTGGTACAGCCGCACGGTGGGGCGTGCGGGTGGCCTGCTCACCGCGGCGGCAGCGCCCCCGGCGCCGGTGGCACGTGGCGCTGCCGCGCGCGCGGGTGCACCGCCGCCGTCGACCCGGGGGGGCGTAGGGAGCGGGCTCTGCCCTTGGGACCCGGACCGAACCATGTCCGCCTCCTGGAACACGAATCGCTCGCCAACCGGCGGGCCGCTGCACGCGCAGAGCGCCGAGGCCGCCTCGGCGTCGGCCTGCTCGTCGGCCTCCGCCCACGCTCGCGCGGGCACGGGGAAGGCGCCTGAGCTCAGGGCCCCTATCGTGCCGCGCTAGAGGGCGGCGCGAGCCCGCGCACCGCGCACACTTCAAACACCTGCGCCCTGGCGCGGAGGGGTTGCGGCGCAACGCCGCGCCGTCGGGCGCCGCGCCACGCGGCGGGCCGGCAAGCAGGACCGGGCGGGTGCCACCGCCCCTTCTCCCTCGGCACCGCCCCCCACCCCACCCTACCCCCACAACCCCAGCTGCCCCGCCGCGCACGCACTGGCACCCACTCGGTCCCTCTCCCTTGCCCTACGCGCTGCTGCCGGCAACACCCCGGCGCGCGCGCGAACCGACCCCGGCCGGCCCAATCGATTCGCTTCCCTGACCCGGGTCGTCCTCACGAACATCCCGGGTCTGACCACTCACAGACCGCGGTGAGGCGCAAGCAAGCTCCTATCGGCTACCAGCTGTCCTCCGTCCGCTGACTGATCGTCTCGCGCGCGGGCGGCTGCTCCGCGGCTCCATCCCAGAGTTTGATCCGCACGCGCGGCGCGCGCGCGCGCGTGCGGTGTACGGAGTGACGCGTACTCAAACGACCGGCAGTGACTCTGCGCCGCAGAGGGAATGGGGGCGCGAATCAAATCGAAATTCCCTCTCGCGCGCGCTCGCGCCACGGGAGCGCGCGTTCGGATTCTTCTCCTTCCCCGCTGTGCGTGCCGCGTTTTCGCGCCGAGTTCCGAACGTGCGCCGAGGTCACCGCACAAGAAAAAAGGCGGTACAAAGCGCGAGAGCGCTCCGCGATTCTCGCGCGATTCCCGCCGCGACGGCGGGGGGGCTGACGTGGCGTGCGCGAAGGGACCGAGGGGGAGGGGGCGCGCGGGGGGAGGGGGGGGGAGGGGCCGGGGAAGGAGGAGCGCGGTGGCAGAGGGAGTGCGCGCGACGTCGGGCGCGCGCACAGGCGTTTCACCCCCCTCCCACCTGGGCGCGGGGAGTGAGAAAGGAGGGAGGGAAGGGACGGGAGAGGCGCCAGCGCGCGGTGGCGCTCTCGCACGCGGCGCGCGAGCGCCTCCGCGCCGAACGCGCCGCGGCCGGCGCCGACTCCGTGTGGCGCGCGCTCGCCGAGCGCCGGTGGGCGGGCAAACAACAGAGCCTCGCAAGCGAGCGAGCGCGCCGGCCGGGCGAGAGCTGGCGGCAGGCGTACCTGCGCGAGGAGCGCGAGGCGCACCGCAGGAGCATCACGGTGGAGGAGCTGTGCGCGCGCCGGTGGGCATTTCGATTCAGGTGCGACCACGAGAAGCTGTGGTCCGAGCCGGACGCCGGCGGAGCTGCGCATGAGCTTGGCGTCGAACCAGCAGCGCGTGCGGGCCCGACGTGCGACTTCTCGCCAGAGGGGCACTTCAAGAGCACTGTGCGCGGCGCGCCGTCGCAGCGGCGCCCCCTGGCCTGGCAGCTGGTGCCCGCGCCGCCTCCCTCGGGCGCAGGCTGGGAACGAGGCGCCGGCGCCGGCGCCGCCGGCATGGCCGAGGACACGGGCGCCGGCGCGGACGGCGCGAGCGCTGTGCGCGTCGGGGGATACCCGCCCCTGAAGGTCGAGCGCTCCCTCGACTGGGGATGGCGGCTGGAGAACTCGTTCGTCATCATCGAGTCCCTCGGGGCTTCCACTGCCGCCGCGGCCGCTTGCTGAGCGCACGGCTAGGTGCCAGCTCGCGCCTGCCTAGCCGCCACACATGTATGTACGCTGTCGTTGTTTTTGTGCCGCGCGCCCCCGCGTCCCGAGCGCGCTCCCGCCCGCAGGCGCGCCGCCGCGACAGCCCCCCCCTTTCCCTCCGCCGTCGCGCCGACCGACCGGGCGCCTCGGCGCGACGGGCGGGGAGGGCGCGCGCG
>RQSC01000014.1:137733-169921 GCA_013416795.1 Prasinococcaceae sp. CCMP 1430
CCGCGGCACCGGCGCGCTCGCGGGAGGACGTTCTCGCTGCGGTGGACGCCGTGCTTGGCGGCGCCGCCGCGCCCGAGGCCGCGGCGGCTTACACAACGCGCGCAGCCGTGCTGCGCGCGGATGTCTCCGCGGGCCGCCGCGCGGTGGCGGCGTTCATGCCGCCGGCGGGCTTTGGAGCAGAGGCGCTCGCCGAGCGTGAGGAGGCGCTGCAGAGACGACTCGCGAAGAGCTGCAAAGTTCGCGCGACCGCCGAACGCGAGGAGGAAGAGAGTGTGGCGGAGATTGCGCTCGCGCTGCAGCACGCAGACACCACGGGCGAGCTACCGCTTTCGGGATGGCCTGTCGCTGCGTTTGGCGAGGACGGCGCCAAGAGCAGCACGTGCGACGCCGCGGACCACGTGTGTTCGTGGTACGAACGCGTTGCGGCGATACGCACCGCGCGCGACGCCCTGCGCGAGCGCGTGGCGGTCATGAGCACTTGGCAGCGACCCAGCCATGTAGCAAAACTGCGTGCAGAGCTCGAGTTGCTAGGGCCGGCGGTACTCGCAGCAGCGGCGCGGGCGCAGCGCATCGAGAGAAAGGTGGCGGTGAGTGGCTCGCGCGCGTGCGCGCGCACAAGCACCCCCGCCCCGTAGTGCGAGGCGCGGCTCGACGTGTCGCGCAGAGTGCGAGCGGCCGGCGACGTGCGCGCAGATGAGCGCAGCTGTGGTGCACGAGCACCTGGTGCAAGAAAGTGATATTAACGCTCGACACGCGCGACGCGCGCGCTCGACTTGCTCGCAGGAGGAGGAGGCCGTCGAAGCATACAGATGTGAGCTACTTGTCGCCACGGAAACGCTGCGCGAGGCTAATGGTGGGAGCACGGCGAGGCCGCCGCCTCCGCCATCCGCGGCTGAGGCGGCGCTCGAGTTGGACACGGACACGAGCGCCGTAGAGAGGGCTGACGCAGTCATGGGCGGTATTGCAGGTCTTTCTGACGACCTTGACGGCACGCTCGATGCCCTTGAAGCGGAACTTGGCGCCATCGTCGACAGAGACGGCGGCGCTGTGGGCGACTACGACCGTGGCGATGACTCAAGCGCACTCTCTCTGCTTGAGGACAGTCTTGTAGGGCCCACCGCGACCTAGGCACCTGTGGACGTCGATCATGCCACGGCGGCGCTCTCGCTGGACATCGAGGATGGCATACCCCTCGGCGAGGAGGCGCAGGCGACTCTGCTGGCGGAAGAGGAGGTTCCCCGGAGCCTTTCGCTACTAGCAACCGCGAGGCACCCGGACGCACAGGGCGAAGGGGCGCACAGACCCCTGTCGCCGCGCGCTCGGGCGCAACCGACGTGGGCCCCTCCTTCAGAGAACCCGCCTGCGGGGCGTATGCCCGCCGATCGCGTCACCCCGACGTCCGCGCGAGCAGCTGATGCTGACGGCGGCCCCTTTGAGGAGGCACCCCTCGGCAGGGGCGCCGCGCTCGGGGCGCCCTCGCGCCACGCGGGGGCGGGGGGGGGGGCGCCGCGGGCCGGCGGCGGCGGCGAGGCGTACCTCTGCGCACCTGCGACAAAGAAAAACAGACACCACGTTGAGGACCAAATCTGCGCGACGCGCATCCCAAATTGCACACAGGTCGGTGCGCATCACATGTGCATACATGGTTGGGGCGCGGTGGTTGTGCCTGCGCGCGCGCGAAATCTAGAAGCGCGCTTTTCGCTGCGCTGCCTAAATATCACACGACAACTCCTGCTGCGTGCGGCAGAAAGCGCGCGCTGCCGTCTGGGCTGGGCAACGTCGGGGAGGAAGAGGGCGGGGGGGGCTTGCCACAGCGCGTGCGCGCTGCGTTCGCGCGAGGCGGGACGGAGAGGGGAGATTCGAGTCTCCCTCTGGGAGCGCCGCGGGACGAGGCGGGGCCGTGCGGGACGAGGCCGCAATGCTGTCGTGCGGGGGCGTGGGGGCGGGCGCCGCGCGCACGCGCGCGTGCGGCCGCGCGTCTCGGCCCGGGCCACGCGGCGAGCTTGGCGCCCGCACGGAGGCAGCGCGTGGCGTGCTGGGCCCTGCTGCGCACGCACGAACGATGCGCCGGACGACATGAACTCCCTGAGCCCACTCGATGGTGTGGACGTGGACGGCGCGGATGCCGAGGCTCCTGCGCCTGCTCCGCTTGCGAACGACGCTGTCTCGCGGATCGTTGAGAGCGAGGTTGCCTCAGCTGTAGTGAGCTTCATTGCCGTCATGCTGGTGGTCATCGGCGTGTGGACGATGTCCGGTGCCATGCTATGAGAGAGACCGCGCTAATTGCCACCCCTTCTTCCCAGCGGTGGACTTTGTCAACCAACGCCGAGACCGGGGAATAGGGAGGGCTCCACTTTTGTACGGTACATGTAGTGATTTTAGATTTATGGACAGACTCGCGTTGCCACAGCCTGGGCAGAGGACCAACGTAGCTAGCGGCGTGTGCGGCCGTTGCAGCAGGCTGTGGCGTCACACGCGCATGAGCAAGCCGTCGGAGCTCTGTGAGATGCAGGAGCCTCCACTCCAGTCCCTGGAACAAGTGTAAGGTACTGTAGCATATTATATATAGGCGCCCGAGAATAGCGGGCTGTTTAAGCTCACGCGAGCGAGCAGTTGTGTTGCCACAGCGCATTTCCTGGCGGAGCGATTGCGCGCGCCGACTGCTCAGCAACTAGTCACCGCGTCGGTGAGCATCGCTGCGACGCTGCTTGTGTTCGCCTGCGCCTGACGCTGCACCTCGGCCACCTCGGCGTCAGTGTCCCTCTCGAGCTGCGCTGCCGCGGACGAGGAGTCTGTGCCTTGCTGCAGGGCGATGAAGGAGAGGCAGAACGGCACAGTCAGCGTGCGCATGGGACGGCGCGACCAAGTGTCGGCGCACCGGCCATGCGCGGGCGGGCCCGCAGCAGGGGCGCAAATGAGAGAGCGTGCGCTCGGATGGTTAGGGTTGGCACATTGGGGTGAGGCGGGGGAAAAGAAAGCTGGACGGCAGCAGAGCATGGGCACATGCGCCGCGCACGCACGTCGGCGAGCTGCTTCTGGAAGTTGGACTCGCGCGTGGCGCGGTACTGCGCAATCTCGCGCTCCGCCTCTGCCTTGGCTTGCTTCAGGCGGTCCTGCTTGGCTGTTGAGGTGGCGTGCATTGCCATCGCGATGCGTCAGGTAAGATCGCCGGCGGGGAGTTGTCCACGCAGAGCCCACTGCCACGGATGCGCAGCGCCCGGCGGTCCCAGAAGCACCGTGCCGCACAGTCACGCAAGTGCGGCCCCGATACGCGCCCTCACGCACAACACGATCCCGCCCGCCGCCCCAGCACACACGCACACACTCTAGCATCCCTGCCCCCGTGCGGACGCACCCTTGCGCGCATCGCCGACAATCTTCTGCGCCTCCTGCTCGGCCTTGAGCAACACCTGGATCCCGTCCCCCTCGGTCGCCGCGCCGCCGCCGAACATCTCGCCCTCGACACGGGGGCGCAGAGCTCGCCCCGATGAGCTTGAACCCGGTCGGTGAGCGTGGGGCGCTCGGCGGAGGGGGTGGGGAGGGTGGGGCGGGGAGCGCGTCGGCCGCGCACCGTGTGGGGCGCGTCCCGCGCGCACAAAAAAAGGCCATCAAATCACACGAGGGGATCAGCAACACTCGCTCGCAGTCGAACCCGGCGGTCGACGCGCGGCCAACCAAAAAAAAAAAGGAGAAAAAAAAAAGCGGACGTGTGTCGGTGATGGCAGGAAATGTTCGGCCGCGCGGCGACGGCGTTTCTGCGCTCTGCGGTTCAGTCCGTCCGCAAGTTCCTGGCGCAGGCGTGCGTTTCGATGGCGGGTGTTGTGCCTCCCGGCACTTTCAAATGCGTTTTTGTTTTTGGCAGCGTCCATGTTTGGTCGCTGGGTGGCACAGCGCCCGGTGGGCGGGAGCCCCCGCGGCCCACACCGCGCGGCGCAAGGTCGAGAAGTCCGACAAGAGCCGGGAGCTCGGCGGCCGGGTGAGCGCGTGGGATCGAGGGCCTGGGTGGACGCGGCGGGCGCGAGAGAGGCGGCGGGCCGGCGGGCGGGCGGGCTTGGGAGCGCCAGCGGGCCGCGGCGCGGCGCGATGTCGTTCTTCGATCAGCTCTCGTCGCAGTTCAGCGAGACCGTCTCGCAGCTCTCCGACCAGGTGAAGGAGTTCGAGAAGTCCGTCGACCAGACGCTTGGGCTCGAAATCGCCGGGACCGCCGGCAATGCTGGGGCATCCGCAGCTCCGCCCGCACTCGCGGCTGTGCCGGAGGCGCCCCAGCCAGTGCGCGCAGCGGAAGATGGCGTGGCGGATGGCGGGTGGAGCTTCGATGCCAAGGGAACGGGCGGAGCCACGCAGGGCGCAGCAGAGAGCGGGTCGCGCGCAGAGTCGGAGACTACACCAGTCAAGGTGGTCGCCGTGGGGCCGAAGGTCCCGGAGATGGCCACGCCGTCCCCGTCGTCGCGCAAGCCGGGGCGCAAGATCCTCAAGAAGAAGCTGAGGAAGCCGGTCACCTCGGCCTCCCCCGCCGCAGAGAAGCAACCGGCGCAGCAGGAGGCCCCGGGCGAGCGAGCGCAGCAGGAGGCTGACAGGCGGGCTCACCGCGGCGATGATGATCAGCAGCGGGGGCAGCAGCGGCAAGCGGTGCAAGGGGCGAGTGCAAGTGGGCCCGCTTCCTCAGAGCCTGAGGCGTCTGCCGGTGGTGGCGATCAGGTCGGCGTGCGCCCGAGCGTTGGCAAGGCAGTGGAGCCGCAGGAGCCGGCTGAGATCACCAGTGGCGACGACCTCGCAGAGGTGCGCGGCAAGGCGGCAGTGGCGCGCGCGCGCGTAGCCGAGCTCGAGGACGAGGTTGGCGAGCTGCGAGCGGCGCTCGCCGCTGCCGAGGGCGGCGCCGCTGGGGGGGGGGCTGTTGAGGGCGCACTGCGCGCCGAGGTGGAGCGCCTGAAGAAAGCCGTCGCCGAGAGCATCGGCCCCGCTGAGGTGGAGGCACTACGCGAAGAGTTCGGCGAGAGGTTGAGCGCCTCCGAGCGCAAGGTGTACGCGCTGTCGAAGGAGCGCGACATGCTGAAGCGCGAGGTCGCGCAGCTCGCGGACGCCGCCAAGCTCGTCAGGGAGCGCGACCAGACGATCGCTGCCGTGATGGAGGAGGGCGAGGCGCTGAGTAAGAAGCAGGCGAGCCAGGAGGCTAGCATGCGGAAGCTGCGTGGGTTGCTCAAGGAGGCCGAGGGCGCGCGCGATACTGCCAACAAGCAGCTGGAGACGGAGCGTGCCGCAGCCATCAGCTCCAGGGCGCACGCCGACAAGATGGAGCAGAAACTCGCGCAGGCCGTCGAGCATGCCGCCCGAGAAGTGACGGAGCTGAAGGAGGCACACAGTGCGGAACTCGCCAGCGCGAAGGCAGAGACCGCAAAGTCCAAAGCGGCCGAGAGTGCAGAGGCGCAGGCCGACCTCAATCGCCGTGTCGAGCAGGCCAGCGAGATCGAGCGCGACCTGAACTCCCAGATCGCGGCGCTGCAGGACGCCGCGGCTCGACGCGAGGCTGCCATGGAGAGGCGCGAGAAGGATTTCGCCCAGGAGCGCGAGGAGATGGAGGAGAGGTGCCGTGCGGCTGAGGCGCGGCACGAGGAGCTCGCCGCGCGCGTGCCTGAGGCCACCCGCCCGTTGCTGCGCCAAATAGAGGCTATGCAGTCGCAGGCCACCAGCCGCGCCGAGGCGTGGGAAGCGGTGGAACGTTCGCTCACGCGGCGATGCGAGGACGCCGAAGCTGCCTCGGACGAGGCCGAGATCAAGTGCTCTGCCGCTTGCGAGCTTGCTGACAAGCTTAAGGAGGCTCTCGCGGAGGCGGAGGCGACCGCCGCTGCGGCCGCCGAGCGCGAGGCTGGCGCCGTCGCCGAGGCGGAGTTGATGCGCGCGCAGACGGACGCGCTGAAGACCGAGGCCGCCGAGGCCGCCGAAGCACAGGCGTATGCTGAGCGAAGCGCTGAGCGCGCGCGCAGCGAGGCGGGGCGCGCAGCGGAGGCTGCCAAGGGCGCGATTAGCTCGGAGAGGGACCGCGCCGAGGCCGCGGAGCACGCGCTTAAGAGGGCCAAGGCAGAGGGGGCCGAAACGGAGCGCGCCCTGAAGAGGCAGATCGAGTCGTTGGAGGAGGTTGTCGAGGAAGGAAGAAACAGGGCCGTGGCCGACGCGATGAGCGCTCGGACCGGCATGGGTGGAGGTGGAAGCGCAGCCGCGGCGGCCGCGGCCGTGGCCACGGGAGCGCAAGCTACACGGACGCGATCGCGCGACTCCGCGCCGACGAAGGGGCCGTTGACGATTGAGCTGCTACAGGAGCAGGTGCGCAGGCGAGACGCAGAGCTTGACTCCCTTGAGGCGACTGTGCGTGAGCTCGAGGCGATGCGCACCTCGTTGGCGGACGAGTTGGTGTTGTCGGCGCAGCGCGACGCCAGCGCCAATGTGAGCGCCGCTGCCGCCGTTGAGACCGAAAGGGAGCTCAAAGAGTTGCAGGCGAGGCACGCGGCGGCGCTGGAGCTGATGGGCGAGCGCGACGAGGAGGTGGAGGAGCTACGCAATGACCTCGCAGACGTGAAGACGCTGTACCGAGAACAGGTGGATGAGCTCGCGGGACTGCTTGAGCGGGAGAGGGAGATCAGGCTCGAGCTCGAAGTATCAAAGGGTGGCGGTGCAGGCGGCGGGGAGTAAACGCGGTCGCCGCTGTCCCAAACGGCGCCTGATTTGTGGGCAAGTGCTGCTTGCAATAATGCATCAGGGCACGGGGCCCGTATTATTCGTCCTGAAGCCTCGCAGTGGCCAGCAAGCTACCGCACGCTTCGTTGCGCCTCGTAGACCTCAGCGAAGACCTCTCCGCGGTGCACAAAGTTGCGAAACTGGTCGAAGCTCGCGCATGCCGGGCTGAGAATCAGTGCGCCGCCGTCGCGCGCCTCGGCGGCACCAGCGGCTGCGGCGGCCTCGAGTGCGGCACCCGCGCCTAGCTCGACGAGGCGACAGCGCGCTGCGCCCGCAAGGCCGGCCGCGCCGTCACCCGTCCCGAGGCCGGCCGCACGCAACTCCGCGGCGATTTTCGGCCCACTGGCCCCGAACGTGACCACACAGTCGTGTGGCTCGAGCGCCGGCACGAGGCGCGCCATGCCCAGCGCGCCAGCCGCGTCCTCCTTGGCCTCGCCTCCGAGCAGCACCACCGCGCGGCGACCGTCGAGACCCCCCACGCCAGCGATGGTCGACTCCACGTTGGTGGCCTTCGAGTCATTGATCCAAAGGACGCCGCGCGCATCCTCACCTAGCGCCTCCATGCGGTGTGGCGGTGGCAGTAGAGAGGCCATCGCGTCGGAGAGCGCGCCTGCGTCGCGCGCGACCTCGCTCGTGGCTGCCGCGAGCAGGCACGCTGCGGCGGCATTCGCGCGGTTGTGGCGCCCGACGGCACGCAATTTCGTGAGGTCGACCTCCAGGGACAGGTCGCTTTCACCGACTGGCGGGCGACCTGCATGCGCGGGTAGTCGCACAAGCGCTCTCTCACCGGAGCGCGTCAGCCAGGCGCCAGCGGCGGTCACGAGCTCGCTGTCTTCGCACACGCCCAGGAGGCAGGGCGACGCGCGCGGGGCTGCCTCGGCGGCCTTCTTGACGAGGGCCGGATCGTCCGCGGGAACGACAGCGACAGTACTGGCGTCACGCATGTTGGCGAACACGGCCAATTTCGCCTCCGCGTACGCCTCCATCGTCCCATGTCGCGCGAGGTGATCGGGCGTCACGTTGAGGATGGCGGCAGCATCCGGCGCAAACGCGCCGGCGAGCTGCAGCTGATAGCTGGACACCTCGACCACAGCCGCGGCGTAGAAGTCGCGGGCGATCTCTCCAGTGACGAACTGTGTTGCGAGGCACGACAAGGGCACGCCCAGGTTCCCGCCCACCCATGCGTTGGCGCCACATGCGTTGAGGAGCTGCCCCACAAATGTTGTCACAGTGGACTTGCCATTGGTTCCGGTGACGGCGACGAGAGACAGCTTCGGGGGGGGTGACAGGGCTTGGAGGCATTCCGAGGCGAAGGAGAGCTCGGAAGTTATCTTTGCATGTGTGTCGATGTTGGCGTTGTGCGATGCGCGCGTGTGAGTTCGGCGCGCTTGCACTTGTCAGCGCGCTGCACGTGAGGCGGCAGCCTGGTTGGAGCGCTGGGTGCAAACGCGTTCAGCGCACCTCCACTCCTGCCGCATGCGCAGCGACTACCGCAGGGTGATCGGGGGGCACGCCGGGGCTGAGCACGGCAACGTCTGCCCCCAGGAGCGCATCGGCGAAGACGTCGGCGCCCACCGCGCTGCGGACGGCGGTGTTTTGCGTCAGCCTCCCAGGGAGCTCGAGCGGCGAGGATGTCGCGTTCTCGTCGACGCCGATGACTTCAATGGCGCCGCGAGCAGCAGCGAGCTCAGCGGCGGCGCGACCAGATGCGCCGAGGCCGACAACAGCGATGGTCTTGTCAGCAAGATCTGCCCGCTGTGTTGCGTGCGGGGTGTCCGCACAGGCTCGCGCCCGTCGCGACGAGGCGCGGGCTCGGGCCGGCGAGGGCGGCGCGGGCGGAGCGCGGCGAGCAGCAAGCTTGCACGCGGCCACGCCGCGGCGTGGCCGCGTGCAAGCTTGCTGCGCTCGTGGGCGTGTTGCTTGCGGGGCTTGTGATGCTCTTCGCCGCCGCGGGCGAGATCGATGGCCACCACCTCAATCTGCCAACCACCCAGCAACTCATCGAGGACGCCAAGATCGCCATGGTCGAGATTGACAACCTGGTGCACGCCGACCCCGCGGTGAAGGACACAGACTCGGACGGCCTCAACGACGCCGAGGAGGTAGCGCTGGGCACCTCGATTGTGCATGCCGACACAGACTCCGATGGCCTCACCGACTTTGAGGAGGTCACGATCACGCAGACCGATCCGCTCAACCCGGACTCCGACGGAAACGGCACCCTCGATGGCGACCACCCGCAGGAGCGGGAGAAGGTCGCCAAGTACCGCTTGGAACAGATGACAATTGAGGCCGCCAAGCCCGGCGCGCGGCGACTGCACGCGCTGCAGTAAGGGCGCGAGCGGGTGCGCAGGCGCGACTCCCAGCGGTAGATTCGCAGACACACACACGACGCACGCGCATTCGCGCAAGCGCGCGACCGAGCCAGCGCGTGAGAGAGGGGGGGGTGGCGGGGGGAGCGGGGCGGCATGCCCTCGCCCGGGGGTGGGGTCGGCTCGCCTCGCCCTGGCGCAGCCGGCCGCTCCCCGCAAAGCAACGGGCGCCAGCCCTCCGCGGCCAGCGCCCTGCGCGCACACACCGAGTGCCCGCATGCCTGAACGGGTTCCTGGCGAAGGCACAGCCACAACACACATCCGGTGGCGCTGCCGACTGGCGAAAGAATAATTGATGGTGTACAGACACTGTGCGCACCTCTCTCACACTAACCGCCTTGCGACGCCCAGCTGAGGAAGGGATGCCTCGCGCCCTCGACCTTGGAGAGCCTGAGCTGGCAGCTTTCCGCACCCTGTGCGAGCGTGCGAGGTGCCGCGAACGCCACGCGGCCGTCGCGCGCGAAGGCCTCGAACGGCGCGGCCTCGAGCGCACAGAATATGCTTGTGAGAGCTGGTTCGCCCTCAGTCTGCACTGGCACGCAGGCGCCGCGCATCGGCATCGTCAATGGGTTTGGCTCGGTGCGCAGGCACGATCGCATGGGCACGCGGGCGGAGGGATCGTGCGGCTATTCGCAGCATTGCGCACGCACCTCGAAGAAGTCTTTGTAGAAGCACCGCCGCACCGTGAGCACTGCATCGCCGTCTTTCCCCTCGTCGTAGTCCTCGAATTCGCCCTCAAAAGTCTCGCCCTGGTCGCTGACCAGATTGCGCAGCGAGTCGCGCGAGAGCTGTGATCACGCCCCACGCGCCAGGCCACGTGCGCGTCGTCAGTGTGCATCGCAAGCGCGCCAGTGGCGCAGCCAGAAGCGCGCGCGATGCGACTTGCGAGGGTCATTTCGTTTCAGGCCGGAGGACGCGGCCGCCCGCGCGCGCACCTCGACGGGGTCCATCGCTAGTGACAGCCCTCTGATGAGCGTGCTGTTGATACCCTCGTGCGCGTTGAGCATCGAGAGGACCATGGCTCGCGATTCCGCTGGGTTGCGCACGTGCGCCTGCACTGCGCGGTAGGCAGCAAGCACAAACGCGGCCTGATTGAGGTGCGCCGCCGCGCGCGCATCCACGGCGCGGCCGGCGTGACGCGCCTGCAGCTCGGCCGCGTTCGCGTCGACCAGCGCGCGTATCCCCTGTGCAGCCTGTGCCGTGCGTTCGTCGCGCGCGGCGACAGCGCGCGCGTTGTCGAGCATGGCGTTGCGCGCGGCCGCGTCCAGCGTGCGCTGAGCGAGTGCCGCGAGCGCGCGCAGCGACGCCCGGCCCGTCGCCGCGGCTGTCGTCGCCGCCCCCATCGCTGCCGCCGCGCTCTCCCCTGCGGCGCGGCGGCAGCGCTGTGTGGCACCGCCGGTATTGGCAGAGGGCAGCAGCTCGTGGTACGAAACTTCATTGTTTCGTTGATGCAGTGTGCAAAGAAACGTGATCTGAAACTCCACAACTGGGACCGAGCAGGCAGCGCGGCCAGTGTGCCGACTGGGGATAGTGCACAAGAGAGTATACTGTATGACGGTGCTACATACAACCGTTGGTAGTAACAGTTACGCCTGCGCATAGTGGCGGCGGTGCGGTGTGGACGGGTCGATCCCCAGATCACGCGCCCATACGCGCGCGACATTCAATACTCGATGTGCAGCACCTCTATGGCGAGCACTTCGAACTCATTGGTGCTGGCCAAGCACGGCGACCCGAACGTCCCGCACGGGTGCGAGGTACCCTTCTGGAGGTCATCGCTTAGCCATATGGCGAAGCCGTCGCCGCCGCCCACGCACATGCTGTGAGCAGCACCGGTCTGGAAGATCGCACGGGCTCCGGGCTGATAGTGGAACGCCTCGCGCCTGAGGCGACCGGGGGTCCTTCCCCGGTGATAGGATGCCGTAGACTTGTCCTTCAGGCGGAAGACGAAGCACTCACCCGACCCGACGCTGTGCGGATACGTGACTCGCCAGGGCGCAGTTGCATAGCACCCGAAAACGCCCCCTCCTGAGTCGTGCACCAGCAGCAACGTGGGCGCCCGCCCCGAGCAGCTGCGATACAACGTGCGCAACGACAAGCCGTCGCGCCGCGAAGAGTATGCGCACTGCATCGTGTGCATGCGCCAGAAGGGCGGCAAGAGGGCGCGCAAAAATGCCCAGTCTTTCTTGCTCACGATGGTCGACGGATTGATAGGGAGGATCGAAGCGTCCGTGTCGTCGAACGAGCAACTTGAGGAACCCGATGACAGCGATTCGAGGCTGCTGTCGAGGCTACCGACTGGGCTGCCCGTCGTGTACGAGTCCGTGCTGCCCGCTTCGTACGAAAGGACCCCGGTCGGGCTTAAGTTGCCATTCCCGGGAATGTCAATTGGCTGCTCGCATTGCCGCGTGTTGTAACGCGCGCCCGCGGCGCGTGTTAGCGTCGCGCTCGGGGCGCTGACGCCAAATGCGCCTAGCCCCCCCCCCCCCCCCCCCCCCCCCCCCCGCGGAGACACGGCATCGTTGAGCAGCAACGCGCTCACCTTGGTCGAAATTTCCAGTCGCCACGTCGCCGCGCTGGCTCTCCTGTCGGCATCCACCTTATCAGCTGCGGAGTGCCACGCGTCTTGCCCCAGCCCTGCTAGTGCGGCATCCGAGAAGATGGCGTTCGGCCGTCCATCGCGCGTCGATGTGTGCATGGACTTCAACATCGAGGCCACTGCAGCGTTCGCCGCCTGCTGTCGTTGCTTCTGCTCGAGCCAGAGGCGCGCAGCGCTGTGAATGCTCCGCCACGTCGAAAGTGCCCATCCCCACACCATGCCGCGCTCAGCTGCGGATGTCATCGACGCTGAGCACTGACTCCACAGCGGGCTCTCTTCGGCGACAGCTTCGACGTCGAATAGAGCAGGGCGAACATCAGAGGCTCCGCGACGCGCGGCACGCGCCCGACGCGAGAGCGCCACCCCAGCAACTGTCGCGACGAGTACACAGCCCCATAGGAGGTCTGTGCCTTGCACTACCTGCATCCCGCCGCCGTAAAGCAATCGGTCGCTGGCCACCAAGCTCGCGTTGTGAGTCTCTGCAGTGGAGTCGCGCCGGACTGTCTGCCCGAGGGGGCGACCGTCGAGGAGGCGGCTTGCGGCTCCTCCTCCGCTCGCCTCGACCTCTGAAGGCAATGAAGGCACGCCTTTGGCTGCATCTTTGCTCGTGACTCCCGAGCGCGCCATATCAGTCTGCTCAAGCGTCACCGCCGCGCCCTCAGAGTCCACTTCCTCCCCCTCGTCAGGCCAGGCAGAGTCAACAACGAGGTCGTCTGTCACGCCCGCCTCAGTGGTTGCAACCTCGTCGCGAGCCAGCCGCGCGCCTTGCGCGTATGCATGCTGCACGTCGCTACGGCGATCGGCGGTGCGGTGGTAGCGACGCTCCGCCCTGACCGCGAGCTGTGTCAGGTTGACCTCCAGGTCTCCGAAGCCCGACATGACGGGGACCGTCTCGTCTCTCCTCAGCGCGCCGCACGGGCCGGCCGCCGCCGGCCGGCCGCCGCGCGCCCGCGCCTGACCCTGTGAACAAACACCTCCCGCGCTTCACTCTTACTTGGCCTCGGCGGTCGCGAAGGCCGCCTTGAAGCGCTTGACCGCCTCGAGCACGTTGTCCCTGCTGCCGAAGGCGCTCGCGCGCACGAAGCCCTCGCCGCTGGGGCCGAAGCCCGAGCCCGGCGTGGTGACGATGTCGCACTTGGCCAGGATGTCGGCGAACGACTCCCAGCTGGTGGCGCCCGGGAAGCGCACCCACACGTAGGGCGCGTTCTCGCCGCCGTGCGTCTCGAAGCCCAGCTCGGTGAAGCAGTCCTTGAGGATGGTGGCGTTCTCCGAGTAGAAGGCGACGGCCTCGTCCATCGCCTTGACGCCCGCCGGCGACAGCGCGGCCATGCCGCCCGCCTGCACCACGTTCGACGCGCCGTTGAAGCACGTGCCCATCACGCGGTTGAAGTCGTTGATCACCGGGAAGCCGTCGGCGAACTTGAGCTCCTTGGGCACCACCGTCCAGCCGAGGCGCACGCCGGTGAAGCCCGCCGCCTTGGAGAACGAGTTGGTCTCCAGCGCGCACTCGCGCGCGCCGGGGATCTCGAAGATGCTCTTGGGGCAGTTCTCGTCCTTGATGTACAGCGCGTAGGCCGCGTCGTACACGATGATGGAGCCGTTCGCGCGCGCGAACTCCACCAGCTCGGTGAGCTGCTCGCGCGTGGCCGCCGCGCCCGTCGGGTTGTTGGGCGAGCAGAAGAAGATGACGTCCGTCTTCTTGGTGGCCGCCAGGTCGGGGAAGAAGCCCTTCTCGGGCACGCACGGCATGTACTCGATGCCCTTGAACTGGCCGAGCGCCTCGTCGTAGGTCTCGGTCATGCCCATCATGACCGAGGTGTCGACGTACGCCGGGTAGGAGGGGTCCTGCACGGCGACCGTCTGCTCGGGGCCGAACATCATCTGCAGGCGCGAGATGTCGCACTTGGAGCCGTCGCTGCAGAACACCTCGTCGGCGTCGACGATGCCGTTGTACCACACCTTGGCGATCTCCGCGCACAGGTCGGCGCGGCCGCGCTCGGCGCCGTAGCCGCTGTAGCCCTCGCGCGTGGACAGGCCGTTGGCCGCGTCGGCCATCGCGCCGGTGATCGCCGTGTCGATGGGCTCGGTGGTGTCGCCGATGCCCAGCGAGATCACCTCGGCGTCGGGGTTGGCCTCCATGTGCTCGGTGCGGCGGCGCGCGATCTCCGGGAAGAGGTAGCCCGCCTGCAGCTTGCCGATGTTGGCGTTGCGCTTCACGCCGGTCTTGGCCTCGCAGCGCACCGCGCTGCGGCGAGTGGCCGACACCCTGCGGGGCGGGGTGCGAGCGTGCGCGAGCGCGCGCGAGCGCCGCAGGCGGACGACGAGCGCCAGTGGGGTGGGAGGTGTGGGGGGGCGTGTATGTGGTGAGGCGGTGGGATTGAGGTGTGTGCGTTGGGGAGGTGGGCGGGAGAGAGGGGGGGTTCGCTCGTGCGCCCGCAGGCTATGTGGCGCGCAGGTGTGCGCGCGAGCGCTTTTCTCTCTAGAGTTCCTTCTCTCTCTGCCTGCGTCCCTCCCTCCCTCTCTCTCTCTCGCGCGAGCGAGCTGCGAGTGCGCGCGCGCGCACGCCACGCGCGCGCGCACGCGCACCGACGGCAGGCGCGCGCCTTCATCGGACTCCACATTCCCCGCCCGGAGTCCGATGTAGTACATTTCATTAAAGATTTATTTTGATATACTTCGGATTCCAAATTGATGATTCGAAACATTTCATATCTGGATTCCGTTCCCCAACGCGCGCGCGCGCGCGCGCGCGCGTGCACCCCAAAGGGCAAAAATAACGGCGTCGCAGCCGTCGGCGCGCGCGCGCGCTTCTCCGCGCGCGTCCCGGCTGGAGGGAGGGATGTGTGCCCGAGCTTTGGCCCCGACGAAGGCAGCACAGAGCCGACGCCAACTCGCTCGAGCGACGGTGTCTGGCTGCGGCGCCGACGTGTCAGCGGACGCGTCTGCAGACGGTGACCAGCCAGACGGCGAGACGGCCCTGCAGCATCGCACGGCGTGTCCCCGCGCGCCCTTCACTCAGCCAGGGAAATCAAAGAAACGATGGTAGGCATTTCACAGTGCAATCCACACTGAATCCACAGTGTCCGCACGCATTCTGACCTAATATCTGACGGGGCACGCAGGTGCCACGACGGCCTGGGGTGGCATGGCAGGCCAGCATTGCACGGGAGCGCGCGTACATGCGCGCATGGGCGCGGGCATGGCCGCGGGCATGGCCGTGCGCGCAGGGCGTCGAAATGCAATAGGCCAACGATTACGCGCGGCCGGCTTCCCTGTCTATGGTCTTGAAGAGTCGGGGCACAGTGGTCATTGCCTGGAGCGTGCGCAGCACAGTGCTAACGGCGCTCACCACGATGAGCAGGCTGGTGAAGCCAGCGCTGATGCCAAGGGCTTGGAACTGCGCGTCGAGCAGGTCGCTGAAGCCAACCAGGAGTGCGAGCATCAGGCCGCCCACCACGTTTGCAGCCTGCTGGATCCTGTACAGGAAGGCCTCGGTGGCCTTGCCTGGGTTCACCATGCCAGCCTCAACACGCGCGAGCACAGCGAGCGGCGGTGTGGCGCGCACGCCGGCCCCTGCCTTGCTCAAATATTCGGCCGTCTGCTTGGCTTGCTTGCGACCGCTCAGCTGGTTGAGCGCGAACACCAGAAACATTGTGAGCACGATCTCCAGGGCGCGCGCCGCGCCACCACCGAGTCCCCCCGCCTCCCACAGTGGCCCAGCGAGCAGACGAAATATGACGATGGTAAATGAGGCGGCCACCACGGGCGACAGCCCCGCCGCGCACACCTTGACGGGAACAAAGTTTGAGGAGCCACCGCCGAGCGTGTCTGTCGCCGCGCCCACTGCGCTGCCGCCCCCCGCCCCGCCCGCCCCGCCCGACGCTGGTCCACCTTCGGGCGGCGGCGGGGCCAACCCCATCGCACGCCCAGCTTCGGTGCCCACCAGGTATCGATCGAAGTCGATCTCTATGCCAACTTCGCGCGAGAACCACACCACTGGCACTCTGAGCGTTCCCCCCTGCAGCAGCACCGCGAGCACGACGATGCCCACGAATGCACCCGCGTAGCTCGCCGCCACCGCCGCCGCGTTGCCACCCAGCGCACCGGCGGCGGCAGCCGCGGCCACCCTCGCAGCGGCCGAGCTCATCGTTGCCGCGAAGACAACCGCGATGGCCAGCGTCACGCCCTCCCCGAGGCCGTGCGTCGATTGCTGCTCGCACAGCCACGCGGTGAAGAGCGCGCCGGAAAGCAGAGCGACGAAAGCGTGCAGGCCCTGTGCGGGTGCTAGCCCAAACAGCGCGGTCGCAGCAGTGCCCGCCGCGGGTGCCCAGAAGCGTTGCGCGTCCGCTGCTCCCAGCGCCGCCATCGCCAAGCCAAAGTAGAGGGTCCAACGGCGCGTCATCCACGCCCGCATGCTCTGGCCGGCCTCACCCACCTCGTCGAAGGTCCGCTTGACCTCTGAGGGCCAGCCGTCGGCCGTCGCGTCCTGCGGGAAGAAGCTCGCCGTTGCATGGAAGGTGGTGAGAAAGATCGACGCCATGAGGCCTGCCGCGTAGCCCACGCCGAGCACATTGAGGGCGAGCTTTTGCGTGATCGTGACCGTTCCGAAGCGAATTTCGCGGGCGCGATTAGGGGTGTGGTGGAGAGGGGGGGGGGGAGAGGCGTCAGAGCGCGCTCGCGGCGGTCGGGAGCGCGCGCGGGGCACGCAAGCCGCGCCTCGAGGCCAGTAAGCGCGGCTCACCTCGTAGCCCTTGTCGCCCGCAAGCGCGCTTGCCGCGGGTCCGCCGCCCGCCCCGCTGATGGCTGACAGCAGCGCGCCGGAGGACAGCCCCGCAAGGCCACCAGGAAAGGACGCTCCGGACGCGGTGGACGCCGCGTTCGCCGCCGCGGCAGCAGCCTCGGGAGGCACGGCTGCAGCCGCCCTTAGGTACACGCCGGCATCGCCGGTGAGCGGCGTGAAGAGCCCTGCGCGCACGACCACGATGAAGAGCAGCGAGAACGCGGCGCGGCGTGCGAGTTCGGATCTCGAGAGAGAGCGCAGCGGCGCGATGAGTGCTGCGAATGGCGCCCACGAGCCCTTTGTCCCCCCCGCGGGGGATGCGACGCCAACCGCGCCAAGCCCTGCGCGCCCCGCGGTGCGCTCTGGCGCGGCGGGCGGCAGGCCCGCGCGANGCTCGACCTGTGCGTCGTTCTGTCGCCTCCGAATCCACCGCCGAGCCCTCCCCCCGCCCGCACCCGCGGCACGCGCGCCCGCCGCCAGCACCGGACGCTCACGCTCGCGCGCGAACATTACATTAAACCCTAATAAAATGTAAACCCTAATAATTTTGGGGGCGCGAACCGCGAGGCGTCGCGAGGGGAGCTTCCGGGCGAGCGCGTGTTCTTTTTCCGGCGCACAGGTGGATGGTCCCACACCACACGAGGTTGCCGCTGCTGGCGTGAGCGAGAGAGGGGAGGGGTGGAGGGGTGGCGCTGGGGCGAGAAAGAGGGTGCCGGTGGCACTCCGTGCGCGCTCCCCGCGTCGCCCGGGGAGCGGAGTGGCGGGGGCGCGAGATGAGCGCCCCGGCGGGGGGCAGCGGCGCGGGCGGCCCCTCCGCTCCACCGCGGCGCGCGCTTCGCGTCGGGCAGTGCGCCAAGGACGAGGCCAAGTGGTGGGCAAAGCTAAAAGAAACGCTCGGGGACGCAGCCTTTGCAGCGCTGGAGTGGGCGCCGACGGCGCTTGAAGTCACCGGCATCGTGTTCGAAGCGACAGGGCTTGCGCTTGATGTTGCGGACGGCACCGTGCCCTTCGTGAGCATCGCTAATGCGTTGGTCACGCGGGTGCGCGACAAGGTAGACGAGCTGAGGCAGGTGGACGAGCTCGCAGCCGCAAAAGCGGGCCGACGCGTGCGTGTGTGGTGCTCAGTGATCCACAAGATGCCTGCGATGGTCTACCAGGCAGAGGACGCCACATTTGTTGCGACCATCGACGCTCTGATTGAGCTGGCGCGGCTCGCAGTGAAGTGGAACTCGAAAGCATATTACAAAAAGCTTTACTGGGGGACGGCCTCGAAGTACCGCAGCGATCTAAACAAGGCCATTCTGGAGCTCGACGTGCAGTATGGCGCGCTGCTGGGCGAGGCGGTGATCATCGCGCTTGAAAAGATCGACAACGTGCTTGCAAGCAGTATCGCGTGCATTCACAATCTGCCCAATGGCCTGCCCGAGCTGCTGGGCCGCGAGGACACTCTGGAGGTGCTCGAGACGGCCTTGGCGTCGCCTGGCTCCGTGACGTCACTCACGGGCATCGCCGGCGTGGGCAAGTCGCAGCTGGCGTTCCGCTGCGCGTACGACTTTGTTTTCACGGACGATGGCACGCCCAGGGAGGACCGTCGCCTCGCGTGGTTCTTGGATGCCTCTAGCGAAGCAAAATTGGTGGCGAGCTACGCTGGCGCGCTGGTGGCGCTCACAAACGAGTCCATTGAAAAGGCCGACAAGGACCCCGTCTCCGGGGACAAGCTGTCGCCGCGGGATCTGGCGGACAAGCTGCTCGCTGAGATCACGCGCAGCGGACGCAGCAGCCTGCTCGTGTTTGACAACGTCAAGGAGGATGAGAAAGATGGCGGGGCACAGTGGCTTCGCCAGCGGTACTTCTCATCACTTGCCGGTGCGGCGAATGCGCATGTGCTCATCACGTCGCGCAGCGGCACGCTCAGGGGCGACGTGGAGGGCATCGGCCGCATCCACCAGGTGGTGGTAAAAACGCTGAGCCCGGAAGCTGGCGTCGCCCTGCTTCTCGGTGACGACGACGCGAGTGAGGATGACCACGCAGCAGCGCGCAAGATCCATGAGCAGCTGGAGGGCCTCGCACTGCCGCTCAGCGTCACGCGAAAGTTCGTGAGTGACAAGCGTGTCATTGAAAAGGGGCGTTTCACGCTGCAAGGCGTCGCCAAGGGCCTCGAAGAGGCGGCCGACAAAGTCGAAGCGGCGCTCGCGGCGCCGCTGCGCTTCGTGAGGGATGGCTACAAGCGCTCAGCCAAGGTGCTGGACGTTGCGGCGTTTGTCGATCCGAGGGGCATCCCTGAGGGGCTGCTGTTACGGGCCGACGCCAGCTGCAAGGATGAGGACATCGACCTGCTGTGCGACCTGAACCTGCTGCAGCTAGGCGCTCCGATCACGGTCGGGATGTCGGGACAGACGGAGCCAAGCTACTCGATGCACCACCTGCTGCAGGCCGCCGCCCGCAAAGAGGTCGGCGAGGAGGGCGCCGCGCGTAGACCACGCAGCGCTGAGGGTGCGCTGGCCGCCGTGTCTGGCGAGATGACATCGTACAAGGAGTCGGACCTGTCGACGTGGGCGCGCGCGCGAGCTGCGGTGCCGCATGCCGAGGCGCTGCACGCGGCGGCGAAGGAGGGCGGCATCGCAGACAAGGTCGAGCTCGCCCAGGTGATTGGAGCCGCAGGCACCATATGCGCCCGCACCCTCGGCGACTTCGTCAGGGCCCTGGAAGCGTTCAAAAAGGCGCTACGCATCACGCGCGCCGCGCTGGGCAACGACCATCCGGATGTGGCGGTGACGCGCAATAACATGGGCGCGGTGTACCAAAGGCAGGGGCGCTACGTCGAGGCGCTCGAAGCGTACGAAGAGTCGCTGCGCATCGAGCGCGCCGCGTTTGGCGACGACCACCCGGATGTGGCGGCGACGCTCAACAACATTGGCAACGTGTACCAAAGGCAGGGGCGCTACGTCGAGGCGCTCAAGGCGTACGAGGAGGCGCTGCCCATAATGCGCGCCGCGCTAGGCGACGACCACCCGGATGTGGCGACGACGCTCAACAACATGGGCATCGTGTACCAAAGCCGGGGCCGCTACGCCGAGGCGCTCAAGGCGTACGACGAGTCGCTGCGCATCAGGCGCGCCGCGCTGGGCGACGACCACCCGGATGTGGCGGCGACGCTCAATAACATGGGCGCGGTGTACCAAAGGCAGGGGCGCTACGTCGAGGCGCTCGAAGCGTACGAGGAGGCGCTGCGCATCAGGCGCGCCGCGCTGGGCGACGACCATCCGGATGTGGCGGCGACGCTCAATAACATTGGCAACGTGTACGCAAGCCAGGGGCGCTACGCCGAGGCACTCGAAGCGTTCAAAAAGGCGCTGCCCATATTGCGCGTCGCGCTGGGCAACGACCACCCGACTGTGGCGATGACGCTCAATAACATGGGCGCGGTGTACCGAAGCCAAGGGCGCTACGCCGAGGCGCTCGAAGCGTACGACGAGTCGCTGCGCATCAAGCGCGCCGCGCTGGGCGACGACCATCCGGATGTGGCGGCGACGCTCAATAACATGGGCCTGGTGTACCAAGGCCAAGGGCGCTACGCCGAGGCGCTCGAAGCGTACGACGAGTCGCTGCGCATCAAGCGCGCCGCGCTGGGCGACGACCATCCGGATGTGGCGGCGACGCTCAATTACATGGGCGCGGTGTACCGAGACCAGGGGCGCTACGCCGAGGCGCTCGAAGCGTTAAAAAAGGCGCTGCCAATATGGCGCGCCGCGCTTGGCGACGACCATCCGGATGTGGCGGCGACGCTCAACAACATGGGCGCGATGTACCAAAGCCAGGGGCGCTACGCAGAGGCGCTCGAGGCGTGCGAGGAGTCGCTGCGCATCACGCGCGCCGCGCGGGGCGACAACCACCAGAATGTGGCGATGGCGTATGGGAACATGGGCAACACTTTTGCAAACCAGGGACGCTCCGCAGACGCGCTCGAAGCCTATCGGAAGGCGCACCGTATTTTTCGTGCCGTCTTCGACGAGGATCACCCCCTCGTCGCCAAGACGCGTGGCAAGATCGAGGCCATGGAAGAGCTGCCAAAGCTTGCCAGCGAAGAGCAGCAGCAGAGCGCCGCGGCTGCTCCATCCACCAGCGGCTCGGGCACGGCAGCTGGGCGCTCGGAGGAAAGGCAACGCGCGGTGGAGGCTCTCTCGATCCGCGAGTTGAAGGCTGAGCTCAATGCGTTGCAAGCGATGCCACGCGGCGCGCTGGAGCGCGGCGACCTCGAGGAGGAGCTGCGGGCGGCGCGAGCGCGCGGTGGCGCACAGCAGCAGTGAAAGAATAGTAAGAAAATTATCGCGGGTGCCAGCTAGAGCGGGCTGAACCACTCCAGCCACGTTGGCGCCAGCGCAAGCGGCATCCACCAGCTGCGCACGCGCGACGCGCGGATGGAGCCGGTCACCAGCGGGCTCTCGCCGCCGTAGTCCTGCTCGATGAAGTCGTTGACGCATTGCGAGCGCATGACCGCGTGTGAGCCGCCGACGCCTGCGCCGCTCGTCGAGATGCCGTCGAGCGCGCCGCTGTCGCGGTACTTGCCCGTCACCCAGATGGGCGCCGCCTTGGTCGCGTGCGCGACCACGAATGACATGAGGATGTCCTCGCAATTCTTGTGCTCCTCGACCCACGAATACGCGCGGCGCGGCGCCGAGTCTGTGTACATCGCGAGGTAGTCGTGGTGCAGGATGGCCACCTGAGAGGGGCAGTCAGAGACCAGCAGGCAAGCTCGCATCAGGGGTGAGAACGTCGCAGCAGGGCGCGGGCGCGAAGTGTCAATGCGAGCGACGCAGCGTGCTCGCGTCGGCACGCACCTTCGTGAGCACCATGGAGAAGCGCCCCGTCATGTACGTCGACCAGAAATGCCGGTAGCGGAAGGCGCCGGGCTCTCCCGACACGGTGCGAGCGACGAAGCCGACCATCGCGCGAGGCGCCGCGCGCCACACCTCGAGCGCGAACATGAGGTCCTCGCAGTCCACCCGAATGTCGTCGTCCACCGACAGCACCGCGTCCGAGCGCGGCGTCTTGAGCGGGCGGAAGCGATTGTTGAGGCTCGTCGTCGGATGCGCGTCGTACACGACGGGCACGCCGCGCACCTCGCCGGGCGCGTCCGCGGGTGCCTCGGGGCTCTCACTCCACACCACGTGGATCGCTTCGATTGGCACTGCCCCCGTCGCAGCGCACGCCGCGTAGTGATCCACCGCGAGCTCCAGCCGGTCGGGCCGCTTGAACGTGTTGATAAGCACCGTCAGCGGCTCCCCCACGGACCGCGGCGCCGACGCGAGCGGCGACGCGGCGGTCTGTCGCTCCAGCCGCACGTACGTGGCCAAGCCCAGCAGCAGCAGCCCCAGCCCACCCGCCGCTACCCAACGCATCCGCCGCGAGAGTGCCATCGGCACCGCGAGCAGCGCGCCCGCATGGCACGCGAGAGGCCGGGCGCGACTGGCTAGGCTTCCGGCCGACGCTACACCGCCGCCGCGGTGGCGCAGCATCCCCCCCCGCCGCGGCCCGCCGGCCGCCCCTATCGCCCCTGTCTATCCCTCACCGCACGACGCGCCTCCAGGTGCTCTCGCCGAGCGCAACCCCCGCGCGCCACCCTCGCGCCCCGGCGCCCGCCGCCCGCGTACAGACTGGTGCTACCGCGCCCTCACCACCGTCCCGCCTCGATCCCGCTGTTTTCCCAACGAAACTGAAACCAAGGTCAAAATGCATGCACTTTCGCACTTTTAAAAAACGCGGGTTGTGA
Organism: Prasinococcaceae sp. CCMP 1430; assembly: GCA_013416795.1. NCBI lineage: Eukaryota > Viridiplantae > Prasinodermophyta > Palmophyllophyceae > Prasinococcales > Prasinococcaceae > Prasinococcaceae sp. CCMP 1430. The sequence goes on from RQSC01000014.1 coordinate 159,984, forward strand.
AGGCAAAAACAAAGGCGTTCTCCGCCCACCCCCATGAAAAGCGCTTGAAAAAGGCAACAACGGCAATCGAGGTCGAAACCAATGGCTTCAGGAAACTCGCTTTGATTTTGATAGGTGGGTTGCCCAGCGGCCCGTTCGAACGAGCCCCAGCAGCTCGTGGGGGCGTGTGTTCCCCCGCGCGCGCGCGCACGCCTCTGCGGCGCGGGAAGCAGCGGGCGCCCCGGGCCGGCGCGGGGCGCGCTGGTGCCGGGCGTTCCCTCTCTTCCCCCCCCTTCCCCCCCTCGTCAGTTCTCCGCGCATGCCTGCGCAGGCCACAGCGCGCGCCTGACGCGGGGCGCGGCCGGGGGCGATGGATTCGGTCATGTCGAGCCTGAACGTGGCGGACCCGGAGGTGCACGCGTCGAACGCGCGCAAGCTGCTGACCGCGCAGGCGGCGCTCGCGCTGCTCGCGTGCCTCAGCGCGAGCGAGTTCGCCGCGTGGGCGGCCGCGCAGCTCGCTCTCGCGCTGTGGGCGCTCTCGTCGTTCGAGCTCGGCCGCGAGGACGCGCGCGCGCTCTACTGTATCGCCACGCCGCTGCGCTGGCTGCTCGACGCCGTGTGGTACGCGAATCTGAGGGCGCGGCGCTCGCGCAAGCCTCAGTGCCCGCGCCCCCCCGCGCGCGCGCCACGCGTCTCCGCTGCTGCTGCTAGCGCTCTAACACACTCGCTCGGCCACCTGTGACCCGTCGCAGGCTCGGTCTCTGGACGCACCCCATGGCGAAGGCGAGCGGGGCCAACCACTACGGCGCGACGGTGCACTGGCTGCTGTTCTGCATGTGGTGCCATTTCCTCCTCGAGAGCGTTGGCGCATGGTTCTGGTGGAAGTTGTACAAAACGGGAGGCCTTGAGGCCGGTGCCGCGGGTGGCAGTGGCGCTGTTGGTTTCCAGCCCATGCTCGCTGCCGATAACGGCGGTGGCAGCGGTGGAGACGCATACGCTGCCCCGCCGACGCCCGATCCTTTCAGAGGCGCGCCAGCCAAAGACGCGCCTGTTGCCAGCGCGGACAGCTACCAGAACGTCGGCCAGATCGGGCCTGAGCACGCAAACACCCCACACGAGAGAACACACGCGCAGGGCCTCGTCTTAAAATCTTGAGGCCGCATACTTAGCGGCGCACCCAAGAGTGTTGCCATATCTACTCTCATGCAATGCGCCAAGGCGCGGCGCGCGCGCACGTGCATTCACACCCGGGGCGCGCGCGCTGGGCGAGGTCGAGCCATTCGTCAATTATTACAGATAGTACATGGGTGGGACGGTTCCGACGCCTCAGTCGTCCAACGAGCCGATGCCTGCCGCAGCTGCACTCATCTGCCCCGCATCGTGCAGGTCGAGCTCACCATCGCCCACGCCGTCGTCACTGACCGTGCCGAAACCGTCGTCGTCGCTCTCGCCCTCATGGCGGTCCAGGACGATGGATGCAACGTCGTCCGAGTCGTCCTCACCGCCAAGGTCAGCGCTGGACCCCGCTTCGGCGACCGCGTAGCTTACCTCTGACTCGAGGCCAACCATCGAGTTGGAACGCTTCAGCGAGGAGGCCAGGGCGCCGTCGCCAGAGGTGCTACCATACGTTGCGTCGCCCAGCGACGAGACGGTCGACAGCGCCCCACTGGACGCCACGTGCGGTATGCCCACCAGTGCGGCCTCTCCCTCGCGCACGCGCTGTTCGGGCGCCTCCGGCACGAGGGCGGTCGCCACAGCAACCTCACGGATGCGCGCCAGCACCTCCGGGTGCTCGCGCATGCCCACCTGCAGAGAGCGCTGGGAGAGCGAATAAAGCAATGCGTACGTGACTGCGCGCACGGTGGCGGGCCACCGCCCTTCAGCAAGGAGTTCCTTTTCGCCAAAGAAGCCGTGCGGGCCAATCTCGTCCACTTTCTCAACGTTGGTCAGGAAGCCACGCTCGTCCAGTGTGCCCGCGAGCGCGACTAAACGGCCGCGCTGGACGAAGTACATGCTATTGCCGCGAGCACCCTGGTGCACGATGACGTCATTCGGTGGGTGCACCTGTGGGCGCAACAGCGACGAGATGGCGACCAGCCATGCCTCGCCATTGACGGGGTCCGCAGCCACCTCGGTGAAGAGGCTGACATTTTCGAGGGCCCCGCGCAATGTCTCAGAAGCGTGCGCCCACACGCCCTTCATGAGCGTCTGTGGCAAGCTGCTCAGCAGCTGCCGCTCACCGTGCACGTCCGACATGGCGTTGCGCCTGAACGCGTAAAATTCGTTGATGCGCATGCGCAGGTCGCGTGTCGCGCTGTAGTGTGTGAGCAGCTCCTGCACATTATCCAGGTGTCGTTCTCGCCAAACAGAGGCGATGTTGTTGTTGGCGATCATGTCGCACACCTGTAGCACGAAGTAGAAGTACGCTAGGCTGCCGAACAGCATCGTGCCAGCGCAATATGCCTGCTCCACCCCCGTGGTCGCGCTGATATTGCCGTAGCCCGTGGTGGACATGGTCATGACGCTCCAATAGAGCGCAGTGATGTACTGCGTGGTGCGTGAGGCCTCGCACAGTGGCTCACCGCGCGCGAATTGGGTCGACACCCACGAGCCGTCGCACAGCCCATCCTGCTCGCCGATGTACCAGAATACACACGCATTGATGTGCGCCGCCACCAGCATCAGCGCGGCAAAACGAACGATCAGGCGAAAGCTCGAGCGCGCGCTTAGCCACCAGCCGCTCGCAATGTCGCCGAGGTGGTCTGAGGACGACATGCTCACGCGAACTATCCGCAGCAGGCGGATGAGCTTAGCCTCCGCAAAGCCCTCGGCGTCACTGACAGCGGGATTCATGGCCTGTAAAGTGTCGAAAGGGAAGGCAATCAGCACGTCCATGAAGAGCCATGTGCGCGTATACATCCGCGCGACATGCGCAGGATCGAGGTCGACCTCGCCATCGGCGTCAATGACACCCGTGGCGAAATTGAAGGGCACCTCGAGAACAAAAATCACGTCGATCAACACATAGAGTGCCAGCTCTGCTGGGGTCGGCGAGTGCGCGCCCACGAAGGCCACGCGGAAGGGAAGCACGAGCGTCTCAAAGGCGAGAGCTACGAGCATCGTCCGCGACCACACCCTCCGCAGCGGGCTGCGCGGGTGCATCATGAAGCGCGAGACGGCCTCCAGCACGTCGCCGGTGAAGGCATCGACGTGGTGGAAGGATCTCGTGAGCAAGTCGGATATGGACGCTCGTCGTGGGCGCGTTTGTGCTCGCGCGCGGCGCAGGATGGAATCCCTGCGATGCGGCGAAGCGGCCAACGAGGGCTGAGCCGCGAGGCCGTCCCCCACGTCCGCGCACTGCTCGGCGTCGAGCATTGTCCGCCCCATTTCGAACGACGATCGCCGCCGAACCCCCCTGCGCGAGTCGGACGACGACTCGTCCGCCCTGCCCGTCACCTCATCGAGGCCGTCTGCCGCCGAGGTCACACGCCGCATGCCCGCTGCGTCGCCGAGGCCGTCGGGCGCCGCGCCGGGCGACCCCTCGACGAGCGCTGGCGACGACAAGGTGCGACGCCAGCCCGCGGACATCGCGTGCCGCGTGCCCGCTCCGCCATCGAGGCCGTCAGCGTCCGCTCCGGGCGGCGCCACGACCATTGCCCTGCCGGCGCGGCGCGAGCCCCCTCACCGCTCCGCTCGGACACCGCCGGCGGGCCGGCAGGGGCCGGCCCGCCCTGACGGGTGCGCTGAGTGGCTCCCCCGAACCCACACGGCGAAACCGTGTGGCCCCACTCGAACTCGGCACGCTCCCGCCCGTGCCACATTGTGCGCGCTGCGCCCCCCCTCCCCCAACACACTCCCCTTTCCCGCACGGCGCGGCCATGGTGCTGCGCGCGGGGCGTGCCGCCGCGTCAGCAGCGTCGGCGGCCGCGCGGCTGCTCGCGTCGCAGCGGCGCGGCAAGCTGCTCGCCTTTCCCGCGATCTGCTTCCGCAGCAGGCAACGCCGGCGGCGCCTGCGGCAGCGGCTGGGGCGCGGTCTGCGGCCGCGGGGCCGTCGACGACAGCGCACGACCACTTCCCCAGGCTTCGAGTCTCGCAGGAGGAGATGGACGCCGTCATGGTGAGGCCGCGCCGCGCGCCCTGCAGCGCGTTCGCGCTGCGGGCACGCGCGGGCGCGCTGGGGGCGCACTCCTGACCCTGCACCACTCCCGCTCCTGTTACCCCGCATGCGTCCGCGCCCGCCGCGTGAGCAGCACGGCGACGCGTCGTCGTGAATGCGCAGCGCGACTCAAGCAGCAGCGCGGCGCTCGCGCGCGGCGCGGCGCCCGGGGCCCTAGATGGTAACGGCCAACGCCGAGGTAGTGTACAAGGGGCACATGCGCGCGCACGCCGCAGCTAAGCGCTGGCGCGGAGCTCAGCCCTTCTTCTTGGGCGGTGGCGGGCGCATGCCCCCCGGCGGTAGCACGATGCCCGTGCCGCCGCTGCCGCCCGCTCCCACGCGGCTGAAGCCGCCGATCTCCGAGAAGTAGCCAGACTCGTCGCCTGCTTTGGCGCTGCGCATGCCCGGGAGCTGGTTGGGATTGGCGAGCTCGATGCCCTGCACGGGCGTGAAGGCGATCGACGACAGGCCGTGTGTGGCCGTGCCGGACCCGCCCGGCGCGAAGGTGGGGCCCTTGTACTTGCCCATCTGCTTGCGCTTCTCGAGCTTGGCGCCCAGCTTGGACGCCTTGGCCGTCACGCGCAGGCGTTTGTTGCCCTCGGTGCCCAGCATGCCCAGCCCCACCATCTCGTCGCCGTCGATGACCTCCTGCTCCTGCTTGCCAAAGGCGAGGCGGTTCTGCGCCTTGGCCATCTCGGTGGTGGCGTAGTTCTCCTTGCGCGCGCGCAGGCGCTTGCCGCCGCGTTTCTTGGCTGTCTTTTCTATGGGCGCGGGCAGCGCCTTGGCGACGCGCGCGGGCGCAGCCTCCTGCCACTTGTCCCCCTTGGCCTGCAGCTGAGCGAGCATGTCGCGGCCGGCTTCCCCCAGCGGCGACGAGCGGCTCGCGTCCACGCGTGCCATGAGCGTTGCCTTGCCGCTCAGCACGCGGAACGCCCGCGTGCGCAGAGAGGGCGGCACGCCCTGCACGAAGTCGCTGTGGAAGATGAAGCCGACGTGCGGGTTGCTGCCGGCCGTCGCGTTGGTGGACAGGTACTGGCCCTGCATGCGCCCGCCCGACGCACCGCGCTGCTTGCTGCGCGCGTTGCCCAGGGTCTGCAGGTTGCCGGCCGGCATCCGCGCCAGCGCCTGCAGCGAGCCCGCGGCCGCGATCAGGTTGGATGCGACGGCCGAGCCGACGAGTGCGGTGAGGTTGGGCGCGATGCGGCAGAGGTTGTCGCTGATGAAGTCCACGATGCGCTTGCGCTGCTCGCCCAGAGCGAGCAGCTCGTCGGCGGCCGCCATCGTCTTGGCGAGTTGCTCCTCGGAGAGCCTCTCGCCCGCGGTGGTCGTTGCCGTCACGACGAGCACCATAGCGGTCGAGCTCGGCAGGATGGCCGAGAAGTCCAGGTCTGTGAGGTCGGTCTCGTTGCCGATGGCTTTGACCGTGCGCGCGTAGTCGAGCGGGTCCGTCACCAGCGACTCTAGCTCGCCGAACTTCGGCGCGTACAGCGAGGTGAGCAGGCCGTGCACAGTGAGCACCTCGGCGTCGACGTCGGCAAGCATGTCGTTGCACTGCGCGATGAGCGCGTACAGCGGCGCGTCGCTATCCAGGGGCGGCGGCGCAGCACCTGCGGCGGTAGCCGCGGCGGCACGCTTGCTCTCATCCTCGGCCGCCCCCAGCTTGGCTGCGAACGCACCGAACTTGGGCGACCGCAGCAGCGTCGCGAGCGACCCGAGCGAGCGCTGCGCGGCGGGCGCGGCGACAGCACGCAGCATCGCGGCGTCGCCACCGTCCTCACGCTCGTCCATGTCGTCGGCGTCGCCGACATCACCCGCCGCGGCCGCGTAGTCCTCCTCCTCCTCGTCCGAGAGCGCATCCAGGTCGTCCAGGAACGACGCTGGCATGACGCCCGGCGGCTGCTGCTCGGCCATCGCCGCACCCCGCGCGCCGCCGCCGAGCCTCGCGGCAGCGCGCACCGCTGGACGGTCAGGGTCAGGGTCAGGAGAAGCGGCGGGAGGCCCGAGCGCCCCGACCCACGGCGCGCGCGACGGCTGAAGCAGTATCTCGACCACAGAGAGTGAGGAACGTCATGTCGAACAGCGCAACGTCTGACTCAGCGCCGAGCTCTGCGAGCAGCACAGAGCTGGCGCCCTCGGACGACGACCTGGGGGAAAATGGCAGCGAAAGAGACGCGTGCCGCGCGCACTCGCGTACGAGCAGCCTGAGCAGTGCGGCGTGCACCGAGTGTCCCATTTGCTCGGAACCCTTGCGCATCGCGCAGGCAATGCCTCCTCTCAGAGGCAACGACGGCCGTGGAGGCGACGGCCAGCGTGNGAGCGCCAGCGCGCTGGCGGCGCCACGCGCGCCGCGCCGCGCGTCGTGTGCGCACTGCCACTCGGCGTCGCGGCAGCCGCTGGCGTGGACGCGCTCGCGCAGCTTGCCGCCGCATGCGAGGCACATGCGCAAGGCCCTAACGTGGGGGGCATGGTGGCCGAGCGCGACGCAGGCGCGCCCGCCTCCGCCCCAGCGCTCGCGCTGGACGCCGCCACCGTGAGCAGCGCGCGCCTCCGTGCGCGCTTCACGCTGCTTTCGCCCGACCCGACGGATGTGCTCGCGGTGCTGGACGCAGCGTCGGTGGCAGACGTGGTGCTGCTCGTGGTGGACGCGCCGGGCGCCAGTGAACTCTCGCACAAGACGGGCGCCGCTGCCGCAGAGAATGTGTGCGTGGTGAGCGAGGCCGTGCGCCCAGCGCTGCGCGCGCTCTGTGCACAGGGCGTGCCCGCGCTCGCCGTCGCGCTGCGCGGACTTGCGGCACTGCCGCCCACGCAGCGCAACACGAGCAAAAAGGCGGCGCTGGCGGCACTCGCGCGGGACGCAGTCCTTGGCGAACCCGACAAGGCTTTCCCCGCCGACACGGCAGCCGACTGGCAGCTCGCCGCGCGCGCACTCTCCGAGCTGCGTCCTCGGCCGCCCGCGTGGCGCTGCGGAGGACGCGCGTACGTGCTCGCGCACAGGGTGGGCTTCGAGGCCGGCGCCACGGCGGTGGCGGAGGGCGCTGACGCGCCGCCGGCGGACGCGGCGGTGGGCACGCTCGTGTTGGAGGGGTACGTGCGCGGTGCCGACATGCACGCCGGGCAGCTCGTGCACGTGCAGGGTGCCGGCGACTTTGCAGTCACGAGCGTGGATGCCGCCGACGAGCCGGAGGGAGCGGCAGGGGCGGCGCAGCGCAAGTCGGGGGGCGACGTCGCCATGGGCGGCGGTGCGGGCGCGGGGGGTGGCACCTGCGGGGGCGATAGGGTGTTGAGCGTCCCGTCCTCATCGAACCGCCACCTGCTGATGGTGGAGAATGAGTACGATGAGTTGCAGAACGAGCAGACGTGGCCGACGGCGGAGGAGCTTGAGGCCGCCGACCGCGAAGCCGCGGCGCGATCGCAGGGGCGGCGGCGAGTGCCCAAGGGCACGAGCTCGTACCAGGCGCCTTGGCTACTGTACGAGGAGGGAGACGAGGAGGGCGGCGCCGACGGCATGGACGACCATATGGGCGGGATGGAGGAGGATGGTGTTGAGTCTGAGCCGGAGGAGCTCGTGTCTGAGCCCGAGGACGACGGGGTGGGCGCGGGCGGCGGCGGAGACGCCGACGGCATGGTCACCGATGGCGAGCTGCGGGAGTCGGCGGAGCGTGTCGCGGCCGCGCACGCTGCGCGTGCCGCCGAGCTCGCCGAGCGGCGTGCGTTGGCCGAGGCAGGTGAGGCGGAGTACCCCGACGAGGTGGACGCTCCGCTCGACCGCCCGGCGCGCCACCGCTTTCAGAAGTACCGCGGCCTCAGATCCATGCGCACTGGCGAGTGGGACCCGAAGGAGATGCTTCCGCTCGAGTACGGGCGCATCTTTTCGTTCCGCTCTTTCGCGCAGGCCCGCGCGCGCGCACAGAAGGAGGCCGCAGCGCTCATCGATGGCGAGCCCTCGGCGGCGGAGCAGCAGGAGGACGGCGACAGCATGACTGATGGTGCCGCGGCTGGCGCACACGTGTCTCCCGGCACGTTCGTGCGCATCCGCGTGGCCAACGTGCCCGCTTCGGCCGCACAGGCGCTCGTGGAGGCCGTTTGCGGCGGCGCAGAGGGCGTGGCAGCCGTGCAGGCGGGCGCGCTGGCGCCAGCGCGCGAGTGCCTCGTATGCGTGGCACTGCTCAACCACGAGACAAAAGTGAGCGTCGCGCACTTCCGTGTGACCAAGGCGCGCGGCTGCTCTTACCCCCTGGCGTCCAAGCAGGTGCTCTACGTGCGCTGCGGCTTCCGTCGCTTCGTGACGCGCCCCATCTTCAGCGACGACGGGCTGCGTTCAGACAAGCACCGCTACCTGCGTTTTCTCCCGCAGCACGGCACGGCTGTGGCCACGTGCTACATGCCTATCTCCTTCCCCTCAATGCCCGTGCTGGCGTTCGCGCCGCGCGACGCGGCCGCCGAGGCAAAGCTCGCCAAGAAGTGCGAGCTCTACCGCGCGCTCTCGAGGAAGGTGCTCAGCGCGGCTGCGGCAGGCGCGCGGTCGGAGGCGGCGTGGGCGGCCGCGGGCTCGCTCGCCGAGCTCAATCCGGACTGCTACACGGCGTGGGCGCTGCGCAAGCGCTGCCACCTCGCGCTCGTGCACGCCAACTCCGACGCCGAGCGCACGCTCGTCGCCGATGAGAAGAGGCTCACCGAAGCCGCGCTGCGGCGCAACCCCAAGGCATACTCCGCATGGCTGCACCGCCGCTGGCTTTCCGCACGCACGCTGGCCGCCGGCGATGCTGCGCGCGAGCTGCTGCTCTGCAATGCCATGCTTGACGCCGACGAGCGCAACTTCCACTGCTGGGGCTACAGACGCTTCGTGGTGTCGCTCGCGTCGGGGGAGGTGGGTGGAGGCCCGGGCGCGACAGACAGCGGCGAGCCCACCGCTGCGAGCGAGCTCGCGTACGCTCGCCGGCGCATCGCGGCAAATTTCTCGAACTACTCGGCGTGGCACGCGCGGTCGGCCAACCTCACGGAGCTCGAAGCCAGCACTGCGGGAGGCGGGGGCGAGGACAACGCGGTGGACGTCGACGCCGAATTCGAGCTCGTGAAGGGCGCGTTCTTCACAGATCCGGAGGACCAGAGCGCATTTTTTTACTATCGCTGGCTCATAGGGCGCACCCTGCGTGCCGCAGCTGTGGGCGCGAGCGGCACGTCGGCGGGCATCGCCGCGGAGGTGCTCGAGCGTGAGGTGGCGTCGATTCGCGAGCTACTCGAGATGGAGCCCGACTCGAAGTGGGCGTCGCTCACGCTCGCTCGGCTGCAGGCCGCGCGCGCGGCGCTCCCCGGCTGCGACGAGCGCGAGGCGCAAGCCATGAAGGCCGAGACCGCGCGCTTGCTGGACGGGCTCGCGCGAAGCGACCCCATGCGCGCAGGCTACTACGCTTCCTCCGCGGAGGCGCCGTGGGAGAGCCAGGCCGCGGCGCTTTGCGGGGACAGCACGAGCGCCGGGGCGCAGCGGGGTCGAGGCTCGAACAGCACCGTCGCAACCAAAGGCGTCAATGGCGCCGTGCCGAGCTTCGAGCAGCGCGAGGCTGTTCGCCGCAGGCTTGCAGCCAACATCGAGGCCATGGTGTTCTTCTCGCCGGCGGGCGGCGCCGCTGGCGGGGACGGCGCGCCCGCGCCGGGCGCTGACAACAACAACGCGTACCGCGACGCCTCCAACGCCGACGTGGAAGCCGAGGCGCGCGACATCGAGGCGATGGCCGCCCTCGGCGCCGCGTCCTCCGGCGGTGGCTACACCGCCGCGATCGCCGCCGACGCCGCACGCGCCGTCGCG
>RQSC01000014.1:183186-195803 GCA_013416795.1 Prasinococcaceae sp. CCMP 1430
GGGGAGGCCCCTGCGCCCCGCGCGCGCCGTGGCGCGCGCGCCGCGGCGCCTCCGCTGCCCCGCGGAGAGAGCGGGGGGGGAAAGGCGCCTCGCCCTCGCATTTCGCGGAGATGCATCTTTTCGCGCGTCTCCCTCCGCGTTTTACCCCCACATAGAACGTCACGACGAGAAGATCTCGACCTTCCGCCTCGCGCTTTCGCGCGCGCGCCGCGCCGCATCCGCAAAAGTCTCCCCCCCCGCCAGGCTGGCCCGGCCGGGACCTCGCGGCTTCCGAGCGCGGCGCGCGCGGCCATCAAAACGCACCCGACGCCCCCCCCATCGAAACGCACCGGCCGACCGCGGGAGCGCCCCCGCCTTCGCCGGGGCCGCGCGGTTTCCCATCTTTTCTCCCATCAAATCGCGCGCGGCGCGTCGTGGAGCGACGGAGGGCCGATCGACGCCTCGATCAATGCGCCGTCGATCGAGCGTCGACCGTCGCAGCGCTGCTGTCAAACACACGCGAGCGAGGCGCTGAAACCGACCCAAAAGCCAAAAAGGCGCACGCGGAAATGAAATCATCGGCCGAAACGGGACGCTGAAACGGATGGCGGAACGACTCCTGTCTGTCTGTCGTCAACTGTCGTCACTCTTCGGCAAAGTCAGAATGAGGCGGAGGGGGAAAGGGAAAAAGAAAAAGTGGGGGGCGGAGTTGAACTGCTTTTGCCATCATGGTACCGTCGTGATGATAGGAGTTCTGCGCGCGTGCGTGCGCGCGCGGTGTGCGCGGTGCGTCGGGCTGCCGCCGCGCCATCGCCGACTTCGGTGCGCGCTTCCAGTACGAGCCGCGCCCGCGCGTGCGCCCGCGCGCGCGGGGCTCGCCGCGCTGGCGCTCGGCTTCATCGGGGCCATCGCGATTCCGGCGTACGTCATCCCCGTCACGTCCGTCTTCGTGTTCCTCACCGGCGGCGAGATTGCAGAGCTCGAGGAGACGGTCGGCGGCGGCGTCAGGGACGGCAACGGAGGGGACGGGGGCGGCGGCGGAGACAAAAACGGCAGGCCCGAGTGGAGCAGGGACGACAACGAGATGTTCCGCGGCCACAACGAGACCCTTTGGAAGCTGCTCGCGGGGCTGGCCGTCGCCAAGGTCCTGCACATCATCTACAAGCTCATCAGGCGCTTCATCGGCGTCAAGCGCGCCGAGGCCGCGGCCGCCGAGCCCTCCCACGTCGTGGTGGTCTCGGGCGACACGCTCTCGAGCATCGCCGCGTCCGCCGGCGTGAGCGTCGAGCGCGTGCTGGCCGCCAACACCGGCATTCTCACGTCGGCCGAAGCGCTGAAGCCGGGCATGGACCTCATCATCCCCCATCTCAAGGAGCAGTTCGTCGAGAGCGACCCCAGGGAGCTCGAGCACGACCTGCACCATCGCAAGCACGGCGCGTGGGACATCGGCCACATGGGCAGGCACAACCGCCTGCACGTGGAGACGCACACCCCGCACCACCTGAGGTAGGCGCGGGTGGTCGAGGGCGCCGCGCGCGATCGGTCGCTTGCGGTCGCTCGATCGCGCGAACGCGCGATCGCGCGCCCCCTGCCCACGCGCGCGAGCGCGAGGCGCGCGCCTGGACGCCCCCCCGCGTGCGGTGCCTCGCCCGCTTCCGGCCTCGAGAGCTTCCAGCGAATGGCGAATGGCGCGCGGCCGGCGCGTGCGGGCAGCCGCACCGCACCGCCAGCAGCAGCGCGCCGACACTAGCTAGGGAGCATGCCTGCATGTACACAAGTCCTTGGTTTCCTATACGCCTCTGGTGCCCACGCCCGTGCGCCTGCCCGCCCACCCCCAGCCGGCGCCGGCGACCCCGGTCGCGTCGTCCGGGCTGGCCGCCGCGCGCGGCGCTCACGGTTGTTTTTAGGGTTGTTTTTTTTTGCGTTTTAGGGTCTGCCTTCGGCCGGCGGGGCGCGGCCGTTTCGCACAGAGGGGCCGCCGCGGACGCGCATGAGGGAAGGCAAAGGGAGGGGGGGGGGGGGGGGGGGGGTGGGGGAGGGGGGGGCAAGAGCAGGCAAGAGCGAGGGGGCCAGCCGCGCAGCTGCGGCCGCGCGATGCCACTCGCGACGGTCCGGTCGCGAGGTCCCGGGCGCGGCGCGCCCCGGCCGCAGATGGCATCCGCGCGCTGGTTAGTTAGTCTGTCGAGGCGGGGTCCGTGGGACGGGTGCGGCTGGTATTGAGGCGGGCCCGCGCGGCGACAGGCCCCCCGCGCGAGCGAGCGTGCGAGCGCCGCGCCCCCGTGTTCGGCGCGGCCGCGCGCCCGCCAGCCAGGACCTGCGGGCTGCGGGCGGCCGCAAAGGCGTATGGGCGCCGCCGTGAGCAGGCTGCGCGAGCGCAAGGCCGTGAGGAAGTACGCCAATGCCAAAGCGGCGGCAGGCAGCGGTGCCGGGGTCGCGGCGCAGGCCGCTGGCGCGCCTCGCGGCAACGCGAACAGCGGCGGGACGGACGGCCACGAGCCCACCCACGGCATCTCGCACCTGGACGCGCTCGTCGCGGCAGCGGCGTTTGCGTCTGCGCCTGCGCCCGCGCCTGGAGCGAGCTTCTCGACTGAGCTCACCCCGCTGGCCGCCGGGGCCCTCGAGCCACACGCCGAGCCCCTCGCGGGCGCGGGCGGGGGCGATGATGCCGATGTCGCACGCGAGGTCGCCCACGTCGCCACGCTATGGCCCGCATAGCCAAGGAGCTTGGCGATCCTTAGGACGAGCTGAAGGCGAGGGACATGCAGCATGTGTACGCCGGCGCACATGGCGCCAGCGTCATGTCTGACTCAGACGTCTCTCGCGACGGCGACAGCGAGAACTCGAGCTCCGAGCACGGCTACAGAGACGGCAATGATGCTGCATCGGACGCTGGGAGCGAGTACAGCATGGTGTCCAGCCTCTCCGAGGGCTCGGAGTTCTAAGCTCCGCCTCGGCGAGCGCCGGGGCGGTGGGTCGGAGGAGCGTAAGACAATCGCTAGCCTCCCAACGAATACTCTAGTCTAGGACTAGTACTAGTACCACTAGTCCATGATACACGTTTGTACATATGCGCCGCGCTCGCTCCATCAGGCTGTCGCGTACACCCTCCAGGCGGCCGCGGTCTCGGCCCCGGCGCATTCCGCAACGGGCGCGCCAATGTTGTCGATTGGCCAGCCGAAGCTCACGACGCGACGCCGCCGCCCGTCTGCGAGATCCTCCCGGCTGAGCCACAGCGCCAGCGGCGCCTCGAGCCTCTTCAGCGCCGCAGGAAGCAGGAAGAGGGTCACGATGGTGGCTCCTCTGCGCTCCCAGTCGCTGCACAGCTCGGCCGCCCCATCTCCAGGCGCGAAGATGTCGGTGCACTCAAACGCGACGCGCTTCTCCACGCCGGCGTCAGCGGCTCGCTCTGTGGCGCGGGCGACGAGCGCCGCGTCCAGCTCGAGGCCCACCGCGCGCGCTCCAAATGCGCGAGCGGCGGTTATTGCGACCGTGCCATCACCCGCGCCGAGATCGAGCACGACATCGTCCGCGCCGCAGCGCTCGAGCGCCGGGCGGGGTGGCGGAGGTTCGCACGCCTCGAGCGCCGCCTCCGCCGCGGCCGGCGACGCTGGCACGAATGGGCTCACCGAGCCAGCCCCCTGCGTCGCACAGGCCTTCGCGGTCAGCCGGCGGCGAGCCAACGAGCTGGCGACGCGAGCGAAGCGAGCGAGCGAGCGAGCGAGGTGATGCGAGGCGACCGCAATCGCACGGCCGGCAGGTGCGCGTACCCAGTCGTAAGCGAACAAACGCGTCGCCTTGCGTGGGATGACGAAGCAATCGCCGCCGTCGCCGACGGCGGCGGCGGCGGCGGCTGCCACGCGAGCCTCATCGCTCGCGCGGCCCGTCATGAATCGAGGCCCTGCTGTGCGGCGCGCCTGCGGGCGCGCCCGCCCCGCGCGAGACTGCCGCCGGACACGCCCTCCACCGCCCTGCGCGCCTCCCGGTTCGTGCTCTGTGCTCACACTGCCCGCCTCCTCCGAAGGAAGTTCTTATCGCAGCCGAGCGGCAACTCAAAGTCCCGCCACGGCACGGTCGTTACGACGCGCGCCTGTCGAGCGTGCGCACGGACGAGGCCGACGGGCGGCACACTCGCGGCTGCGCGCGATGGCGCATGCGCCTGGGGGTGCGCGCGGGCCGCGATTGGGAAAGGGCAGAGCTGGCGGCCGTGTAATGGTACGTCCGGTGCGCATACCTACATGTCTCAACGTGCCAGTCTGCCAAGTTCGGCGCGCTGGGCGCGCTGCAGCTCAACGGCATCGTGTTCGCGGCGCGAGCGGAGGCCATGTGAGGGCGAGCGGCGCGCCTCGGCTGCGGCGGCGAATAGCATCATGATGCGAAGATGCGCTGCCCGCTCACGGCGGCGCACCAAGGTGCTGACTCTGCCCACGCAATGGCTGGCGCGCCCTGCTGCCGCTCGCGCAGGGGAGCGACGAGCACGTCGTGCACTCAGCGATGCCGCGCCCCGGCCGCACGCTGGTGGTCGGCGACGTGCATGGCTGCGTGGCGGAGCTCCGAGCGCTGCTCGACGTGGTGGACTTTGACGACGCGCGAGACAACCTGGTTTTTGTAGGGGACCTCGTCAATAAGGGACCGAGCAGCCTCGCGGTCGTCCGCCTCGCGCGTGAGCTGGGCGCTCTAGGTGTCAGGGGCAACCACGACGAGAGGGCGCTCAAGCACTGGAGGAATTGGAGGCGGGCACTCGGCGTCAGTGGGAGCGAAGGCGCGGATGGCGCGCCCGCGCGCGCACGCGTTCTCGCCCCTCGAGTGTGCTCGTGGCATTGCGCGTCGGCGCGTGCGGCGTGCTGACTCCCTCGCTGTGTTTTCCTCCCGCCGCGTGCGTGCGCCGGCGTGCGTGCGACCTCACAGGCGGCGGGTGCCCCAGCGGCGCTGCTGACGGCAGCAGCAACAACAGTGGAGGTCTCAGCGAGGCCGTGCTCCCTGCCAAGCGTCGATGGCTCGCCGAGCTGTCAGACGATGACGCTGCGTGGCTTGCGGCCCTGCCGTACACGCTTCGCCTGGAGCCGCACCGTGCGCTCATCGTCCATGCCGGGTTGGTGCGTGCGCGAGCCCGCTTGCGCGCGCATTCTCTCGCGTGCAGCGCGAGACACTGACGCCACCAACCCTGCGTGGCTCAGGTGCCCGGGACCCCGCTGCACGACCAAGAGCCCGCCGCGATGACTAATATGCGTAATCTTCATCCCGTGCACAAGAAGGGACACAGTGCGGCCCGCAGCAGTGCGGACGATGAGTCTCACGACGAGGCCCCGCAATGGGTCTCCCCAAAGCCCAAGAAGAGCAGCTCTTCCAGGCTGAGGGCTAGCAAGGACGTCGGCTTGAGGTGCGCCCGGGCGAGTCGGGAGCCGTTCGCGCTTGAGAGAATGCAGCGTTGCCAGGGAGAGGCGGCGGTGCCGTCACGCGCTGCGCGCCGACTGACTTGCACGTGCGCGCGGCATCTGCGCTCGCAATGCGCCTGCGCTCGCAATCTGTAGCGATGACCTCACGTGGAGCGCCGTGTGGGAACGCCTGCATGACGCCGAGCACGTTGCGGCCGACGACCACGACCTTTCGGGCGACGCGCTCCCGCGCGGGTACCACGTCATCTACGGCCACGACGCCATTCGTGGTGTCGTGCGTCGGGCGCGCACGACGGGCCTCGATTCGGCCTGCGTCTACGGAGAGAGGCTATCGGCCTTGCTCCTGCAACCGGGCGAGGAGGCGTCGCTCGCAAGCGAGCTCGTCAGCGTGCCTTGTCCACGCGTAAAAGCGAAAGATTGAAACTTTAGTCGGCGTCAGTCTGCAATGCCCCCTAGGGCTCGAACAACGGCGGCGTCCCTGTCTGCGTACATATCGCGACCGCTAGCGTCCAGCAGCAAGTACGACTGCAGGCCGCGGGCTGCCTCGCGCAGTTGGCGCCCCACGCGCTCCGTGCTCGTCCAGCCCCTGTCAGGCATGACCTTCGTCGCAGTGGCCATCGCCACGTATGCCTCCTCGTCAGTGTCCATCTTTGCAACGGCGTCCACACAAGGGGCCAGCTCGCCTTCCAGGATGGCGCGCGCGCGCTGGCCGCGCCGACTGCTGTTGGTCAGGTAGGTGCTAGGGGCTGACTCCTCGGGGGGCGGCAGCGTGCGCAGAGCCCAGAGCGTCTTTGAGGAGAGCTTGCACTCGATCATCCTGCGCTCGTTCAACCAAGGGCCGCCGCCGCGCTTGGACGTCCCAGCTCCGAAGTAGATGGGGACCGCGTCGGCCATCAGAGCCCCTATTGGCTTCTCGGTGACATACCCGGGGGCCCAAGTATTTTCGAACGCAATCACAAATTTGTAGCCCTCGTAGCGGAGCGCGGACGCGTCCGACGCGGGGTCGTACTCACCCGTTTTCCAATGCTTGCGCGACCACATGCCTCCGCACTGGGGTGCGCCGTCATCGCTGGCCGCCCGCGGTGACTCGCAGTTGCACAGTCCGAGCACGTCTGCGGGTTTGTGGCGCTCCGCCAGCATCTCGAAGAACACCAGGCGGACCGTAACGTCGCCGTTGTAGAAGGCCTTGTCACACGCTGCGCGCGGGACAGGATAGGGGCGAGGTCAGAGAGATAGGGACGAGGTTGGGACGCGCTACAGGACCAATCGCGCGCGGCCGCCGCCGTGCGCTGCAAGCAATCGCGCGGCATGTGGCGGCACGGCGCATTGGCAGCCAGGAACGTGCCGTAGTGGTAGAACGCCGCAAATCGCGTGCCGTCGCGGTAGCGCGCCTTGGCACGCGCGAGCGCTTCCGATGTTGGCCTTGCCAACTTTGCCGCAACGTCCTCGAAAGAGACATCTCCGTAGTGCTGCATTCTGCTGCTGCGCTTCGCGGCCAGGAAGTGCTGCCCCTCAGGGAAACGAATCGCCGCGGTGGCCAACGCAGGAATGGCCTCGCCCACTGCCGCCAGCTCGATGTCGAAGCGCAGGCCCGGCCCGAGCTTCTGGTTGGCGTAGCCGCCCATGTGCGACTCGCCGCCACTGCCGATGAGCAGAGGCCGCCCCCGCGCATGGGGCACGGCACCCAGCTTTCTTACGCTGTCTCGAGGCCACCACACGCCCCCTGCCCACGCCCCCTCGACACCCGAGGCGTACTCCCCTTCGCCGAGTTCGGCGCCCGGGGCGCCCGGCCCTGTCATCGAGTGCTGCTCCTTCCACACGCGCGAGGGCACGTGTGCCAGGAAGCGCTCCTCGACCCACCTGGGTCCCTCCTGTTGTGGCGTTTCGCTTTCGGCACCGACGAGCCCGCCACCCGCCTTGCCAGCTGCAGTCGCGGAGGCGGAACGGCCTGCGGCCGCCACCGCCGCCACGACATCGAAGCGCGGCGACGTCGGAGTGCGGTCGCGCCAGCGTTGGTCACCAGGAGCAGCACCGCCATCGGCGGCCCCGCCGCGTCGCTCCCATGCGCGCTTGCGTAGCACCATCGGGTTGGACTCACCGAGGGCAGTCTCGTTGCCCATGACGCCCCAGAGGATGTTCGTCCACGGGCAGAAGGCCAGATCCGCGCTCCGGGGGGGCATGTTATCGCCAGCGCCCCCGTCGTCCGCGTCCAAAGCGTTGCCATATTGATCGAGCGGCACGAGCTCGATGCGGTGCAGAGGCAGCATGGCGGTTGCCAGCCGCAGGGCGTCTCCCGCCGCACGCTTGAGGTCGCGTTCTAACGCGGGTGCGGGCGCGCGGGCGTTGAGCCCCCACGGCTCGCAAAAGCCGACGTACGCAGTCGGCAGCGGCGATGCGCCAGCGCCAACGCCAGCGCGCCCTGCCTGCTTCGCGGCAACGCTGGTGCCCTCCGCCCCGCCGTTGGTGACAGTCGTGCCGCCCGCGCGGCGCGCCGGGGCCGCCTTGGCCACAGCCATCTTGGCAGCGAGCCTTGCTGCGAGAGCGCTTAGGGCATCAGCACCCCCACCCACGCCCGCGGCCGCTGTGCCGGCGCCACGGCTCCCAAGAGTCTTGCCACCGCGCCCGTCACCCGCGCCCGCGGCCCGCCCGCCGCCGTCGCGGGCGGCCACAAGCCGCTCGCACTCAAAGACGTCGTAGCCGAAAGCGACAAAGTCGAGCAGANAGCGCGCGCCGTCCGGTGCGGATCGCGCCGCTGCGCGCCACCTGTCTGGCAGCGGGCGACGGGGAACAGAGCTCGCTGACCGCGATGCGATGTGTTGGAAAGGCTCGCTCGCGCGGGGCGAGGCGCGGGGCGCGCGCCCCGCGCCGCCGCGGGCGGCTGGGTGCTCCCAGCACGCGATGACAACAGAGCCCTGCGCTCGCCGTCCCACCGCCGTCACGCTCCCTGCCGCACGGCGGGACGGCGGGGCGCGATCCCCGCGCAGGATGCCTCACGGGGCTGGCGGGTGTGCACGCACGCGCGTGCGCATGCACGCACAGGCGCGCTGCCACAACGCACGCCCGAAGCGAAGCGCGGCCCGCCAGCAGGCCCGCCGTCCGCGGACGCATCCGATTGCTGCGCCCGCCTGACCGACAGAGCAGCGTGCGACGACAGTGCGCACAAAGCCCGCGAGCGAGTGAGAATGGCACGCGCCGCAAATGCCCTCGCGCTGGCCGCCTGCGCCGCGCTCGTTGCGCTCGGCGCGGGCCATGGCGCCAACGCGCAGCCGGTCATCCCCAGCGCCTGCACCGAGCTGGACTACTCTGGCACGTTCGTGAGCACCAAGCTCGTGAAGCAGACGTACGACATCGATGATGATGAGGTGCTGGCGGATCAGGACGCCGCGTCGCGCCCCGAGCGAGTCATCGTAGCCAACCCCGACCTGCCGTTCTCATACACCTTCAAAGCTGTGCAGACGGTCTCCGGCACGCAGGTGGCGCAGGGATCAACAACCTCGATGTGCGTGGCGCCGCCTGTGGAGAGCTCGATGACGTGTGTTGATTCGGACGACATAGGCACCACGCGGATTGTGCCCACCTTGGTCGGGGACGACTGCAAGGTGCTTGCGTACTACGACGTGTACACGGAGCCGGGCGCCCATGACTGCTTTGAGCCCGTGTGTCAAGCCGTCATACTCTACGAGGAGTATGAGCTCCAGCAGGTGGCGCCAGCACCAGCACCAGGCCCGGACTTTTGATTTCGCGAGTCCTGCGTGTGTGTGGTGTGTCCACCTACGCGCGTTTACGCCGACACCACAGTGCCACGCAGGCGATCGTGCGAGCCCGCGCACGCGCACTGCACACCCCTCCTCTTGAGGCAGGACTGCGCCCGTGAAGACCACGCAGCCTCGCGTCCGCCGCGCATCCTCGTATGAACTACTATACTACCTCTTGGTACAGATTTACACGGCCGCCGAGCTGGCGGCAGCGGCGTCACGCGAGCCAGCCGGGCAAAGGCGCGTTCGCGCCGATGAGCGCGGCCGCGTGGCGGCGCTCGAGGCGCAGCACGTCCTCCTCGAGGACCACGGTGGCCGCTTGCGTGGCCAGCAGCCGTGCGCGCCGCTCCTGCGCGCCGCCCTGCGCGGCGGCCGCCTCCTGCTGGCGTATTTGCGTGCGCGATAGCGTGACGCCATCTGCAAGCGCGCGCGCACGCGCGAGCGTGCGTCAGGGGCGGCGCGTGAGCTCGCGCGTGGCACGATCACAGCGCGCGCTGCACGGGTCGATGCGCACGCGCTCGCTAGCGGCGGGGCGCATCGCGCAGCACCCGCACCCTGGGCTTCGAGCTTCGTGAGGCGAACCGGCACTGGCTCGCTGGCTCGGGCGTGGTAGCCCGGCCTCCAGGTCTCCGGATATGGCAGCACCTCCTGGGGGCGGATCATTTCGTATGCCAGTTTGCGGCTGCGCGGGCGCCGTCGAGGAGAGCGCCACGCGCGCCAGAACAGTGCCGCCAGGACACGGAATGTTTTTGTTGTGGGGCGTCGGGACAGTCAGCGAAGGCGCGTGGCAGCACGCGCGGCCCACGCTGTGTCCCTACGGCAAGCGCGGCACGCGCACGCACCCGTATCGTTGCGGCAACCTCTGCCTGTCTACGTTCCACGCGAGTACCCTGAGCACCGCCCTTTTGGGAGCGCCGATGAGCGCGCTATCTTGCGGGAAGCCGTCAGCGTCGCGCGCGATGCACTCGGCGATTGTGCGCGACACGTACAGCCCACCGCTGTGACCAGCCGCGCCAGCCGCGCCGAAGCTCGACAGCATTGTTTGACCGACTCGATACTCTGTCGCGCCGTCGTAGACGGAGAGGTAGCGCTCGGCGGCGCCGCCATCATCGCCCCCCGTCACCGCCACCACTTTGTACATGACCTCGGCCCACGAGGGCGGCGCGGTCGGCACGCGGGCTGGGCGCGTCGACGTTGACACCTCGTAGTCGGCGCGCAGCTGCTGGAGGACGCGCATTCGCTCGCCGGCGTCGGAGTCATCGACAGACCGGCCGAGAGGCGCGCAAGCACGAGGAATGCCCGCCGGATCAGGCCGCGCATCGAGCAGACGCATCGCGCTCACGAGCGCCTCGGCCGCCTCTGCCGCGGCTGCGGCAACGACCACGTCACCGCCCGTGGGCGCCACAGAATCCGCGGGCGCGGCCCGCAAGCCAGCGCCGGCGCGTGCGCGCGCGCCTGCTCCGCCGAGCGTCCTGTCAAGCGTCGCTGACACGCGGGTCAGCATCGCCTGCGCGTCGCTGCTGAAGTCGTCCCCGCCGCTCTCGTACATCGCGGCAGCGTCGCCCGCGCGCGCAGCCCTCGTGCGCGCCGCGCTTTCCTCGCCGCCCTCGTCAGCTCCGTCCTCTTCCGCCAGTCGCGCGACCACGCCCTCGAGGGCGTCCAGAAGGCGATCCGCTCCCGCGCCTTCGCCCTCCATGGCACCGCGTCTCCCCTCTCCCGCGCCACGGGAACGGGCCACCCCTTCCGCCCACCGCCCCCGCCTTCGCAGTGCGCTCCGCGCTTTGTCCGCGTCGGCGCGCGAAGCGAAGCAGGGAGCACCGCGCGGGGCGAGGAGAGGCGCCGGGCGCGAGGCGCCCAGCCACCCCCTCCCCTTGTCCTCCGTGTGCCGTGGCCAGGCAAACCTTGCCGGCCGGCTGCGCTGTGGTGCCAGTCCCGCTGCGCCCCCCCCACCCCCACCCGCCACCGCCCGCCGCGGCCGGGTTTAAATTTTTTGAAAACTGGTCCGCCGGTCGGCATTGCGGGGTCACCGCGAGAGCCCACACAGGCAAGTCCCCAGATAAGGGTTTTCATGGGAGGGTTTGCAATGCCACGATCATCGACGGTGGACGCACCGGATGCTGGCTGGCGTCCCGAAGGGCGGCGGCGGTCCTGCGAGTCCCGCGGACGGACAGGGCCTCGGCGGACAGGGTTGGATGGGTGGGCGGGCGATCTTCGCGACGCGAGCGCACGCACGCGCGCAGCACGGGCTGTGCTAGGATGCAAGGAGCTTTAGGCAAAGAGCTCGCGCGCTCGCGGTGCTGCGCGCTCGCACGCCGCCGGCCGGCCATGCGTCGGGCCGCACACCCTGCCCGATGATGGGCTCTGAGGGTGGCGCCGTCATGTGGCCGAGCCGCGCGGCGCTAGCGCGCGTCGAGGCTTGCTCTCGCTCCACGGATTGGCCCAGGGTAGGCCGGGGTCCCCGCGCTGGCGGCGGGCGCATGCCGCCCGGCGGCAGGCGCGTGCGCACCTACGCGTGCTGGGCGAGGTCGAGCTCCTCGAGCAGCATCTCTCGCGGTATCCGCAGCGCATCAGAGAACAGAAACGCGCCCTCGGCGAACTCGTCATCGGCGTGCGCGTTTTCCCCTGCTGCGACGAGACGCTTGGCCTCCTCCTTCTCCATGTCCCTGAAGAGCCGCACAAACTCATCGGCGTGCGCCGCGCCGCTGAGCATGTACTTGCCATCGATGAGGAACGTCGGGATGGAATTGATGCCCATCTCGCGAAGCATCGCCAGCGCGGCGGCGATCTCATCGGAGCCTTCGTCCGACTGCAAAAACTCGCGCGCGGCCGCCTCGTCGGCGCCGGCGTGCTCGACGGCCGCCGTCACGAGCATCTCGCGGTCGTTGAGCTTGGCCCCCTGCTCAAAATGCGTGAAGTTCAGCGCGGCGTACAGCCTTTCGGCCGCCGAAACGCCCAGCGTGCGCGTCACCCACTGCACCATGCGGTGGCTCGCCCACGTGTTGCTCGCAATGCGGCGCGCCACGAAGTTCTCGATGCCCACCTCGCGCCCGCGCTCCTTGAGCCCGTGTCGTTTCTTCTGCTCCTCGAACTGCTGCACACCTCCCCACTTGCGCCGCAGGCGCTCCAGGTTGGTCTCCTCGAACTCCTCCGAGCGCGGGTAGTCCGGCTCAAGGAAGAAAGGCACTCGCAGGAGCGAGAACCTCAGGGGCATGCCATCGACGAGCGGCTGCTCAGTGACGCGTCGCATCGCGTTGAGCACGTGGCGCTTGCCGATGTAGCCATTCGGTCACACTGCGTGCGCACGCGCAGGCGAGGTCAGTCACCGGCCGCAGTAGCACCACGACGAGCGAGCGCGCGTGGGCCGCCGCACGGGTGCGCGCAAAACGCGCCGGCGCGCGCACGCACTGGTGTCGGAGACGAGCTCCACGGCCACACGGCGGCCGCGCGCCGCCTTGGCGCCGGCTCCTGCGCCCGAGGCAGACGCGGCGGC
>RQSC01000014.1:207693-224486 GCA_013416795.1 Prasinococcaceae sp. CCMP 1430
CGGCCGCCGCCGCGGCCTTCGCGTACGGCGCGTACGATGACGCGCGGCGGCAGGAGCGGCACGCGCAGGGCGGCGTGCAGGAGGCGCGAGCGCGCACGGCCGCGGCGGCGCTGCAGCGCTCGCTGCGCACGCTGGGCACGGCCGCCGTCGTCTCGGTCGACTACAAGTTCTCGCTGGGCGGGCTCACCGAGGGCGAGGACGACTACCTAGCGGCGCGGCTCGCCTGCCACGAGCGCTCCGCCAGGCGCATGCTGGAGCTCTGCCGCGCCAACGCCGGGTTCTACATCAAGGTGGCGCAGTACGTCAGCACGCTGTCCGTGCCCCAGCCCTTCGTCGACGCGCTCAGCTCGCTGCAGGACCGCGCGGTGCAGAGCAGCGCCGAGAGCGTGCGCCGCACGCTGGCGTCGCAGCTCGGCGCGGGCGTCGCCGACGAGATGCTGCGCGGCATCGACCTCGACGCGCCCGTTGGCTGCGCGTCGCTCGCGCAGGTGCACCGCGCGGAGCTGCCCGATGGCAGAGCCGTTGCCGTCAAGGTGCAGCACGAATCTGTCGCGGAGGAGCTTGCCACCGACGTGGCCACCCTGCGCGCAGTGGTGGCGGGCGTGCACATGGCCTTCGGCTGGGACTTTCGCTGGGCCGTGCCCGACTTCGAGCGGCACGTGGGCCAGGAGCTTGACTTCACGCACGAGGGGCGCAACGCCGAGCGCGCGGCGTCCAACCTCGAGCGCTCGAGGCTGCCCGTTCACGTTCCTTCCATCCACTGGGAGCTCACCACCGACAAGGTGCTCGTGATGGAGTGGTGCGAGGGCACGCGCGCCACGAATCTCGAGCTGCTCGAGGCGAACTCCGCCAGCGCGAAGGAAGCCGCGCGCCTGCTGGCAGAGACGTTCGCGGAGCAGGTTTGCGTGCACGGCTTCGTGCACGCCGACCTGCACCCCGGAAACCTGCTCTTTCGCGGCGTGGCCGGCACGCCGACGAGCGAGACACCCTCGGGCGGCATGGAGCTGGTCTTGCTCGACCACGGCGCGTACCGCGAGCTGGACGACCAGATCCGTGTGGCCTACTGCTCGCTGCTGCGCGCAGTCGCCGTCGGCGACGAAGCCGGGGCGGAGCGCGCGGCGGTCACACTGCTCGGCGAGAGTGGGCAGATGGCGGCGCGCTTCCTGCCGCTCATGCTTGCTGGCCCTGTCAAGGGCAAGAACGAGTCGCCCAGGATGGCGGCGCTGCGCGCGGAGGCGCGCAAGATGAAACTCGATGACGTGGCCAAGCTGCTTGACAACATGCCCGTGGCGCTGCTGGCGACGCTGCGCGCGGGCCGCGTCGCGCAGAACGTCTCCGAGCGCATGGGGCTCGACCGCGCGGAGCGTTTAATTGTGCAGGCGCGCGCGGCGCTGCGCGGGCGGCGCAATGCCCACGCCGAGGCGAGCTCCGACGGCGGCGGTGCGAGCCGCCTGCGCACAGAGCTCGACATCGTCGCGCTGGATACCTACGTGAAGCTCCAGCGAACGCTGGAGCTGTTCGGAGTAGGCAGGCTCGCCGCAATGCGCAGGCAGGCCGCGACAGAGGCCACAGAGCGCAGGCGCGCCGAGGAGGCCAACGCAGAGACGGCGCTCGACGTCAATGTACAGCCTCCTTTGGCCGATGGCGCCGAGCGAGTCATGGCCGCGTCCACCTCGCGAAGGATGTGAGAGGACCAACGTGTACACTAGACATTTCATTTGCGAGAAGGGATGCCACGTGTGCCCTTGTTGCCATCACTATCGAAAAATCACATTTTCGTCGACGAAGGAGTCACGTGCGAGCGCCTAGCGCAGCGCCGCAACGGCCGCAGCAGCAGCAGCAGCAGCAGCAGTAGCAGCAGCAGCAGCAGCAGCAGCAGCAGCAGCAGCAGCAGCAGCAGTAGCAGCAGCAGCAGCAGCAGCAGCGAGGCGAGGCGAGGGCGTGGATGACGTCACTCAATACTTGTGGCAGTCTTCGCTGCGCCAGCCGCTGCCTGCGTCTGCCGCGCCTCGTACGCGATGCGCGCTCCGAAGCGCTCGGGTGTCTCAATCGCAAGCGCGAGTCGCCCACCGGGTGCGCTCGCCAGCGGAACCTCGAGGCTCACCGATGCGAGGAAGAGGCCGCCAACGCCAGCCTCGACCAGCGATACCTCGGCCGCATCGAAAGCTTGTCGCCGCGACACGTGGTCCTCCGCGTTTCTTTCAGACTCGTCTGACTCCTCGCCCCTCACGACCTCGGCAATGAAGTTGTCAGCCCCAACATCACCTGGCTCGTTGTGCTTGTAGCGACGCGAGGCGTATCTGTGGTCGCCAACGATTGAGTGCCCCAGCATCGCCAGGTGGCGCCTGAGCTGGTGTTTGTAACCCGTGTGCGGTCGGAGGCGCACCAGCGTGAGCGTTTCTTTTCGGCCCATGTGGTGACTAAGCGGTTCGACTCGCGTGAGAGCGGGCAGCATGCGGTCCGTTTTCTGGTCGCTGAGACGAAGGTCGCAGACGAGTGGTGCGAGATTCATCGCCCCGTGTACGAGCGCAACGTACTCCTTCCTCGTCTCTCTCAACTCGAAAGCGCGCTGCGCTTCGACGAGCGCGCCGTGCGCCTTCGCAAGGAGAAGCACACCCTCGACCGGCTTGTCGAATCTATGGCACGCGCGCGGCCGAGCGAGCGCCCCCAGGGCGCTCGTGGGCGAGCAGAGATGCGCTGCTATGCGCTCGCAGGTCCAACCAACCTTGGCGATCGTGGGCAAACCCGCGGGCTTGACCAGAGCGAGCACGTGCGCGTCCTCGTAGATGAGGCGCACGCTGCGCAGCTCGTCTGGCACGCCGTCCAAGCACAGTGGTGGCGCACCTCCGGCTCGTCGCCGCAAGCTGATGAGCGCCCCCGGCTGGACGACGCTAGCCAGGCCCTGCGCCTGGGCACCATCAACCCACACCTCCCCACGGCGCACCGCGCGTTTCGCCTGCGTGGCCGAACGCATGCCGAGGGGCGCTGCGAGCGACAAGAGCGCCTCGGACACGCGCACCGCCTCTTCCCCGCCATAAGCCACGCTCGCGACGGTCGCGATGCGTTTACGTGCCCACTCACGACCGCGCGGCACGCAAGCTGCCGAGTCAGAGGGGGCGCTGCCATGGGCCATCGCGCACGCCCACGCAACCACACGTGCCGGGGTCGGGCGTCCTGCCACACGCGTCACGCCCGAAGCGACCCCTTCCGGCGCGCGCACGGCGCGGCGGAGGGAGGGAAGGAATCAAGCTCGCAGCCCCCGTACGCCAGCTCCCCTTGGCTGCGGCGACCCCTCACCCCCCCCCCCGGGCCGGAAGGTGCGCGCCGAGTGACCACCTGCGACACCGGGGAATTTTTGGTCGGGCGGAGCTGGACACGCTGCATTCGCACCACAGGGCGCGCGCGCTGCGCCACCCCGCGCGGGGCCGCCGCGGGTCGCGCCGCCCCGTGTGATCCCTCGACGATGGGCGGCTCTGGCGCGAGCGCTACTGTCGTCGTGCAGGTTGGCCAGTGCGGCAACCAGCTTGGCGGCGCGCTGCTCGACGAGCTACATGCGCACGACTGCGGCGGCGAGGGGGCATACTTCCGAGAGGGTGGCAGGGGGGCGAGCGTTGCGCGCGCTGTGCTGCTGGACACGGAGCCCAAGGTTGTGCGCGCGGCGCTGGACCGGGGTGGAGTGGGCTGGCGTTACGACGGCGGTGGCGCCGCAGTCATCGGCGGAGGCGGTGGCGCCGGCAACAACTGGGCGTCAGGCTTCTATGAGCATGGTGCCGCGGCGGCCGAGCTCGCGTGCGAGCGGGTGCGGCGCGAGGCGGAGCATGCGGACGCACTTGGCGGCATGCTGCTGGTGCATAGCGTGGCGGGTGGCACAGGCAGCGGCGCAGGCTGTGCGGCCGCGGCGGCGCTGCGCGACGCCTTCCCTGCCGTGAATATGCTCTCGTGCGCAGTGTGCCCCTTCGAGAGCGGGGAGGTCGCGGTGCAGAGCTACAATGGTGGGTGTGCGCCCCTGCGGCGTTCGCACCATGTCGCGCGTTCGCGACCGTGTGCAAGCTGTGGCACGTGCGCGTAAGCGAGCTGACTCCCCGCCCCACCCGACTTCTTTAACCCCCCCTCCCCCGCGCATTCCTCGCATGCGCTTGTTCACTCGCTCACGCGCTCTGCAGCTCTCCTCACGCTCGACGCCGTGAGTGCCGCCGCCGACGGCATCATTCTGCAGCGGAACGAGTCGTTGGCGTCGCTTGCCACTTCTCGCTACGGCGTGCGCAGCCCCGCACTGAGCGACTTGAATGGGCTGGCAGCCGACGCGATTGCGTCCTGCCTCGCGCACTCTGGCGCGTCGCACGCCGGCTGCTCGCACTCGAGCTCGCCCCTGCGCCCCCTGCCCGACCTGTGCGAGCACCTGTGCTGCCATCCGGCGTACAAGCTTCTGACACCACACGTCGCACCGCACGTACCGCACGCTGCGCGTGACTTCGAGAAGCTGCACTGGCCGGCGGTGCTCAAGGAGCTGCGCCGGTCGATGGAGGCACGCGCACAGAACGTGCATGCAGCGAACCCGCGCTGCGCGGGCGGGCGGGCGGGCGGTGGAAGCGTAGGAGGCGACGGAGTCACCGTGCAGGCATGCAGGGCGCTATCGTCCGCAGTTGTCCTGCGCGGGGACGGAGCGTCTCAGATGGATGCCTCCGAGGTGTGCGCGCCAGAGTTGTATGCGCGCTGGTCACCAGCGGGTGCTCGCACGCTGGTGGCGGCGGGGCCGCGCCGCAGCTCGGCCGCGCTCGCCAAGCGTGCGGCGGCACTCTGCAATTCGTCGGCGGCTGTGCCGCCAGTGGCTGCAGCCGCCGAACGCGCGTACTCAATGTACGCCGCGCGCGCGTATGTGCACCAGTACGAGGCGCACGGCGGCAGCGCGGCGGACATTGAAGCAGGGCTCGCGGCTGCGGAGGAGACGCTGTCGAGCTACGCCGCCCTCCACCAAGAGCTCCCATGAGCAGCGGCTCGCAGGGTAATATCGATCTAATAATTGACGGTCGACCGCACGCGAGCGCGCGCAGCGCGCGCTCGCCCGCCGACGTCGCACGAGCACACGGCGCCGCGCCCGCACGAGAGAGCACTGCCCGCCTCGCGACCGCGTCCACCGCGTGCGCCCTCGCGGCTCGGGCAACACTCGTGCATGCTATTGAAGGTTTGAATTGAGAGGGTCTACAATCAAGTGCCTTCCTTGAACCTTTCAACCACGTTCTGCCCTGGCCATGGGATGCGATGGGCAGTTGCAGGGCTCCAGGTGCAGGTTGAGGCGGTTTGGTTTGGGGTGCATTCGAAAGAGGGTCGTGCAGTGCCACAGTAGTCGCGCGCGCTTGGGGAACGCGAGCGCGCCAGACCGCGGGCCGGGCCGCCCGCGGCGACCGCGGGCGCGCTCCGCGCAGCGATTGCAGGGCAGTGGAGGCTGGGGGGCTCTTGGGGCAGCGCGGGGCCTGTCAACGATGGTGTCCGCGCCGATAGGCGTCGTGGTGCCCGTGGCTGCCAGCGCGTCGGCGCTCTACGGCAACCTGAGTGCTGCAGGCGGTCGCGTGGCACACGTGCACAAGGACGAGGTGTGGATAAATGCCCAGGAGAGCCTGCTCATGGGGGAGAGCAAAGGGGAGGTCGAGGTGAGAGCAGTCGCTACGTGTATGCGCGCGATTGCGAGTGCGATAGATGCGGGCCGTCGGGGGTGTCTGGGAGGCGTGCGCACGCGGCTGGGAGGAGGGAGGTTTCCCGATGGAGCCCGGAATAAGAACGAGCTGGCGCCTGTCCTGACGCGCGCCGTCGCAATTGCGGGCGCGCCGATCCGCGCGCGCGCAGGCGACAGCCGCGACGGTCGGGGCGAAGAGCACAGGCTCCGGCACATTAGGCGGCAAGCGCTCTCAACGCGAGGCTGCCGCGACTGTGTCATCGGCGCGGTTGGTGACAATGGGCACAGGCCCCAATGAAACGTACCTGGTGACGATGACTTCGGCGGGGCTCACCACTTGCGACTCGAGGGGGCGTGGGCGCGTGCTCGCCTTCGACATCCCGCCGGAGGACGCGGCTGCGGCTCAGGCGCTTGGGCAGAGACCCTCCATACGCGGCGCGTGCTGCGTGCGCACTGCCGACGGCAGCGGCATGCACCTCGTCGCGGGAGGGAGCACGGGCGCGGTGTACGTATTCACGTACACACAAGACGCCGGCGGCACCTTTGAATACCGTGGCAAGTTCAAGGAGCATAGCGACGCGCTCATCGACGTCAGCTCTGAGGCGGACGTCCGTGGCGACGGTGGCAGCGCGTGCGGCATTGGGGAGAGCGCCTGCCAGATGCTCAGCGCTGATCAGGAAGGCCGCGTTGTGGCGTGGCTGTGTCCTGACGCGCAAAGCTACTGCCCGCTGCACATTTTCCCAGCCACGGGGCAGCCGTGTGTGGGCGCGCGCATGCGTGGCGACACCATGGTGAGCGCCTACCTCGATGGCATGCTGCGGGTGCACAACCTGCGCTCGGCTGCGTTGCTCTGCGAGGTCAAGGCGCACGCGCGCTTCCTCAACGCGATCGCCATGCACCCCACTGCCTTCTGCGTTGCAACCGCTGCCCAGGACTCGTCGCTCGCGGTGTGGAATTTTGCGGACAGCGCGGACGGGAGGGATGGCGGCGTGCCTAAGCTGGTGTTGTCCAGCAGCTGGAAGGGCGGCATGCTGTGCGGTGCGGCGTTCGTGGGCGACCGCATCGCCGTGACGGCGTATGATCGCGCGGAGCTCCGTTTGTACCCGCTTCCATCACTCGCGTGAGAGCGCTGAGTGCGCCCGCGCCATGCGAGGGATGCGTAATGCGAAGGGACTCGAGGCGGGGGGCGAGGGGAGGCGGCGTCGAGCGAAAACAATCTGAGTACAATTCACAGCAGCGGGCGACGGCATTGCGCGCTTGCTATCCTTCGTAAGTCGGGCGCAGAGCCTCTGTGAGCGGCGTATCTGCCGCACCCGGCTTGCGGTCAGGCTCGCCCTCTTCACCCCAGCGCGCCTTGATGACGCGCTCGCGCACCTGCTTGAGTGAGGGTCGAGCGACGTGTGCGCCCGAGGCGTTGCGGCCGACGGTCATGCGTGTCTTGAGGCCACTGTCGTCCACCACCCAGCGCGATCGCACGGGCTTCTTTGTGAGCGGATCGGCCAGGCCTACGTTCGAGTACGCGATCGGCATCTCGATCTCAACCCAACGCGGGCGGCCCGGTGTGTCTGACTTGATGGGCTTGCGCCGCTTGTTGAGGCCCTCCACCACCACGCGCATCTCCTTGCGCAACACCTCCTTGACCACGCCAGTCTTGCCCTTTTCGCGCCCCGCGCGGACCACCACCGTGTCGCCGCGCACGATCTTCCACGAGCCGCCCCGTGCAGCCTCGCTACGCAGCCGCTCGCGCAGTACGCGACCCATTGCCATGCCGCGCGCCCCGGCATGCGGGGCACCTGGTGCGCCCGCGCAGGCGTGCGCGCAGCATGCAGCGGCGCCCACCGCACCACACGCCGGGCAGCCGCCGAGCCCGTCCGGCGAGGGGGCTCGGCGCGTCCCCGGCGATGGCGCCTGCGGCCTCCCAGGGCTTGGCCGCCATGCGCTCCGCCGCCCTGGACGCTTCCTCGCCCTCCTCTGCGATACCTTCCCCCCTCCCGCCTTGCCCCCCTTTCCCTCTCCGCTCTCACGCAAGGGCACGACCCAGCGCAGCGGCGGCACCCTGCGCGGGACACCGCGCGCGCTCGCTCGCTCGCTCACCAACGGCCCCCTCGCCGCTGCTGTCGCCCTCCGGAGCCGCCGCCGCACTCCACGCTCCACCCGCGTCGCTCCGCGCGCCACACCCCGCCCGCCCCGCCCGCTCCGTCCGGCCGCGCTCTGGCACCTTCGGCCCCCCTCCCCGACCCCCCATGCGCGCGCCCCCGCCCTATACCCTCGCGCGCGGCGCGGAGCAGGCGCGCGCACCGCGAGTGCGGATGTCCATGCCGCGAGGGTGCACCCGCTCCGATGGCCGCGTTTCGCTTTGCATTTGATATGGGCGCGCGCCATTCCATGGTCGCGCGCATGCATGCGGGGGTGCGCCTCGTGCACCTGCGCGCGCGGGCTGGGCTGACGAGGCGATGGCGGTTGGAAGGGGGCGTGCGCGCATGGGGTGAGGGGGGGGGGAGGGGGGAGGGTCACAGCCCGCGCGCGCGCTGGGGCGCTTGCGCGCGAGCACAAGGACAACGCCCCCGCGCGCGCGCTCGCGCGCGCGTCCGCGAGCGAGTGCGCGCGCGCAGGCGCAGGCCGCGGCGGAGCGCCGCCGGCGGGGCGGGGGATGCCGCCGCAGGGATTTCAGGCGGACGCGCCCCCGCGCGTGCGCAGCTGCCCCTCGCTCGTCGCGGCGTCCTTCGAGGCCGTGCAGGCGCGCCTTGAGGGGCGCGACGCGCGCAGCATCTACACGGACGCGGCTGTCGTGCCGGCGGGCGAGCGCTGTCCGCTCTTCGTCACGTTCAACGTTGCGAGCGCGGCGGGCGGGCGCGGCTGCTTCGGCGGCGGCGGGGGGGACGGCGGCCTGCGCCTGCGCGGCTGCATCGGCTCGCTCGAGCCGCTCGAGGTTCGCAGCGGCGTGACCCAGTTCGCGCAGCGCAGCGCGTTCTCCGACCGCCGCTTCCCTCCAATCACTGCCAGCGAGCTCCCTCGCCTGCACTGCTGCGTGTCGCTGCTCACGAATTACGAGCGCGCGGATCACGTGCACGACTGGGTTGTCGGCACGCACGGCATCATCCTCGAGTTTCGCGACCCGCGCGGCACGCGCCGCTCGGCGACATACCTGCCCGAGGTTGCTGGCGAGCAAGGATGGAACCAGCGCGAGGCGATCGAGTCGCTCGTGCAAAAGGCGGGCTGGGCGGGCGCAATCACGCAGGCCATGCTGGATGCTGCAAGCCTCACGCGCTACCAGAGCTCCAAGTGCAGCATGTCCTACCAGCACTTTAAGGACTCGTGGCTCGCCGGCGTGCCTGCAGACGCAGCGACTGCTGCCGGTGCCAGTGGGTAGGTACACGTGCATGCCAGTGGTTGGGGTGGGGTGGGGTGGGGTGGGTGGGGGGTACTAGGGGGTGCCGGCACAAGTCGGGCGGTCGCTCGTCGCCGTCAGCTGTGCCGCGTGCATTTATGAATCGCGGCTGCCGCGGTGAAGCACGTTGACAGTGCGCAAGGGGCGCGCACTGATGGGACTCATGACAACACTACTCTCGCTGCAAGTCGCACTCGCGACCATTGATACGGATGCCCTCGCAAATAGCATTGGGATGGGGCAGGCAAGCGCGCCGCAACTGTAAAATACGCTTCCCGAGTCAAGGGAGTGTCTTGTGTCAAAAAAATGGCGACTGTGTCGGCTCCTTACTGGCGCCCTCTCTTTTGTATGTACGATGGGTCGAGGGTGGATCGGGCCAGAGGAGCTCGGCACAGGCGCTGCAGCCGCGTTGTGGAGTACGCCTCCGGGGCCTGTTGGCTTAGCCAATGACCAGGGTGTTCTCGTCCAGGAAGCTGTACTCGGGAACCTCCAGGTTGTACGGCGCGGGACCCTTGCGGATGCGGCCAGAGCCGTCGTAGTGACTCCCGTGGCATGGGCAGAACCAGCCGCCGTAGTCACCCGCGTCTGGCAGCGGCACGCAGCCCAGGTGTGTGCACACGCCCAGCACGACCAGCCACTTTTCATCACCGCGCACGCGCGACTCGTCCGACTCCGGGTCGCGCAGCTCGCCGAGCTCAACCGCGCGGGCGTCGGCGACTGACTCGGCGGTGCGGTGCCTGATGAACACCGGCTTGCCGCGCCACTTGATCGTCACCGTCTGACCCTCGGCAATGTTGTCCAACCCGACCTCCACGTTCGCAAGCGCAAGCACGTCCGCCGACGCCGACATCGACATCAGGAACTGCAGAACTGCGAGGCGGATGGACGAAGCGTACACCATGCGCCCAGCGGTGAGCACCATGTACGTGAACGCGCGCTTCGACTCGTCGCCGGGAATGTTAACGAGGCGCTCGTGGTTGGCGTAGTCATACTCAATCTTGCCGTTCGGGTTGACGATGGCCTCGTTGATCGCGTTCGTCATCAGCGCCGGCTGCTCAGGGGCAGTCATTGAGCCGCCAGCCAGCGGCGGGGGTGCGGGCAGCGACTCTGCGGCGAAGCCTGCGCAAGCGCGCAGCGCGTGTGCGCCCGGTGGGGCAAAGAGCCAGCCAGAGGGGTGCGGCACGTCAGCATCAGCGCATGCAGGAGCACATGGGCTCGAGACGACGGGCATCGCTGCAGAAGATGGGTTGCCTTCCAGGACCCCGGCGCGCGAATGCCCGGCCCGTCCACCTTCACAACGAACGGCGGGAGGAGGGGGCCGGGCGCATCGCCACAGGGCAACACAACGTAACACGGCGCCGCGGCGCGCCGCGCTCGCCGCGTCCGCCCGAGCGCGCCCACCCCAAGCCCAACCCTAAAAGACAGCATGCGCGCGCGCAGGGCATGAGCGAGGGGTGCGCGGGGAGCGCCAGTGGCGGGCAAGCAGGGGCCTCCCGCGACACGCGAGTCCGCACGGGGCAAGTGCGGAGCACCTTCCACCCCTCCTCACAGCTGCACCCCAAGAAGCGCCGCTCATGGCCCGTCTCCCCCCCCGCGCAGGGCCACCCAGTCGCGCGCGCGCGCGCGCGCGCGCTCGCGCGCTCGATATTTTCCCCCCGCGTGCGCTGCGAAGCGCCCACGCACCCCTCGCGCCGTAGGTGCCGGCGGCGCGCGCGGCGGCATGCGCAGCCGCTGCAGTGAGCGCTGCGCGCAGCATCGTGCGGGCCGGCCGGGGGGGGGGTGCGCGCCGCGCGCGCGCAGTGGCGCGCACAAAAGCTCGCGCAAAATGCAAAGTGACGTGGGATTTTTTGATTTCCCTTTTTCCTCCTCGACCCAACCGCGCATCTGCATCTGCAGGCGGGGGGTGATGGAAAGACGAAGCAACACTTTCAAAAAAAAAAAAAAGCCACGCCGCGGAGGACGTTCGGAAGGAGACGGCCGTTCACGTTCGCCGGGCACCGACTAGCTATTCAGATGAGATCACATCACAGCGCAGGCGCGCGCGCTCGTCGTTGAAGGGTGTTTCGTCGTAGAGGGTTTACGTCGCTCGTTTGATGACCATTGATGGGGCTGCGGGCGGCGTGTGGGTTTGGGTTGGGTACCTCCCGGGGGAGGGCGTGGCGCATGCGTGCCGCTGCCGGGCGCGCGGCGCGCGTGCCACGCCGTGTCACACCGCGCGCGCGGCAGGGGGCGGGCTCGCCGCGCATTGCTGCGCCTCGCGCCTCGCGCCGCCCCGTCGCGCCGCAGGGCGCGCGGAGCAGGAGGGCGCGGGCTGTTGGGAGGGCCGCGCGGGGGACACGCGCGGGTAGCGCGCGTACCTGGGAAGGGGTGAGGGAGGGATCGAGAGGGTTCGGGCGGAGCGGTAGGGGGAAGGAGCGCCCGACGGTGGGCGAATCTCGCCGCGGCGTGCTGGAAAGGCGGGGCGCGCGAGGATGAGCGCGCTCGCGGTGCACCGCGGCGGCGGCCTCGGTGGCGGCGGCGCGGTTGCGCCATGCCGCGACCGCACGGGCGAGCTCCTCGCCGTCGCGGAGCGCCTGCGCGCCAAGCTTGGCGACGGCGCGGTGGGAGCTGACGCTGCGGCCAAGGAGGCCGCAGAGGCGCGGAGGCTAGCCAAGCAGCAGCACTCGGAGTTCGCGCAG
The DNA here is from genome assembly GCA_013416795.1 of Prasinococcaceae sp. CCMP 1430. Lineage (NCBI taxonomy): Eukaryota > Viridiplantae > Prasinodermophyta > Palmophyllophyceae > Prasinococcales > Prasinococcaceae > Prasinococcaceae sp. CCMP 1430. The sequence goes on from RQSC01000014.1 coordinate 219,431, forward strand.
AAGGCCGCGATCATAGGCAGGAACATCCACGCCACGTCGACGAAGCTCGCCAAGCTCGCCAAGCGTGCGTGCGCGGGGCGGCGCCCCCTCGGGCTCGGCTGTTTTTGCCTCCGCGGCGCTTCCAGCATGCTCTCTCGGCGTGCGCGGCGCAGCGCGCGTTCGCCTTGGCCGTCCATGCGCCCTGACGCGTGCGCACGCGCGCGACGCCTCCCCGCCCCGTCCCACCCCACGCGGTGCCGCCATCCCTCGCAGTTGCCAAGCGGACGTCCATGTTCGACGACCCCGCCGCTGAGATCCAGGAACTCACAGCCGTCGTGAAGGTGCGTCGATGCCGGCCCGCGTGCGTGGGTGTGCGTGCCCTTGCCCGACCGCGTGCCACTGCGCTGACAGCCCGCGCCCCTCTGCGAATTGTCGCCCGCGGCGTCCCCAGGCGGACATCACGGCCCTCAACGGCGCGATCGAGGATCTGCAAGCGTCCCGCTCGGCCTCCGCCGCCAACCGCAACCAAAGCGCGCATGACTCTACAGTCGTTGGCAATCTGAAGACGCGGCTCGCGGGCGCCACCAAGGAGTTCAAGGAGGTGCTTACGATGCGCACTGACTCTCTCAAGGTGCATCAGGGCCGTCAGCAGATGTTCAGCAGCGCGAGCCCCCTCAAGCCCATGCTGGGCGCGCCGCTTCGCCCACCGCCATCGAGCAACAGCTTCGGTGCGACCAGCGCGACGGCCGGGGGCGTAGGAGGCGGCGTTGGCAATGGCGGCGGCGCGCTGCCCGGCACATTCGGCGCGCGGTCCGTGGGGGCGCCTGCGGCGGCGCCGACGGCCAGTCAGCTCTTCGGCGCGAGCGACCCGGCCATGCAGGAGGGTGCGCCACTGCTAGGCGGCGGACAGCAGAGCCAGCAGCTGGTAGGAGCTGACCGCACCTCGCAGTATCTACAGAGCCGGCACGAGGCCGTGCAGCAGGTCGAGGCGACCATACACGAGCTCGGTGGCATCTTCCAGCAGCTCGCGACGGTCGTCGCCGAGCAGGGCGAGGTGGCCATACGCATCGACGACAACATCAACGACACCGTTGCCAACGTGGACAACGCACAGGGACAGCTTCTCAAGTATCTTGACCGCGTGCAGAACAATCGGTGGCTCATACTCAAGATCTTCGGGGTCATCATGTTGTTTGCGGCGCTCTTCGTGGTCTTCGTGGCGTGAGCCGCGCGCTGCGGCCACGGGCGCTAGCTCGTGAGCGACCGAGCGCGGCGCGCGGGTGCCCGCCGAGGCCCCACACTGTCGTCGAGAAATAATTATTACCTGCCTGCCGAGCGATGCGTGGGCGGCACGCACGGCGACGCGACCTTCGGTGTCACGCGCCCTGCTTGCCCCCACCTGGCGCGCTCTGCGCCGCTTGTCGTTGCGCGCGCGCGCGCGCTGGACGCCGCCGCCCGCGCGCTGGCCGGGCGTGCCCCTGCATCTTGCGCCCCCCTCAGTGCCGCCGCTCGCGCTCCTTGTCTCGCTCGCCGATGGCTGCCTGGGAGTAGGGGCTCACGTAGGCCTTCGCCCTCGGCTTGCGCAGCGCTGAGGTTGAGCCGCCGGCGTTGAGCTGCTGCCCGCGCATGGTTGCCCGCCCGCGCATGACGCTCACCTTCGACTGCGAGTTGCCCGCCTTCTGCTGCAGCGGGCGCATGCCCATGAGCACCTTGGAGTAGTTGTACGAGTGGCCTGTGCCGCCTACGTGTTTGCGCGCGGCGCCGAAGGTGCCGCCGCCCGGCTTGCCAGCTCCCAGCGATGAGCCCACGCCGCCCCCCACGCCAATCGGCGGCAGGCCACTGGTGCCCGCGCCGTCGTCTGCGCCCACAGCGAGGAGCGGGAGCCCCTTGTGAGCGCCACCGTAGGAGTGCCCACCGCCGCCGTGCTTGTGCTTCGAGTGGTAGCCCCCCGCGTAGCTGTGGCCGTACGAGTGTCCCCCCACCTTGCTGCCGGTGCTTCCGCCCACGCTCAGCCCGCCTATGTCGCTCGCGCCGCCGTGCGAGCCGTGCGTGCCGTGTGACCCCTTGCTGCCATACGCGTGGGCGTTCTCCTTGTCCTCCGCGCGGTGCTTGCCGCTCCCGCTGCTGATGCCGATCGTCGGGAGCGCGGCGGCACCGATGGCGTTGCCTGCGTTGGACCTGTGCACCAGCGAGCGCTCCGCGCGCGGCATGATCGACGCATGCGAGGGCGCCCCGTCCACCGAGCTGCGCGCCATGCGCTTGTCGGCGTCGCGCAGCTCCTTGAAGTACGGATGGCGGAGCGCCTGCCTCGCGCTCAGCCTGTCGTCGGGGTTGTACGCGAGGAGCTTGGCGATGAGGTCCACGCACTCGGCGCTCACGTGTGGGATGAGTTTCTCGATGCCGGAGCCCTCCTTGGGCGGGAAGTTGAAGTCCATGTGTGCGCTCTGGCGCTTCATCTTCGACAGCAGCTCCGGCCTGGGCGTGCCAAGCACGTTGTGTATCTTGTTGATCTGGTCGAGCTCGTTCGTGCCAGGGAAGAGCGGAAACAGGCTCACGATTTCGAAGAACACGCACCCCACCCCCCACATGTCCATCTTGTAATTATAGTATCCGTCCGTCAGCAGGCACTCGGGCGCGCGGTACCAGCGCGTCGATATGTACTCCGTGTACGGCTGCTTCGAGTAGATGCCGCGGCACGAGCCAAAGTCGGCCAGCTTGAGGCACTCGTCCATGATCAGGATGTTCTCAGGCTTGATGTCGCGGTGGAAGATGCCATTGCGATGCATGTGATCCATCGACTTCACGAGCTGGTACATGTACGCCTGCACTCTCTCCTCCGACACGTAGTGCCGCCGCCCCCGGATGAGCTCGTAGATGTTCATGTCCATCAGCTCGAAGACCAGTGCGAGCCGCCCGGTGGGCTGGTCATACAGCACCTCGAGCAGCTTGATGATGTTTGGGTGCGGCGACAGCCGCCGCAACGCCTGGATCTCTCGAAGATTGTTCACTTGCTGCTCGGGCGCCGCGGCGGCGGCGGCGGTGGCGACGGCGGCGGCGGGCGGGATGCACGGCGGGTTCAAAGGAGGCGTCAGCACGCCATGCACTGGCACCGCTGCGATGGAGGAAGTGGAGGTGGGGAAAGGGTCGCCGGGCAGGTGGCGCACTGTGCGTCCGAGGTCCCGACGGCGGAGGGGGCGCGCGAGCAGGCGGCAGCAGGGAGTACGTCAAGCGCGCCTCTTCTCGTGCGCGTCGCATCGGAGCTCTTCGGGCTGCCCCACACCGCGCCACGCACCTCGAGGCTGTCGAAGTGGTTCTTCATGCACTTGATGGCAACATACTTGCCGTTCTTGATGCATTGGGCCTTGAGCACCTCACTGAAGGTGCCCTCGCCCTTCTTGGCGACCAAACGGTACTCTGCGCGCGAGGAATGGATGCGGGCGCACGCACCGCAAGCGCCGGGGGGTGGGTGGGTGGGCAACGCACATTGAGGTTGGGTTCGCGACGCGCCCAGTCGGTCAGCGGCAACGCGCGGCGCGGCGGGGTGCAACAAGGCGGGGCGGGGCTGCGAGGGCGTGCGGCGTCCCGGCGTCACTTTGCGCCCTCCAGCCCAACCCCCCCCCCACCCCCCCCCGGCTCTTGCATCGTGTTGAGGGACGCGGGGAAGGCGTGCTCGGCTCGCTCGGTGCGCTTGGCGGACGCGCCGTGCTTCCATGCGCTCAGCGCACATTGCCGGCAGAGCCAGCAACGGGCCAAAGGCGCAGGCCGGCAACTCGTGCCTGGAGCGCCGGCGACCGTCGCGTCCGCGGGAGGAGGCATGCGGGCGCGGGAGCATCGCAAGCAGCGACGCATGCCCATCCCGCCAGGCATTGGCGCTGGATCGCGCGCGCTCGGCCGCCGCGCTGCGCTGCCATCGGCGCGCCCCCGCGCAGCAGGGCGCCAGCGCCCGCGCGTTTTCGGCGACGCCGGAGGCGTGCGAGGGCGCGGGAGCGCGCGCCGAGGCCTGCCCGGCATCCACCCCACTACCTCCGCCATCTTCCCCTGAGCTCGAAGCCGCGGGATGGATGCGGATGGCTCGAGCTGAGGCACCAAGCGTGACGGCGCGTCGCCTCATGCCGCGCGCGTCGCGCTCGTGCGCTCGCGCGCCACCGCGGCGGCGCGCGGAGCGGCGGAGCGGCCAACCGAGGCGCCGAGACGGTTCGCCCGCGGCGCGAAAGAGCGCGTGCGGGGCACGCGCCGGGCGCCGGCCCGCGCGGCGCCTCTCTCCCCCCCTCGCCGCGGATTGCGAGCGGGCCGGGGCGTGCCCACGCATTCTAACCCATCCCTCCCCTCATCGCGTCCCTCGGCCGCGCGCGCGCGCGGGCGAGCGCGCACGCACTGTGCATGTCGACCCCCTCTGTGGCGCCGCGCGGCTGCGCCCGCCGCCGCCGTCTCGCGCGCGCGCGCGCGTGCTCTGGCGGCGAGCGTCCCCGTTTCGGTTCCCCGTTTCGGTTCCCCGACCGGCGAATGGGAGCGCGCGCGCGCGCCGCCCCGCGCGCACGTCCCCTCGCGACGCGTGGGGCAGCCCCAAAGGAATACCAGCCGGCTCGGCAGTCGGCCGGCCGGTGGCACCTGCTGGCTGGCTGGCTGGCTGTGGGTGGTATGGACCTGCACCGTCCGTACCACGTATGTCCGTACGACGTGCGCGGCCGCGCGGGGCGCGCGCGCGCCCGATGCGGCGCGGGACCCTTCACACGGGCCGGGGGGAGCGCGGGCGGCACGCGCGCGCCCCCGCTGTGCACGCACGTGCTTGCGTGCACAGCGCGCACGACGATGGCGATGGTACCACGGCGGTACAGTTGTACACTGCACACACTGAGTGCGTGTGTAGAGGTTCGGGGTATCGGGCGACGTGGACCCGTGTGTTGCTAGGCTGTGCGCCGTATTTAGGGATACGATGGGCATAGTAGGGTTCACGCACGAGCATTGGTACAATTGGTTGGCACCTCGGCACCTCGCTTGGCACCGCGCGAGACATGGCCCGCGGCGCCCCCGCCCCGCCCTGCCCACCCGCCCGGCCCGGCCCCGCCAGCGGCCTCGC
>RQSC01000014.1:225596-269885 GCA_013416795.1 Prasinococcaceae sp. CCMP 1430
CGCCGCGCGAGCGGCGTGCGCGCGCGCGGTTTGGGGTTGGGGCGCAGCTTGGGGCTGGCGCCGCTCAGCGAGGGGGCTGCGCGCGCGCGGGCCCGCCAGCCCCTGCCCCGAGGAAGACCAGGGGTTTAGCCGTTTCGAGGCTAGGCGGGGCGTTGAGAAGGCGCGCCACGCAACCCCCCCACCCCCACCCACCCCACCCCACACGCCCTTTTCGCGCTCTGAGGCGGCGCTGACAACCTGCGCGGTCCACGCCCGTGCCCTGAGCGCGCGCGCAGAAGTTCGAGAAGGGCATGAACAAGCGCATCAAGGGCCTCAAGCGCCGCCAGAAGACCTTCGAGAAGGGCAGCGCTCCGTACGTGGCGATCGGCGACACCATCGCCAAGGCGAAGGCCCGCACGGCGGCATACAAGAACAGCAACCTGCTCTGCGGCGCTGATGGCTACCCCCACCTCATCGTGGACGGCAACCTGGAGCACCTCGGCGAGTTCGTCTTCCCGGGCCTGGGCTTCCTGTACATCTCCGGCTGGATCGGCTGGGTCGGCCGCAAGTACCTCATCGACGCGAAGGCTCAGGCCAAGCCCACCGACGCCGAGATCATCATCGACGTGCCCAAGGCGCTCGGCATCATGTTCGCGGGCTGGTCGTGGCCGGCGCTCGCGCTCACCGAGCTGCGCCAGGGCGAGCTGCTGGCGCCGGCGGACGAGGTGACCGTGTCGCCGCGCTAAGCAGTGCCCGGCGTGCGCGCGCGATGTGTAAGTGCGAGTCGCGCCGCACGGGAAGTGCCCGCGCTTGTTTACCGTGCGTGGTCCCTCCGGTGCACTTACTTACACTCACATGGGTGAGGGATCGGCCGCGCGGCCGGGCGCTTCTCACATGCACAGCAGCAGGTCGGCCACCGAGATGGGCCTGCGCACCGCGTTGGTGAAGCCCTCGTTGTACTTGAAGAGAACGGGGCGGTCCTCGGCGTTGCTCTTGCCCGTGCGCTCGCGCGCGGCGGTCCTGTGCTTCGCCTTGATCTTCTTGTACTTGTCCACCACCGCCATCGCCGCGGCCTCGCTGGCGCGCTTGGCCTCCTCCGTCGGGCGCGCGTCGCCCTGGGGGGACGCCTCGGCAGGGTCGCCATCGACGGCATCGGCGCTCGCGGCGAGCGCGCTCCTCGTGATCGCCTCCCTGTTGGCCTCGGCCTGCAGAGCGCGGCACACGGGGGCCGACAGCGAGCGCACGCCTCCGGGCGGCTTGCCCTCGAAGGTGCACAGCTCCCTGAGCGGCGGGCGCATCTCCATCGGGCCGGAGTCGAGCAATTCGCCGCCGCCGGCGCGCGCGACGGGCCTGTACGACAGCCCGTAGGCGAGCATCACGCCCACGAGGTCTCCCACTGCATCGCCGTGCTCCGAGTTGCGCACGTGCCTGCCGAAGGCGTTGGGCGCCAGCTTCGGATTGGAGATGCGCAGCAGCGAGGACGCGTACTCCGTCTGCAGCGCCGTCGTGCACCCCGCGCCGACGGCGCTCTGCAGCGCCGGCGAGATGCCCTGCCGCCACTCCGCGAGATTCGCGCCCGTCTCGGCCGCGCCGCGTCGCATCGCAGCCTGCGCCGTCGGCCAGCGCGGCCGCGCGCGATCCGAGCCGGCGATCGCCTTGTGCACGCCCAGCGTGGCGGCGGGCATGTAGCGCAGCGCCGAGTAGAAGCCACGCTTGCGCGCCGTGCCGGCGAGCTCGTCGCCATACGAGGCCCACTCAGCGGCCTGCGCCGAGCGCTTAAGGTCGGCATCTCGGAGGGGGTAGGCCTCGAGGTTCTCCATCAGCCCCGCTAGCACGAGTTCGGCGTCGGCGTCCTCGACGGCGCTGTAGATCGCGTCGAACTCGGCGCGCCTAGCGCGTTGCTTGTGCCCGGAGGTGCTGAAGCGCTGCCCAGGGCCCTCGCCCGACACTCGCCGCCGCCTGCGGAACTCGGGCGACTGCAGCAGCCTCGACCAGAGCTCGAAGAGGCTCTTCGTGCGGTCCTTGCGCCCGATGGGGAGGCTCTGGACGTCGTAGAGCTTGAGGCACTCCTTGCGCGCCTTCGCGAACTGCAGCGTGTTCAGACACGATCGCACGTCGCCTTCAGCCTTCTCGGCGAGCGCGTGCAGCGCGCGCTTGTCCGCGAGGAAGCCCTCTTGGCGGCAAATGTAGTTGAGGCGCGGCACCAGCGCCGACGCCGGCGGCGCGTCGAAGCGCAGCACCAGCGCCTGCTCGCGCAGCCGGCGGATGGACGGGGCGTACAGGTCGTTGCAGATGCAGACGATCGGGCGCATGAGCTTCTGCTCCTTCTTTCTCCTCTTTTGCCCCCCACCATCCTGGCCGTCGCCCCCCTCGCCGTCCTCCGGCGGGGGGGCGTCCTTCGCGCCCTTCTTGGCCGCGCCCGCATTGATGATCTTCAGGAGGGCGTCCACGGCGCCGCGGCCCTCCGGCCCACCGACCAGACCGTCGATCTCGTCGATGACCACGCAGTTGGGCCGCTGCCTCTCGCCCTTCTTGGCCATCACGCTCTGCATCTGCACTGCGTCGGTGACGCGCTTCTTGAGGGCCGACGCCTGGCGCTCGTCGGACGCGTTGATCTCCACCACGCGGTAGCCGCAGTGCGAGGCCGCCACGTTGGCCAGCGTGGTCTTGCCAAGTCCGGGCGCGCCGCAGAGGAGCACCACTTTGACCTCGGGACGGTTATCATCACCCTGCGCGCCCGCCGCGGGCGGCGGTGGGGCAGGCGCGCCGCCGTCCTGCTCACCGCCCGCGCGCGCGCCCGTGCATCGGGACCAGCTGCTCAGCCAGCGCAGCAGCTCTCGGTTGCCACGCTCGTCGCTGAGCAGCTCGGTGAAAGACTGGGGCGCGTACTTGTCTACCCACAGTCGGGCAGGCGCGTCGCTCGCCGCGCTCGAACGCTGGGCTGCCGTGCCTCCGTTCGCGCCGGCCCCCGCCTCTGCCGCCTCCAGGCGTCTGTCGACTTCCCCCTTCCGACGGCTCAACTTCTCCGCTTGGGCCTCGTCGACCTGGAGCAGCAGCTCGCTCAGCGGAACGCCGAGCAGCGCCCTCCCCCGAGAGGCGCCCTCGGGCGCGGCTGGGGGCGGCGGCGCGGCCAGCGCAGCGTCCTGGCCGACATACGCGCGCTCGCCCGACGGTGCTGTCACTTCCATCATGCCGCCCTCGACGTGCGCGGCGATGGCGCGCACGGGCTGCAGCGCGCGCCTGAACGCGCTCGCGTCCTCCTCCTCCTCCTCTGTGTCGATCACCTGGGGCGGCTGTTCCGGCTCGTCTTCCGGTCCAGACTGTCCCTCCTCGTCCTGATTCTCCTTCTGCGTATCCTCCGAGCGCGCGCGCTTCGCATGCCCCGCGACGAGTGCGTCCGCGCCGTTCGCCGGCCGCTTGCGCTGCGCCTCCTCCTGCCCGCCGCCGGCCGTCCCGCGACGCCCCTGCTGCCCCTGTTGCTGCTGCTGCTGCTGCTGCTGAGCGCCGCCGATCTCGCCCTCGTCGTCGTCGGGCGGCATCTGCGGCGGATCTTCCTCCTGCTGCATGGCCTCCATCTCGAGCATCGCCTCCAGCTCGTCGGGGTCGTCGCCCAGCATGTCCATGCCGTCGAATCCGTCGCCGTCCATCGCGCGCCGCGCCGCCGCCGCCGCGGGCGGGCCGGGGCTCCCGGAGCGCGCCCGCGCGCGCGCGCGCGCGCATTTCGCGCGCGCGCCCCCGCCATCGCCCGCCATTGGCTCGGCGCGTCGCCATCGCCATTGCCATTGCCATCGCCGCCCTCCGATCCGCTTTTCGAACTCGGCCCGCTCCCTTTTTTCGAACCGAAACGCGCGCCTCCATGGGACGCAGCTGACTGATGCTGATTGGCGCGCGCGGAGCGGGCGCGGGCGCCAGAGGGAGCGCGAGGGCGGGAGGGCGGAAGCAGGTGCAGCCGCGGCGCCGAAGCCGGGGGGGGGGGAAGGAGGGTGTGGGGGGGGGACGCGTGGGGGAGAGATGGCGGGAGGGGGCGCGAGCGCGGGTGCGGGCGGGCTGCCTGCGCGCAGGGTGCAGCTGCTGCCGGCGGCGGTGGAGCACAACGGCGCGGCGGCGGTCGAGCGGTACTTCGAGCCGATCGTGCGGGAGGCGCGAGAGGGGGAGGGCGGGCGCGTGCTCGCCGGCGCGCTGCGCGGGCGGAAGCTGGAGGGCGTCGAGGCCGAGCTGCCTGACGGCTTCTCGGGCGTCGTGGTGCAGAACTTCGGCCCGCCGGGCGGAGCGCCGCGCTGGCGGCGGCGCGCGGCGTTCGAGTCGATGCGCGTGTGGCGCGTCGAGGTGGCGCCCGACGCAGAGGGCGACGGCATGCTGCGCGCGCTCGGCTCGCTCGCCGCGGCGCGAGCGATCGCCAAGCCAGTCGACAGCGCGCGGATAGAGAGGGCCGTCGAGGACATGCGCGAGAACAAGCGCCCGCGCGCGGCGTGAGCGCGTGAGCGCTCGTGGCCACCGCTCCGACGAAACGAAACAATACAGGTATAATTAGTACACAGCGGCTCTGGCTCTGGCAGCAGCAGCGGCCGCGGCGCGAGCGCCCGGAGTGCCGTCACCATCGCCGCGGTCATCGCCATCGCCGTCGGGGGCTGGCAGCGCGCCCGCCGGCGGCGGCAGCCCCGCCTGGGTGAGCGCAAGGTCCACGACCTTGATGAGCGCCGCGCCGCCAACCACCTGCCCGATGTACGTCCCCCGACCCGGCCGCACCAACGTGCCCAGGCCTGCGCCCAGCGCGTAACCCGCCAGCTCGCCGGCCGCCATGATCACGTTGCGTAGCGTGCGCAGCGCGTACGCAAGCGCGCGACGGCGCGCGGGCAACGAGGAGCGCAGCAGGTCGAGCGTGTCCAGCGACTGCGCCACTGTCCAACCCGCCAGCACGCCGAGCGACTGACCCCTCGCGACGGTGGGCACCATGTCCATGGCGACGCTCAGGCGACGCCCGCCGCCAGCGCGCGCCGCCTTGCGCAAGGCTGATGCGCCGAAGTCCTGCGGGGAGACACCGTGTCAGAACAGTCTCTAGTCGCGCACGCTGGACGCACCGCGGTGCCGACGCCGACGCAGCGCACAAGAGCCCGCACCTTTGTCAGCTTCCACGCCAGCTCCGGCCTGAGGATCCTCTCCGCGACGCGCTCGAACACACGGCGCAGCGTGACCGTCGTCCACTCGCGCAGGACGACCTTGGTGACAACGGGAAGAATGGCAGTCACGTCTGGGAAGGGGGGCAGGGGCGGCGGCTCCGTGTCGTTCGCCTCGGCCTCCTCGGTCTGCCTCTGCGCGGCAGGGGCGGGGGGCAAGCGTGCAGGAGCGCGCAAGAGAGAGAGAGAGAGAGGCGAGGGCGCACGGGACGAGTGCGTGCGACGATGACAGGGCATGCCGTCGCACCGCAACGTGCGCGAACCGTCAGCACGACAGCGAGACGCGACTGGTGTGTGCGGGGATGCGCCCCCCCCCCCCCCCCCCCCCCCCCCCCCCCCCCCCCCCCCCCCCCCCCCCTGGGGGGGGGCCCCCCCCCCCCCCCCCCCCCGCGCGCGCGCTTCGACGCACTTTGACCTCGTCCGACCACTGCTGGAGCTTCGGCGAGAACTGCAGCGCCGCCGCTCGCATGATGCTCAGGCTCATGTCGCGGCGATTCAACCATGAGACGAGGGAGTGCTGCACGATGGGATAGTGCTTGCTGCTGCCCTTCAGCGAGGTCGAAGCCGCAAAACCCACGCTCGCCTCGGCGAGCATGAGGCCGCGCCCGAAAGTGTGGGGCGTAATCGCAGTGGCGGCGGCCGCGGCGGCCGCCGCGGCGGCGGCGGTGGCAGCAGTCCCAACCATTGGCCCTGCGCGCGTGGACGCGCCCGCCAGCGAGGCCGCCGAAGAGGCCGCGGGTGCCGTCAGCATGCCGGCCGTGCCGCCGCGTCCGGGCGGACGGGTCGAGCACGCGTTCGCGCGCACGCGCGTGCCTGCTCGCGGCCGCTCTGAGGTCGCCTGCCGGGCGCGGTTGCGCGCGGTGGAGCGGCCGTCGGCGGCCTGCCTGCGTCCCTCGATCAGCTCGGTGGAGCGCACGCAGGAGGTGGGTGGAGGCGCGGGAGTGCCGCGCACGGGGCGGGGGGAGAGTGCGCGCACTGTGGGGTGCGCAGGCGCGGCTGCTGCGCGCCATTCGAGGCGCAGCAGCATCGATAATTTCATCAGAGTCGCCCTTTCCAGGCGCAATTCTGTCTTATTCTCGCCCGGGGAGCTCAACTCACGCGGCTACAGTTTGGACCTACTCCAGGGCGTCCAGCCATTCGAGCAGCTTGGCATTCGTCTCCTCCGGCGCGTCATCGAACGGGCAGTGGTTGGCGTCCACTGTGGTGTACGTCGCCGCCGGCCTGCGCGCGGGCAGAGTCGCGAAGAACTGGCCGACCGGCCCATCCGGCGGTGTGATGGTGTCCGAGCGGCCGTACAGGACGAGCAGCGGCAGCTCCTCGGGCATCTTAGCGACGCACGCCTGCGGCGTCGGTCCCGGCGGGCCCGTCAGGATGCTGACGAAGGCGTCCAAGGCACCCTCGTCCTCCGCGCAGCGCGTGATGATGCGCACAAGCTCTTCGTCGGCACGGCTTGTGTTGACATAGACGGCCCCGAGAGCGCCAGCTACCGACTCGGCCGTGCGGACTTTTTCAAAGATGTAGCGCGCGAAAGGCCTGAGCTTGAGCAGGGCGTCCAGGAGGAGAAAGATTGGCGCGACGAGAGTGAGCCGCAGGTCCCTCTCCCCCGATTCGCCCTGCCTGTTGAGCACCGCCTTGTTGTTCAGGCCACCGGCGCAGTTGAACAAAACCACCCCTGAAAACACCTCGGGGCGCTCGGCCGCCGCGCACAGCGTGCTGAGCGAGCCCAGGCTGTTGCCACACACGATGGCGCGGTCGGCGTCAACCACTTCCGACACGAAGTCTGATATTTGCTCCCCCCACAGCTCAATCTCGTACTGCACGCGCGGCTTCTCGGAGCGGCCAAGGCCGAGCAGGTCCACGGCATACACGTCTCGTCCGGTGGCAGCGATCGCGCCTATGTTGTCGCGGAAGTGGCCCACCGCGCCGCCGAAACCGTGCACGAGCACGACAGGCGGCTTACCGCCCCCGTTCCCTCGGCGCCCGTCCAACCGCGCGTAGTTGACCCGGTGGCCGCGCCACTCCCACGACTCGTACGCGCCGTCCTCGGTGAGCTCGAAGCCTCGCGAGGGAGCCGCCGCCGCCGCCGCCGCCGCCACCCGCCGCCGCGACCGCCCCCGCCCCACGCGCAACGCGGCGCGCGGCGCGGCCAGTGCGGGGTCCAACCCCGCCGCGACCGCCGCCGCCGCCGCCATCCCCCCTTGCCTAACCCCTTCTCCCCGCCGCCGCACCAGCGCGCCGCAGTGGCGCGCCGCAGCGCGCGCACACATCTTATCCTCTTCTGAGCCCAACCAGCACCGGGACAGTCTCGGGTGCGCCGCAGTAGGTCAAAATGCATCTGGCCACTTTTGACCTTGTTTTTAGAGGCGCATGCGAAGTCGTCTCCACCCGCCAAACGGTCTGGCGGGAAGGCCGGCGCGAGCAGGCCAGCGGTGAACGCCGCGGGCGCCAGAGCGGCCGCGGGGCGCGCGCCCGGCCTCGGCGGCGATGACATGGGGGGGCTCGCTTGGGGCACTGCCGCCGCGCGAGCGGCACGCCGCGCTGCTCGCGGCGCTGCCGCGACAGCCGCCCAAGCGGACGCTCACCGACGCCGACCTCGTGCGCGAGACGTACCGCTTCCTGCGCTCGGCCGGCGACGACGCGGACGCTGCCAGGCAGGGCGTGTCCGTCGCGGCGCTCGCGACCGCCTACTACGCGAGGCTCCATCGCGAGTACGTCATCGCTGACCTCTCGGCAGCGGCGGAGGGCCGCGTGGGCATGCGCTGGCGCACGGAGGGGGAGGTGCGAGAAGGCCGCGGACAGTTCACGTGTGGCGTGCGTGGATGCTACGCGCCGGGCCCGCACGCGGACGTGCGGGGGAGCGGGCGCTCGCGCGCTGTCCTCCGCTCGTACGAGCTTCACTTTCAGTACCGCGAGGCCGACGTCGACAAGGAGGCGCTCGTCAAGCTGCGCTGCTGCGAGCGCTGCTCTACGCGTCTTGCCCAGGCACGGCGCAGGGAAGCGCGCCGAGCCTCGCGGAGAAGCAGTCGCGGGGAGAGGGAGCTGAGAGAAACGGCGGCAGCTCCCGGCGGTGACGCTAATGCAGGGGAGGGCGCGGGCAGAGGCTCGAGCGCGGGCGGCGCGAAGGCCAGCCTTGGTGAAAACCTCGTGCGCACAAATGAGACGCTAGCAATACCGGCATCCATCCCGCTGCTCGGCTCCGCGCATGCGGACGCCAGGAAGCGCCAGCGTGGAGACATCTGCGGCGGGTCGACCGGGGGCGGCCGGAAGCACGCGCGCACGGAGGGGGCCGAGGGCGACAGCTCCCAGGCACGGGCCGCTGCGCCCGCGGGGGCGGACAGCGCTCCGCCGCGACCACCAGTGCCTGCGAGCGCGCACGTCCACCGACCAGGTGGGGCCGCCGCCCGAGAGGCCGAGGAGGCCGCCGAGCAGCTGCTGCGCGAGATGTTCGAGTGACGCGCCCCCGAGCGCGCTGCCTGCGCTGCCGCTCGCTCTAAACCCTGAACCCTAATTATCGCTTCTTCAAAACAACTGGTCGTGAACGTTCCACCCTTCCAACCTTGGATCCCCAGACCCGGACCGCCCAGAGGCCCCGCAGAGCAGTTCGCAGGCTGCGTTCCCCGCGCAACCGCCGAACAGAGAGGGAGGGGGCGGCGAGCGGGCGAGCGCAGCGCTGGGTACCGGCCGGCGGGTGGGCAGGGGTTCGAGGCGGCGGGATGGGCGAGGGATGCCATAGGGCGCTGCTCGCACGCGGAGCCCCGCGAGGGCGGGTGGGGCAGCGAGTTGGCGAGCGAGAGAGCGCGCGTGCGGATGCGCTCGCGGGAGCGGGCGTGGGTGCTCCGGACGACTGTGAAGGGCAGCGAGCCGGGCGGGCGGGGGGAACGCGGGGCATGGCGCGGGCAGCGGCGCGAGAGTATGGAGGAGTGCGTGTGTCTGTAGCGTATGTGCTCTTCATAGCCGCGATCGCGACGGCAGCGTTCCACATGGGGGTCATCGCCGCCGGGCGGAGGGGCACGCTGGAGCCGCGCGCAGCCGCGGAGCAAGCGTTGGTGGCGCGTGCGCGCCCAGACATCGAGCGCAGGGAGCTGTCGGTGACCGGGGCAGTGCGCGGCGCACGCGCTTCACGCGGCCCCAGCAGCAGTGAGGTGGGAGAAGGGTGGGCCACGGGTGGCGGCGGGGGCGTTCGCGTGATCTCGTGGGCACCGCGCGCGTCGGTGTGGCGCGGCTTCCTCAGCGATGCGGAAGCCGACACCATCGTTGCGCGTGCGCGGCCACTCATGGAGCGCTCGCGCGTGGTGTCGGAAACAGGCGAGGGCGTTGAGAGCAAGGCGCGCACTAGCCGTGGGGCTTTCCTGCCCAGGCACAATGTGAGCGACATTCGCAAAGTGGAGGACCGAATCGGTGCGTGCTTGAAAGAGCGCGAGAGAGTGTGCCACACCCGCAACTTTGACGCAAGTGCGCTGGCGGGCACCGCAGCTGACCCTGCTCCCGCGTGTCGCTTCACCACATGCTCTCCCCTTCCGCCCCGCACGAGCGCACAGCCGCGTGGACTTCCTTGCCATGGTACAACGGCGAGGCGATGCAAGTGCTGCAGTACGAGCGCGGTGAGGAATATACCGGTCATCCCGATTGGTTCGACGACAGGACAGGCAGCGCATCCCACCTCAAGAACGGCGGCCAGCGCGTGGCCACAGTATTGATGTATCTGTCGGACGTCGACGCTGGCGGCGAGACCGTCTTCGACAAGGCTGACCCAGCCGCAGAGGTGAATGCGTACGGCAATGCCCGCCAGGCCGCCGCCGAAGTTGCGCCGCTGCACGCGAGCACGTGCGCCTCCAAGGGACTCGCCGTGGCGCCGCGCAAGGGCGACGCCCTGCTCTTCTGGAACGTGCTCCCCAATGGGACCGCCGATCCGCTGAGTGTCCATGCGGGCTGCCCTGTGGATGGAACTAGACCTAAGTGGACCGCCACCAAGTGGATACGCGCCGGCAGGCACTCGGCGGAGGGCGATCGTCCCCCGTCGCGGTGCATCGACACAGAGTCGATGTGCTCGTCGTGGGCGCGCAGCGGCGAGTGCGAAGCCAACCCGGACTTCATGCTTGGCGTGAACGGCTTCGACGGCGCGTGTGAGCTCTCGTGCAATCCGCAGTGCGCGGGCAAGCGAGCGCGTGACCCGGCCTCGGGGCGCTGATGCGCCCAATGGGCCCCATGGTATACCTGCGCCGCCCGCAGCAAGCAATAATAAAACAGTGATCCCGTCGTACGTGCATCGATCGCCGCGCGTGGTGTCCCGCCAACGAATGGCAGCAGCGTCGGCGCACTACCAAGGCGCGAACTCAGGGCGCGCGCGTTGCTGGTCCGGAGGCAGCACATCAGCAGGCTCGACGGCCGCGCGCATGCGCTCCGAGCGCTCCAAAAGCCCTGGGGACGGCTCCCAGGCGCGAAGGTGTGCTCCGGCGGGAAAGCCCAGCTCAGTAGGCGGGGTATTGCCGCTGCTGCCGTGCGCAACCTCTTCGGCGTCATCCTCGTCGGCGGGCACAAACCAGCGGGGTCGCCAGCCCCGAGTGCCGATGGGGCCATCCTCACGGCGCTTGCGCTCCTCCCTTTGCCTCTCTTCGATGGCGCGCTTTTGAGCAGCCGCCTCGTCCAGCGTCGCCTCAAGGCTATCATCTGCGGCCCCGACCTTGCCCGCGTTGGAGAGCGCTGCACGATCGGGCCTTAGGCGCGAGTCCGAATTGAGAATGGCGCCAAACGCGTTGCGCCAGAGGAGCTGGCGGGCTACGCCTTCGGGTAGTGCGTACCGCTCCTTCAGCGTCTTGCGCTCGGCGTCGCCTGCGTCCTCGTCCACGCTAGCTGGGCTGACGTGCTCCCACAGATTGAGGCGGTGGGGTGCTTCTAAACCCGAGGCACACCACGCACCATCGTCGCCTTCGATGCCGTCGATGATATGTGCATTGAGATTTTCGCCAAGCACGCCGCAGAGCCGCAGCTCCGGTCGATCTGGGTAGTGCTCCGCAGCAGCCCATGCGTGGCCTCGGAGCACGCGTTGCTGCCGTTCAGGAACCTTCTCCGCTGCGTGCTGCCCCTTTCGCTCGCCATCGTCACCGCCGCTGAGCCACGCGCTGATGGTAGCGCCGAAGGCGCCGGTGGCGCCTTCGCCGTTGCCCGCCGCGCCGACGGGCGCGCCATCATCTGGTTCGAACGCGACCACTGCGCGCGCGCCAGTGGTCTCATTGATCACGCGGAGCTCACCTAGAGTGTCCACCCACACGCTGCCATCCCTGGTGGCTGTCGAGAAGCCGTTGACGATCGCCGGCATGAAGTTGCGAATCTCGTGGTCGGGTGACTCGATGCGAAACGTGTGCCCGGACGCCTTGAGCGTCACGCGCTCGACCGAGTTAGGCAGCAGCTTGAGCGACGTGAGCGTCGTGCTGGTCGCAGGCCGATGCGTCGCCGTGTAGCGAAATGCGTCGCTGTCAGCGTAGACGGCACTCACGGGTGGTTGATGGGATACTTGCTCGGCGAGCAAATACAGGGATGTCGTGGCCTGGGCGTCGGCGCCAGCGGCTCCCTCCCGTTCGCTTCTGGGCTGCAATACGATCTCGAAGCTTTCGCCGAGCACGGGATTGAAGGGTTTCGCAGCCCGCGAGGCCGACCGCTGCGCGGACACCGCCCACGCTGCCACCAGGGCGACGGCTCGCGCGCCCTCCCCTCTCGCGGCGGCCGCGTCTGCTTCCACCAATGGCATGATGTCCTCGGCCGAAGCGAAGCGCTCGCTCACTCTGCTGAGATTGGTGGTTGGCTCGAACACACTGCGGAGGCATGGTGGGGCAGGCGCGGCGGCGAAGGTCCGCGTCAGCGCGTGGCATTGTGTCCAATTGCTGCATGCCAATCGATGCGCATCGGCCGATGCAGCATGCGGCATTGATGGCGAGGCGCGCGTGTGACCCCGCGTGGCGCCACCCTACCGCACTCGCCTTACGGGCAGCGAGAGAAGCGACGACGCGAACGACGGCAGGGCAAATCCGAAGAGGCCGCCTCCGCTGCCAGAGCTGGTGCGCGAGTATCGCTCCCCCTCGTCGTCGGCAGTCCGCACGGCGGCGGCGGTCGGGGAGTCGCCATCGCCGACATTGACACCGCCCTCGCTTGGTGCCGCCCCCCCCGCCGCCTGGTCCAGCCCGAGCGCCCCCGAGGCGGAGCGCGCGAGCGCAGACGCCCACCCCTCCATTGCGATGGCCGTGCTCGAGCGCACCGGCGGCCCGAGCGCGCACTGCCGCCGCGCGTCTGCGCGTGGTGGTGGTGTGGTGGTGGTGTGGTGTTGGCGAGCCGCCGCCGCCGTAACACCCACCCACACGATCACTTCTTGCGCGGGTGCTCTGGCGAGGTGCGAAAATCGCCCAGGAATGTTCGAATGACGGGACAGCTGCCTGCACGGGTCAAAATGAGAGGACGCCTCGAATTCGCGCGAGTCGTGTGAATTTTGTTGGATACCAAGGAGGGCACCGAGCTAGAGCATGGAGCATGGAGGATGGAGATGGAGATGGAGATGGAGGATGGAGGGGGGAGCATGGAGCGTGGAGGATGGAGTGGAGCTGGATCGGCGCCGCCGCCCGCCTCGGGCTGGACGATGCCATCGCCGCTCGCGGGGCCACGCAGCGCGGCAGCGGCCCGCAGGCCACCGGGTGGGACGGGTGTGAGTGGGGAGAGCTTGGCGGTGGGTGACGATCCCTCTTCGTGCTGTGCTGTGCGGCGCTCGCACGCTTGGAGCTCTCGCGTGGCGCGAGGAGAACCTCGGGGTAAAAGGTAATGGTTCGCTTGTTTACACGCGCGGGGGCGCACTGTGCACCAGTGCACGCTGGTGCCCCGCCTTACTCTGCCGCCGGGGTGGGCGCGGTGTAGGTTCCCTTGGCGATGGCGTCCGCGATGGTGCGCGCCTCCGACTTCGTCGCCTTGACGCTGAAGACCTGCAATCGAGAAGACACGCGCTGAGTCAGCGACTTGAGCACGGTGGCGTGGGCGTGCGTGCGATGCGTTGGTGGTTGGGTGGGGTGGGGTGGGTGGGGAGGGGGACGGACGACCTGACGCGCTGCGCGGCGGGCGGGCTGGCACGCGTCTCACCTTCGTGGCGACCTTGGCGTTGATGGCGCCGCCCTTCTGCGGCCTGTACTCGGACGCCACCTTAGCCTTCAGGGCCGCCTCGCGCTCGAGGTTCTCCTCGGTGGGCTTGCCAAGCTGGACCCTGGCGATGGCGTGGGTACCCGGTCAGCGCACGCGTGCAGGCATGCGCGCGCGCGCCACCGCACACATCGGCTTCGCGCGCGCCGCCGCACTTCACACGCTACGCGCGCGCGCGCGCTGCAGATGCGCCCGCGGCGGGACGACGCTAGCGACCCGCGCGCGCGCGCCGTTGCCGTTTGCTGTCGGCGAGCAACGCGCTCAGCGCCGGGCCGCCGCGCGAGCGGAGCGTGCGAGCGCGCGAGGGCGCAAGATCGGAAGTGGCGGCCACGCGGGGGGCGGCTGCGTGCGCGACGTACTTTCCGTTGTCCTGGGCGAACGCCGGCGACGCGGTGGCGAGCACGGCCGCGGCCGCTGCGGCCGCCGCGAACTGCTGCGGGNCTGCGGTGCGAACGGATGGCGCGCCGCCCCGCCGCGCGGCCCTCGCGCTCCCGCGTTTCGTCGCCGTCGTGTTCCGCGAAAAGGCGCCCGCGCGCCCGCGCCGCGCTCCGGCCACCAAATCTGGGCCGCACTCCGGGCGGAAGTGCGTCGCGGGCACCCGACCGGATCGCGCAATCGGGACGCTCGCCGGTATCGAAACGCAGGCGCGCGCGCGCGACGCGGCGAACGCGCGGAATTGCGCGGCGAGCGAGCGACGATTCGACCGGATATTTCTGCTGCTGCGCGCGTTTCCGTCGCTGCTTCGGGTTCGGGTTCGGAGCACCGCGGCGTACGCGCCGTCTTCGACCTTCTCACATCAATTGCATGATCACAGTGAGCCACAGGAGAGTAGTACAATCGGGCATGTGCACGCACGTGCCATGTGCAGGTGGGCCTGCGAGTGATGCCGCTTGTGCGGCACTTGGCACTTGAATGTGTGGCGCGGGACGTGCCCCAGGCGACCACGAGGACGCAGCATGCACACGAGAAAAGTGAACCGCAACCTGCGCTATTAAGGTTTTGTGTACAGAAAAGATGTACAGGGTTTGTAAATATTGAATGCACACGAACCCTCCCGCCCGTCCAGCAAGCGAGCGAGCGAGGGGCCCGGGACGCCCGCCCGCCGGCCGTCAGCCGCCTCCGAGGGCGACGCTCGCCTGCACGAGCAGCTCCTGCGGCGTGGGGTTGGTGTTGTACCCCTTTCCAACGGCGACGCCCGGCCGGCGCGCGCGCACGTAGTCCTCGACGAACGCCTGCACCGAGGGCGAGTCCGAGCCGTCCGCGCCATCGTGGTCGAGCAGATTGCACGCCACCTCGACGGCGCCATTGCCGTGCGGCAGGCCGGCCGCCTCGACCCTGGCCAGACCTCCTCCCCTCTCGCTGACCGCTCGCGCGCACCGCCTGGCGAGCTCGAGGTCGTCCGTCGCCAGCGGCACGTTGTAGTTGACCACCCACTCTACCGCCCCCACGCAGCAGATGCCCTGGCTCGGGTGCGCCGCCCGAGGGCCGAAGTCGAACGAGAAGGGCTCATCGCCGTCCGTCGCAGCACCCCGCCACGTGCCACGCTTGGACCCCTTGAAGTAGCCCAGCCGTCGTCGCACGGCCGCCAGCCGCGCGCAGTTGGGCGAGAGCGCCCCGTATGCAGCGACGGGCACCCCGACCCCCGCGACCGCCTCCGCACACAGCCGCGCGGCGTCAGCAGCCTCCGCGAGCGTGCTTGCGCCAAGGGGGCTCACGTAGATGTGGTCGAGCGCCCCGAGGCGCGGGTGCGTCGCCTCGTGCGCGCGCAGGTCGATGTGCCGCTCGCATGCCCGCGCGAGCTCGAGCGCGAGGAGCGCCAGGGCGTCGTCGCCGCCAGCGGAGCGGTCGACGCACACCGTGAAGCCCGTGCGGCTGTACGGCGCATCGACGAGCTCCGCGAGCACTGCGAGAGCCGGCGCTGCTCGAGGCGCGTGCGTGGCGGCGGCGGAGAGGGCGTCGCGTGCAGCGCGCAGCGCCGCGCCGTCCGCTGCGGACACGTACAGCGACGCGGCGAGCAGCGGCCGCGCGCCTGCGCGCTCCGCGAGCATCGCGTGCGTGGCCGCAGCGGCCGCCGCCCTCGCGGCCGCCGCTGCCGCCGCAGCCGCGCGCAGCATGCGCCCGCGACCCCTTCTCCCCCCCTCCTTGCTGCCTCCCTCCCCGCGGCGTGTGGCGCAACCCACCTGCCAGCGCCTGCCTGGCCCTCCCATCGGAACTTTGGGCCTAGCGACCGAGTGGCTTTGCCATCAAAAGACATGCGAATTGTTCGACCCCCGTTGATTGACTTTTTGCGCGCAGGCGCGTGCGTTTGAGTGGTTCTTCGGTGCTTTGGGTGGTGACTGACGTCAACTAAACGACAGAGAATTCATTTCGGATCTCACTCAGGCGTTTTCTGAGCTCGGAGCGCACGCGCCGCGCCGCAATTCGTCGGCCGCTTCCTTTCAACGGCGGTGGGAATAGGAACAGGTCGAAGGGCGGTTGGTTCCCCGCAGTCGCCTGCCTGCGCGCAGCGCCGCTGCGCCGCGGCGCGCGCCGCAGCGCGCTCGCGCGCTTCCCCGCAAATCGCCGGCGCGCGAGGGCGGCGCGGGGGCGGCGCGGTGCCATGCCGCGCGCGCCCGACGAGACGATCTTCGACCTGTTCCTCACGACGCGCGCCAACGTCATCTACACACGCAGGCAGCACCGCGGCACGAACACCTATTTCGCCGCGCGCGAGTGCGTTTGCTTGGCATGCTGCGAGCTCGATGAGGAAGTGCTGCCGCTAAAGGTCGCAGGAGTGGGATACAACGGCGTCGCGGCACCGCAAGGTTCGGAGTATGGCCTCATGGTCGGCAACAGGGTGGTCGTTCATGGCATGAAGAGGGACGTCACGCTCAATGGGATGAGTGGGAGCGTGCAGGGCGTACAGGTGCGTGCGCCGCGGACGGGCAACTTGCTTATAATGCAGAGCGTCCCACCGGGTGGCATAGCGCCCACTGCTGCTGACGCCGCGGTTCCGCGGGCGCCGTTCCGCGCCGTTGTCGACCGCCGCTGCCGCCGCCGCCGCGCACGCAGGACACCGCTGTGGTGGTGCGCATGGACGCAGAGCAAGGCGGTACCAAGGCGCTGAGACCGTGCAACATCGCAAAGCTGCTCGGCGCCGAGATGATGGCCCCATTTACAGCGCCGGCGATGGCCACCATGAACGCGCCAATCCAGGCGTTCGGCCCCGCGAGCGTGGCCACGCGCTCGACTGCACAAACGCCAAACACAGCCGGCATGTTTCCAACGGGCGCCCGCGTGGTCATGCACGGCCTGCAGAGCGAGCGCCACCGCGCGCTCAACCTCACGTGCGGCACCGTCGTTGCCGTTCAGGACGGGTCCGTTCTCGTCAAGACGGACAAGGCTCTCGCACCCGAGGGCACCAGCCAGGTCAGAAATCGCTCGCGACTGGAGCGCGTGCATGCTCGCGCGCGCGTCTTTGAGAGACCCACCCCCGCAGGTGGCCCTGCCAAAAGTGCGCCCTCGGCGCACCGTGCCAATGATGATACACTGCCTGGGGCCGTGCTAACGGCCGCGCCGCACGCACACCCGTACGTGTATGCCTACCCGCATGCGCGCACTGCAGACGCTGGCGTTCGATCCCAACAATCTCACATTGCATGAGGAGGTGCCCGTCGCCCAGGGTGCACAAGGGGCACCGACGGCCGCATTTGCTGCACCAACGGCCGATGCAAGCGTGCTGGATCCCGAGCTCGCAAGCAGGTGAGGCATGCGAAATGCTGCGGACCGTACACGCTTGCGTGGGGCCAGAGCGCACGCACGCTTGCGAGCTCCGAGGCGCTGACGTCGCGGCTGTACCGCGCCTTCTCTCTGCCCTGGCGCGCACGCGCAGCCTCGGGTCGCACCTAGCGCAAGCGGGACCCACGCTCATTCGGCTGGGCGTGCGTGACGCGTCCGACCTAAGTCTACTGCACGAGAGCGACCTCGAGGAGCTGCCGCTCGTCACACGGCGGAAAGTGCTGAGTCTCGCCGAGCCGTGATAATGGGAAGCACGCGACACACACTGGGGAGACGCGAGCGCACTGAGCTCACTCGCAGCAAGCACGCAGGTTCCACGGGCAATCGTTGCTCACGCTGTGAAAAAGGTCTGACTGCCTCCACTACTGGAGCGCTTCACATAGTATGTACAGTACAGTACTAGTGTCTAAGAACCTGAACAGCGTGCCTCCACTCGTCATTCGTGTCTCTGAGTGCACGCGTGACCTGCACGAATCCACTCGTAGCTCAGTGGTGTGCGTGCCGTGGCGTTGGGTGCATCGTAGACGCGCGCGTCCGATGCACAAACTTCGCCCATTGGCCGTCTCCGGTCTTTCAGAGGTAGTCGTACAGCGAGGGCATGCAGCGCGGGCAATCGCAATCGAAGCCGTAGAGCTTGAGCATCAGATCGCGGGAGCGGCACTTGCACACGTCGTCGCGCACGCAGTCCTCGCAGTAGACCCCGCCCGTGTAGTCGCAGAAATGCCACTCGTGCTGGCAGCCCGCAACGTCGCTGCAAATGCTACTTCCACAGCCCATGCAGTGGTGCATCTTGATGCCTGGCCCAGAATCGTCATCGAAGCAACTCCAGCAGATCCTGCGCCGGCACTTCGAGCACGTCGTTGACTCCTCAAAAGCCTCGAAGAAGCAAGAAGCGCATGCGCTCGCATACTCGGCGTCGATGTCGCAGTAGCTGCACAACATGTGTGCTTCGAAGGCGCCAGCAGTGCTCGTTGAAGTCGAAGCTTGAGCAGGCAGCACAGTATGCTCCTGTGCCCTGCGTGCGAGGCAAGGCGAGCAGGTCTCGCCACCAAAACAAACCTCACAGCCTAAGTGCTCGACCTTGTCGCGGCACCCGGCTTGCGCGCACTGCCAGCGCATGCATTCGGTGCATCGACTTGCTTCATCCCAGCGCACGTCGTCGTGCCACGCTGCTCGGCACTGGCTCTGCTCAGTGCAGGGTACCAGCGCATTGCAAGTTCGACACACCGTCCGCCGGCGCACGCGCGCGCACCTGTCACACGCAGCGAGATCGAGCTTGAGCTTGCCGCGTTGCCCAGCTGGCGAACGCTCCAGCGCCCGCACGGTTCGCACATCGCCAAAGTGCAAGCCGGTCAGACCGAGCCTGACTTCCTCGGTCGATGCAGGCGGCCCCGTCGCGCAGAGGGAGCGCAGGCAGTTCAACTGCGCTTGTTGGGCTGATCGTGTGCCCGATGCAGCCACCACCGCCATGGCTGGGTGTGTCATGTCCGTCGAGAGTGTCAGGGCCTCGAGCTTGCTCTGGCGGGCAACGGACCTCCATACGAGGTCCCACTGCACGCGCAGTGTGATCTTTTGGTTGAAGGTTGGGATGGTAATCTTCCTCACCCTGCGCTCTGCTCGCAACAACAGGCTAGACATGTGCCGCGCGTCCATTTCCGTGGAGAGCTCTAGCTCGCTCGGGTAGAGCAACGCGCAGCGGTACACACAATCCCTCCACGCGCGCGACACGCACGCCATCGTGCACACGCTCTTGAGGGTGCACTGCTTGAGGATGAGGAAGCGGATGTCGAGGTCGAGCCCCTGTCTCGGACACGCCCTCAGCTGTAGCCGTGCCTGAACACACGCCGAGCGGGGCGAGCAACGCGAGGCCGCTGCGCGGGCGGTGTGGGGCCAGACCGAGCGGCAAGCCCCAGAACGGTGGCCACCTCCGCCATCACCGCATTCACCGGCAGTGCCAGCAAACGCGAGGGGCTCCCTCATGGCGAGCGGCACCTTTCCGGGCGCGGGACCCGCGGCTTTCTTGCCCTTGGACTTGCCCTTGCGCGCCATCGCGCCGGTGCCCCCCAGGTGAGGCACCCTCCCGCTCGCGCTGCGCGCGCGGTGTGGGCAGCGTGCAGCGCTTCCGCGCTTTTTTTTCTCTTCTCCGCCGTCTCCGCGGCGCCTGCTACTTTTCGCACCCCCGCGCCGCGAAAGTCGCCATATCAAAATGCATCTAGGGTCTGCGTGTGAGAAAACATCCAGAAAAGTGGATTACGTGTGATGATGGTGAGCGTCTTTTGTTTAGGGTCAGAGCAGCGCCGTGCGGCCGCGCCGTAACGGTTCCCCCTTTCGGCGCGGGGCGCCAGACAGCACGCGCACTGGGTGGGGGCGGCAGCGCAGCCCGTGCGGGGGGAGGAGGGTGAGGGGTGGGGGCAGTCTCGGGAAGGGAGGAGTGGCCAGGGCTGGGCGGTGCGAAGGGCCTGCTGGTGGCGCCACGCGTGGCGGCGGCGCGCGCGCGGGAGCGCGCGCGTGCTCACGGCCCGCGAGGGCGTACCGAGCGCACGTGCGAGCGCAGTGCGCGGGCGGGGCGCGGGCGGCCGCGCGCGGCCGCGCGGGCGTGCGGATAGGAAGGCAGGCGCCGCCATGCTACTGCCGCCGCCGCTCTATAAGCCCAATGGCACGTTCGCGCGATCCACAGCGCCGCCGTCGTCGGCGGGTGCGGCGTCGGGTGCAACCTCCGATGGCCTTCGAGCGGAGATGTCGGCCGTCGAGGCAGAGCGTGCGCGAGTCGCCGCACAGCTCGAGGCGCTCCAGAAGACCTACGCAGAGGACAAGAAGGAAATACTGACCTTTGGCAGGGATGCGGCGGCCACTAATGCCTCCCTCAAGCAGCGCCTCGCAGAGGCGGAAGCGAAGGTGGCCGCGGGCGCCAGCCAGAAGGCGGCACTCGACGCGCAGCTGGCAGCCGCCAAGAATTGCAAGGATGAGCTTGCTGACGCACGCCGCGCGCAAGGGGCAGCAGAGGCGGAGGCTGCCGAGTTGCGCGGACGCCAGTCGGCTGCTGAGGCTCGCGCGCGCGAGGTGGATGCCGACCGGCGCGAGGCAATCATGCGTGCGGACGCCGCAAAGGACAAGGCAGACGAAGCGCGCGCTGAGCTCGCCAACGCCAGGGGGACCGTCAACAGGCTCGAGGATGAGCTCGCCGATGCTCGTCGCAAGCTGCGCGAGGCCGACGTCCGGCTTGCTGCGGCGACCGCGCGTGCTGATGCCGCCGAGGCAGGCGACAGCGCTGCGCGTGCAAACGCAGCCGAGGCTGCGCTTGTTGCCGCCATCAAGGACAAGGAGACACTCGAGGCGCACATCCACGAGGGGCGACACGCTGCGGCAGAGAGCGCTGAGGCCATCGAGCAACTGCAGGCGGAGGTCCGCGAGCTGAATCTCGTGTGGGCGCGCACAGATCGCGAGCGAGGCGAAGCGCTTGCACGCGCGAGCGCGGCCGAGAGCGCACGAGAGAAAGTATCATCCCTTGAGTCTCAGCTGGCATCAAGTCAGCTTGAAGTGCGCGAGGCGTCGCGACGCCTATCAGAGCTCAAGGCGGAGGCCGCAGCCGTGCCCATGCTGCGCTCCAAGCTTGAATTGGTCACTGCAGAGCGCGAGGCACACGTACAGGCGCTTGAGAGTGCGGGCAAGGAAAAGTCCGAGCTGAGCGAGGGCCTCTCGAAGAGGCTGGCTGCGTTGCAGGAGGAGGCGCAGCGCCTGAACTCAAAGCTGAGTGTCGAGGTTGGACGCCGCGAGGAAATGGAGGGGTCGTATGCACGGCTGCTGGTAGCCGCACAGGCGGCCAAGGAGCACTTCGAGACCACCGAGGAGGAGCGCCTACGCCTCGACGACTTGCTGACACGCATGCGCGCCCGTGCGAACGACTCCGACGCACATGCAGCGCTCACGATGGCGGGCCCGAACAACACTGCGTCCGCCGCGCCAGCGGGAATGGACGTGCTGAGTGCTATGGGCGCCGTACGCCAGCAAATGCGCGGAGCGGTCGCGTCAGTGCTTGAGGTGGGCCCAGCGGGCGCGGCGGCGATGCCGGACCTCTACGCGTCAGCACCCACGGGCGCACGGCTCGTTGCGTCGCCCGTGCGCGGCGGCTACATGGGCTTGCCGGTCGCGCCGCCCACACCCAAACCCTCGTGGTTCGCGTAGCGCTCGCAGCGGCAAGCGTGCTGTAAGGAACGCGCTGAGAATGCAACGAACGCACTCGCGCAACCACTGAGCTGCACACCTGGACTGAATGCACCACGAGCCGCGTACGTGCGGCGATGGCGTACGCACTTTCGTCCTAGTTCCTGACGCCGGCCCACCTCGTGGCTCAGCTAGGTGGTCAGATGCTGCGAGCGCGCGCACGCGCGCGCGACATGCGAGCGTTTGTGATTTAGTGCTCGTGTCAGGACGTAGCATGTCGGGTGCATGAAGGAGCACGGGTAGGCGCACGCGCCATGGCGCGAACCGGAGAGCGAGGAGGCGCGTAGGTGCAGACGTTCTCACCCGAACCCGCCCGTCACCTCGAGCGTATGGCCCGTCACGTAGCTTGAGTGATCGCACGCGAGCATGAGCATGGCGCCGGCGGCTTCGCTGACTTCGCCTGGCCGCCGTAGCGGCGTGAGCATGAGTGCCGGCGACTCGCGTGGCGACGACTGCCCGGGAATTCCCAGCGCGATCTTCTTTCCACCCACAGTAATTGACTCGCCGCTCGACTACGCGTGTATGCGAAGACGAGCGCCAAATGACGCGGGCTGTCAGTCAGATACAATTACCCGACTAGGTACCGGCATAGCCGCAGACTGCGCCCACGCGTGCCCGCTCGCGCCCGTCCGCGTCGCGCATATGCCCGCAGCGGAGGCGCACCAACGCGCGACTCAGAGAAAACACTTGCGTGCGCGCGCACGACCTTGTCTCCGATGAGGCGCGTCGCTATCATACCGTACGCGATGGCGTTGCAGCGCACTCCGAAAGCCCCCCACTCCTTGGCAACCGTCTTTGTCATGCCCACGACGCCCATCTTTGCCATTGCGTAGTTCACCTGCCCCGCGTTTCCATGAATGCCAGAAGTGCTCGACACGTTGATGATGGAGCGCGGCGTCGCTGCGCCACGCTCGCGCATCTCACGCTTGCCAGCGTCGCGCATGAGCGGCGCTGCCGCTCGAATGAGGCGGAAGGGAGCCTCACAATGGACGTCGTACATCGCTTTGAACTGCTCGTCGGTCATCTTGTGGATCACGCCGTCCCACGTGTAGCCCGCATTGTTCACCAGAATGTGGAGCTCGCCGCCAAAAGCCGCAGCCGCGGCCGCGACGCAACGCTCGGCGAAGTCATCGGCGGTCACATCGCCGGCGAAGCCCGCCGCGCTGCCCCCTGCCGACGTGATAGTCTGAGAGGATGCATCAGCGCGGCGGTGGGGCACGCATCAGCACGACAGCGCAGCGAGGCGCGCGTCGCAGTGCGATCGATGAGCCCCCAGCGCGTGCGCATGCGCTGCAGGAAGAGCGCTTCCGGCTGGCGCCCACACCATGGTGACCTCCTGAGTGAGGCCCTCGTCTAAGTCGGACACCAGCACGTGCGCGCCCTCCTTGGCAAAGAGCTCGACGGTCGCGCGGCCGATGCCGCGCCCCGCGCCTGTGACGATGGCGACCCTCCCCGCCAGCAGCCCGCCGGAGCCCGCGCCTGCGCCCGCGCCCACGCACATCGCCGTCCAGCCCCCCTCCTCTTCGTCTCCCCTCCACCACATCCTCTGCGTCACCCTCCCCGAAAGTCGCAGGCCGCCTCGTCCGCGCGCGCCTCGCCGCCATGGTGATCACGACGGACGTCTCGCGCCTCCTGGGCGTGGAGCACCCGATAATCTGCGGGGGCATGCACTACGTCGGCTACGCCGAGATGGCCGCCGCTGTGAGCAACGCCGGCGGCCTTGGCATGATCACGGCGCTCACGCAGCCCGACCCGGAGAAGCTGCGCGCGGAAATTCGCAAATGCAAGTCGCTCACGTCAAAGCCGTTCGGCGTGAACTTGACGCTGCTGCCCGCGCTCGCGCCGCCTGACTACGGCTCGTACGCCGACGTCATCATCAGCGAGGGCATCCGCGTGGTGGAGACCGCCGGCCGCAACCCGGGAAAATGGATCAAGAAGTTCAAGGCCGCCGGCCTCGTCGTCATCCACAAGTGTGTCGCCGTGCGCCACGCCCTCACCGCAGAGCGCCTGGGCGCCGACGTCATCTCGATGGACGGCTTCGAGTGCGCCGGCCACCCGGGCGAGGAGGAGGTGGGAAACTGGCTGCTTCTGCCGCTCGCCGCGCGCAAGCTGAGCGTGCCCTTCGTCGTGAGTGGCGGCTGCGGCGACGGTCGCCAGCTCGCCGCCGCGCTCTGCTTGGGGGCGTCGGGCATGAACATGGGCACGCGCTTCATGGCCACCGCCGAGGCGCCCATCCACCCCAACATCAAGAAGGCGCTGGTCGAGGGGACAGAGCGTGACACGACGCACGTCATGCGTTCGGTCAAAAACACGGAGCGCGTCTACAAAAACCCTGTGGCGCTCGAGGTGCAGAAAATAGAGGCCAAGCACCCGGGCGACATCATGAAGATCCGCCATCTAGTGTCCGGCGCGAACTACAAAAAGTCGTTCCAGGAGTCGGGCGACCCCACGTCGAGCGTGTGGAGCTGCGGGCCGGTGATGGGTCTCATAGATGACGTGCCCACGTGCAAGGAGCTCGTCAGCCGCATCGTGGCCGAGGCGGAGGATGTCCTCAACAGCAAGGTCGCGCCAATGTTGCCGCGCTCGAAGCTCTGATCGGCGGGTGACCACAGCAGGCGCGGGCGCTCGGGCCGCCTTGCGTGTGACGTTCTCTCGCATGTGAAGTTCGACGACACAGTGTACACAAACAAAATTCACATTCACATACCACGCGCGCGCGGCAGGCGCGCGCGCCGAGCTACTCAGCGGCACGCCCGCCAGCTGCGCCGCCCCGCCCCGCATGCTTGGGCGAGCCCCCTATGTTCGAAGAAGGGACGGGGCGTGCGTCAAGACCCAACCTTGCCGGACACCATGCCGTCCACGACATCCCACAGGTCTCGCAGGATGCCGCGGCTCTTCGCGTGCTTCCAGCCCTCGGTGGTCTGATCCCACCCCAGCCTGTCCGCCTCGGCCTTGCTCTTCTGGAAACGGGCCTCCTCCCTTGCCTCGAGCCTCTCCTCGTAGCTCTGCTTCGGCGTCGCCTTTTCCTCCTCGCCCGCGACCTGGTCGTCAAGCCGGCGACCACCGCGGCCGCTCTCGTACAGGAAGGCCTCGGCGTCGTCCGTCGCCAGGCTGGCCAGCTCGTCGTCGCTCGCCTGCTCGCCGCCGCCCTGCGCGCGTGCGCAGCGCCGCGCGGGTCACCGCTGCGCGTCCGTCCTTGTGCAGCAGCCGCTCCCACACTGGTGCGACGCCGCCGCGCGCGCTCGCGACCTCCGCCCGCATCGCCCGCATCCCCCACACCCACCCACACCCACCTCCCAGCACGCGCACTGTGGCACACCGGCTCCAACACCAACACGCGCGGATAAAAGAAGATCTCACCGGTCTCGCACACACACGCACCCGCGCATGCTGAACACACGCATGCCACCGAATAAGGGTTACACTACCAATGAGGGTTTACATTCGAGTGCTTGGGCGCGTGCGAAGCCGGCTGCGGCCTGCGCCGATGGCGCGCCGGCGCGCGGGGCCTGGGTTGGGGTTCGGAGCGGTACGCACAATTGTACGGGTAGTCCTACTGTACCATCAAGATGTGGAGGGCGAACGAGCATGCCAAAATTACTGTAGTACTATTAGATCTCCCGTGGGTAAATGATACGACACAAGGTGTTGTATTATCGATCGTGGCAACGGGGGCTGTTTGCGCGGCGCGCTCGCTTCGGGAAGCGCCGCGGCGGGGCAGGGCGTGGCGGGCGGGCGAGCGCGGCACACAGCGCAGCGCTCGGGGCGCGACTCACCCCAACCCCACTCACACACACCCACACACACACCTCATCTCCCTTGTCCCGCGCGCGCGTCTTCTCAACCCGCTGCCCCTCCGCGCCTTGCCCAGACGGGAGGCGGGATGGGCGTCGAGGGCATGTCGTGCCTGGTGACGGGCGGCTCGGGCCTCGTCGGCCAGCGGCTCGTCGAGATGCTCGCCGAGCGCGGCGCGCGGCGCGTCGTGTCGTTCGACATCGCGCCGAAGCCCAAGGGCGCGAGCGACGACGCGCGCATCCAGTACGTGCGGGGCGATCTCACCAAGCTCGAGGACGTCAAGGCGGCGTGCGAGGGCGGCATCGACTGCGTGTGGCACATCGGCGCGCTCGTGGGGCCCTACCACGAATTCAAGGCGTACCGCGCGGTCAACTACCAGGGCACGCTCAACGTGCTCGAGGCCATGCGCGCGCTAGGCATCAAGAAGGGGGTCATGTCGAGCTCGCCGAGCACGCGCTTCGACGGCAGCGACATGGACGGGGTCAAGGATTCAGAAATCCCGATTCGGCCGCGCGGCCAATTTCTCGAGGCGTACGCGGAGACCAAGGCAAGCGATCGCCGCGCGCGCAGGCAGGCGCGCAGCCCCGTGCGCGCCCCGATCGGCGGTCTGCCCACGGCTTTCGCCGATGGGTGGGAGCGCGCGCACGCCCCCCCCCCCTGGATGTCTTGAGCTGACGGCAGCCAACAAACCCTCTTGCGCGATGCACACTGGACGCACCGCCGCGCCGCATCGCACCGCGCTACGCCGCCCCGACACCTGCGGCTGCCCGCCCCCGGCGCGCACGCGCTGGCGCAGGCGATGGGCGAGGTGGCGTTCCGCGAGGCGAGCGACGGCGAGTCCATGCTGACCGTGGCGGTGGCCCCGCACCAGGTGTACGGACCGCGCGACAACCTCATGCTGCCCAACCTCACGGCGGCAGCACTCTCGGGTAAGCTGCGCATCTTCGGCAGCGGTAAGAACAAGGTGAGCTTCACCTTCGTGGACAACTACTGCCACGGTCTCATCATCGCCGAGGAGGCGCTCTACCCGGGATCGCCGGCGCTCGGCCAGTTCTACATCGTCACCGATGACGGCTACGAGCTCTTCTGGGAGGCGCTCGACCGCGCCTTCTGCTACCTGGGCGGCGAGAAATTCACGTCGCTGCTCAAGCGCTTTCACTACCCCACGTGGATGATGATGGGGGCGGCGCACGTGGCGACGTGTGTGGGGAAGATAATCGGCAAGAAGTTCAAGCTGAAGCCCTTCTCGGTGAAGATGCTGGTGATCGATCGCTGGTTTGACATCACGCGCGCAAAGGAGGATCTCGGCTACAAGCCAGTGGTCTCGCGCGAGGAGGGCTGGAGAATCACGCTCGAATGGTTTCGCGAGCACTGGCTGCCCACCACACCCTTCGCCGCGTGAACCCCGTAATCCGAGGGCAGACGAATCTGCGCTTTGTACACTCGCCGCCAACAAGGCGCGGGCTCGCGCCTGCGCTCCCGGTCCACGCCGCGCACGAAGCGGTGCGCGTGCTAGCTGCATCGGCGGTGGGCGCGCCGCGGCCGTCGTCAGGGCACGCTTCTGTCGATTAGATACATTCGTTGATATACATGATGCTTGCGCCTCAAGGGGCGGTGGGCGCCCGGGCGATGACGCGCTCACGCCGGCCGACGCCGGCCAATGCCAGCGTGTGTCCGTCGTCGCTGCGCAGCGGTGCGGCGCCGGGCAGCGCCGGCACGAGCTCGAGCGGGGCGCGCAAGACCTCGGCAGCGCGCACCGCTGCCGCTTGCGCTTCGGTGCCAGCGCCGCTGTCGAGCGCCTCGAGTGCCGTTGCCGCTGCCCGCTGCTTCACTCGGGCAATGACTGCAGACACCTCCATCGACCGCTGCACGCGCAGCTGCACGCGTGCGCCGGTGGCCACCACGTCGACGAGCAGCTCGCACTCCGCGTCGCCGTCGATGGCCATATCGCTGTCCGCGCTTGAGGCGATCCCCGCGAGCGCAGCTCGCGCCTCTGTCAGCGCGCGCGCAGCGCTCTCTTCCGCAGCCACTCTGGCTGCCTCATCCTCCGCCTTGCGCCGGGCCTCCTCCTCGGCTGCGCGCGCTGCACTCTCGGCCTGCTGCGCGCGCTCGAACTCGGCCCTCTCGACCGCCTGCTCGTACTCCCGGCTTGGCGCGATGTCGACCTCGACGTCCGTCTCCACCACGCTCACGCCGTGGGAGGCGGTCTCGGGTGCCACGCTGAGTACCTCGATGCGGTACGTCTTTCCCGTTGATGCCACAGTGACGCCGAGCGTCTCGCCGCGCGTGAGTGTACTGTGTGCCGCGAGCGCACCCTCGAGCTCAGAGCGGACGTTGACGACCTCCTTGGAGAAGTCGGAGGTCAGCGGGCGCAGTGTCACGTGAGACGCCTTCGGAAGCTTGCGGAAGGCCACCTCCACGACCGCGAGCCGCGGCCGTGGCTCGTCCTCGCCGCCCGCCGCCGCCGCATCGCCGGCGTGGCCGCCACGCACGCCGGCCTCCAGGCCCAGCTGCTCCCTCACGTGCGGCGGCAGGCCGACGACGTCCTCCTTTTCCGAAAAGTCAAGCGCGGTCACGTGCGTGCGCGCGCCCGTGGCGATGACGCGCACCTCCCACGCGCTGGCTCCGCCACCCGTGGCGCGCTCCGCCTCCAGGGCGGCGCCAAGGCGCGCCGGCAGCGTCGCCTTGTCTGTGTGTCTCCGGATGCCGCGCTCTCGCGCCGCTTCGCCCGGCACCGCGTGTAGCCGCGCCTGGAGCGCGATGCCGCCGTTGTGCACGCGCGACGTCTCAGCGGCCAGCGCCTCCTCCTCCCTCGCCGCCGCCTCCCTCAGCCGTCGCGCGCGCTGTCGCTCCTCGTGCGCCTCTCGCGCGGCCCTCGCGGCGGCCTTCCTCCTCTCGACCTCGTCGCGCCGCGCGAGCTGCGCCGCGGAACGCGTGGCCTGCTCGGAGCGCAGGCGCTCCGCCGAGCGCTTGAGCTCGAACTCCATGGCCGAGGAGGGCGGATGCGGCACGCCACCCCCCTCACCCACGCCCCCGGCCCCCCGCAGTCGCGCCGCGCGTCCGCCGCCGCCACCCCGTCGCCACGCGCGCGCCGAGGGCCCGCGCGCGCAAGCCCGCGCGCGCAAGCCCGCGCCCAAATCCCAATCCGAATCAGGATCCCGCCGCGCTCCCCGCAAGACCTCGGGAGACCGAGCGCCCGCCTCGCCCAGCCGCGGATCCGGGATCTACGGGCGCGCCCCGCCGCCGGCGCCCGCCTGCCGGGATGGCTTGCGCCGCCGCACCGTACGGTGCACGGTGCATCTGCATCTGACGCACCGAAGAGCTCTCCCGTTAGTATGTATGACTTTTAATTTATTGTAGTATTATTGTCAACGAGTGTGGGAACATCAACGTCAGGTTTGAGCTTCGATTCTGTGTGTTCCCCCGCCGGGGCGCCCGAAAGCGGCGCGGCGGCGGGCGGGGGCGGGGCCGCGCGCTGGGCAGAGGCGCGCGCGTGCGCGCGCGTGCGCGCGCGCGTGGCGAGGGGGGGCGGCAGGGAGGGGGTGGGGTGGGGTAGGGGACGCCACGTCTGCGATGGCGATGGACGACGACGAGGCCGAGCTGCAGGTGGACCTCGATGACGACGTCACGTCCGAGTTCGCCTCCTACGAGGACTACCTCGACAGGCAGATCACGCCGGTCGACATGTACTACCTCGAGGACAAGGAGCTTGCGCGCCAACTGATCGAACACGGCTACCGCGGAAACGCCGAAATCCTCACGCGCGAGGAATTCGAGGCGCGCAAGCGCGCGGCGGAGAGCGCGCGCTTGGCAAAGATGTACACCGCGCCAGAGGAGCTCGCGTCGGCGAACAAGAGCTTCGACGGGCGGCCTTTGCTGGCGGCGCTCGCGCAGCGCGAGGAGGCACTGCGGTCCGGAAAACTCACAACCATCGTGTATGTCCGGCATACCAACGGGGCGGGCCAGGAGGTGAGTGGCTATATCGACTTCGCGGACCGCCTCAAGACTGAGAACCTCGAGGCAGTGTTCGCAGGCAAGCGCCTACTGATACCCAAGGTGAGAATGGACCCGCGCCCTTGCGCGCGAGCCACAAACTGCCAGGGTTTGCGAGGCCCCGCGCTGACACCCCTTGGCACGCGCGTGCGAACGCATACGAATGCCCGCAGGCGGGTGACCTCTCATACTACAACTGGGATACGCAGACAAGCACGTCGACGCCCACGCCAAACTTCCAGGTGATCGCAGACAACGAGGCGGGGCTGTTGTTCAAGAACAAGGTGCGCAGGCGCGTGCTGCTGCGCGCGAGCGCGGGCGCCGACGCGCGTCTTTGCGTTCGCGCGCTGACACGTGTGCGAGTGCTCGTGTCCACCCGCACGGATTCCTCACATCAGCGCGACCGCAAGGTGATCAACGTCGACCCCGAAGCGCATCCGGGCGATAACTCGGCGCGCATTGAGATCAGCGACCCGAAGTACTTGCAAGTCGTGCTCTTCGACCACGTGACCAGAAGGAGGCCTTAGACATCGGCGCGCAAGTAGAATCGTGACAAACGAAAGCCCCACAGATGCACGCGCAGTGCACATGTGCGTGTGCCAAGGTAGGGCGGGGGCAGCCTCTGGGTCGCCATGACTCGCGGGTGCGTGTGCAGTGTCGATGAGGACGTGCCCGTGGCTGCCGACGTAGTATTAATAGTTGTATTTGTGTCGAAAGCTCATCTAGCTCTCGCGCGCGCGTAAGCACGCGCCAGCGAGCGAGCGAGCGCAGCCGACCCCGGGTTACTTGAGCAGTGAGTAGATGTATGCGCCGATGCCCAGCAGGATGATGATAAGCACGACGTCGACGCAGAAGTTGCGACTGGAGCGCAGCCTTGTGAGAGTCTCCTTTAGCTTGACGTTCTGGCTCTTGAGCTCTCCGCCGACGTCATCCACCTGCTCACACGCGAACACGCGCGCGGCACGTCAGAGCTCGGCCTGATATGAGCGTCGTTGCAACTGCCCGCTTACGCGGGCCAGCACGCACACACGCCCACCACAAAATGCGCAATCGGCAGTGCAACGCACCTTGTCCTCCAGGTTCTCGATCATGGGTGCTTGCCTGTCCATCTCCGTGTTCATGTCTTCCGCAATCCCCTTGAGTGTCGTCAGCCCCTTGCTGATGGTCTCGATTTGTAGATCTGGGGGTTCGCGGTACGCGCGCGTCAGCTCGCTGGCTCGCAGGCGCATGCGTGCGCTTGCGCGCGTGCCAGTGCGCGGGGCGTCGTGCGCGCCCATGTGCGCGCCCGTCGGCGTGCTCGTACATACCTTGCCTGGCCTTGGCGTTCTCCCACTCGTGCCGGAATGCGCGGCTCTCCTCAGAGGTCTGGGCGTACTCGGGATGCGCCTCAATCTCGTCGGCGGTGAGCGTATCGATCTGCACCCGCCCGGGCCCGCCCATCGACCCGATCCCCGCGCGAAGGCCGCCAGGGGCGGCGCCGCCCACGCCGCGCCGTGCGCCAGATCCGTCGGGGATGGCCTCCAGGCGCTCCTCGAGCGCATGCGCCCGCATAACCTTGTCGTCGATGTCTTCCTGCGAGGTGCCGCGTTTCTTCTTCATGGCATACTTCTCAAGCTTCGGCCACTCGGTGCGGATACTCTGTTTGGCGCGGCGCACCTCGGCGTTCTTCGAGGCGATCGCTGCGCGGTCGGATTCATCCTTGATCTCCTCGGCGCGCGCTTCAAGCCCCTGTACCTCCTGCAGGAGTTGGACGTAGAGGTGCTCGAACGGATCCTGCCCCTTCTGCCGCGGCGCGGGCTGTTGAATCGACGGGGCGTTCGCGCGCAGGCAGGCGGCGATTCGTTCGTAGGCGTTGTGACAGAGATGCGCGGAAGCCGCGCGTCAGCTCCATGTCGCATGAGGGGGAGGCGTGCGGGGGGAAGGCGCGCGGAGGGGGCGGAGAGCGTGCTCGGCGAGGGAGGGAAAAGGAGGAAGGAGAGAGAAGGTGAAGAGGGGGCCAGCCGGGCGGCCTGGAACGCACATTGTTCTCGTCGTCATAGTGCTCGTACTTCGTGCTGATCGCGTTCACGCGTGTGAGAATATCCGCCACCGACACCGCCTGCAGCAGCATGGGCAAGTAAAGTGGCACGGTGGCCACGATGGGAGGCCGGCACGATAAAAGTTGGCATGGCGCAGCAGCCAGCGCGGGAGTCGATCAGCGCACGTGTCAGTAGCGCCCACGCGCTGCACCTCGCCCAGGGCCGCGCCCCGCCCGCCCCAAGTGGTTCCGTCACCCGCCCGCCGCGCTACGCTCCGCCGCGCGGCCTGGCGCGCACGCGCGCCGCGCACCACCATGGCTGCGGTCCTCCCTGGCCCGTCCCGGGAGCGCCTTGTGCGGGAGCGCGCGCCCGCTCCCGCGCGCTTTTTTTTTCTTTGGTCGCGTGGGAAAAAAAAGTGCCGCCGCATGGCAAGTTGCAGGCAGTGGGGACGTGCAGACGCACGACCGCGCGGTCAGCAGAGGGCACGGCCTCGGGCCGCGCGTGGCACGGGTGAAGACGCGACCGCTCCCGGGCCGCGTTCGCGTGCTTTCGCCTGCGCGGCGGGGGAGAGGGAGGGGGGGGAGGAGGGGAGGAGCGCACGAGTTCTCAGTGCCAGCACCGCCACGCTCTCCTCTGTCGCCGCGGACGCAGCGGGCTGCGCCGCGTGGGCGGACCGCCGCGCCCTGCTGGCAAGCGGGCGGGCGGGCGGCGTGTGCGCGCGTCGCAGACAGCGCCGCTATGCGCCTCGTTGTGCGCACCCGAGCCCATTGCAGCCGATGCTAACCCAGCCGCTCTCGCACGCACCCTCGCCCGTCGCGCCTGAGTAGAAGGTGCTCAAGATGCAGGCGGCGAAGTAAATAATTCATGAGCACTTGCTGCTTGTACATCACAACATCGCCGTCGAGCGTCGACGGCGAGAGGTTCGGTCGAGGGAGCGGCGTCTTGCTGGCGCCGGTTCGCGAACGTGCTGCTGCGCGACAGGCTGACGCATGGCCGTATTGGTCGCATGGGTCAAAGGGNGCGCGCGCGGCGGGTCGCCGCCGCGGCGTGCCGGCGGTGCGCGCCGCTGCTGCTGCTCGTAGTGCTGGCCGTGGCGATCGGCGGGTGGGTGCGCGATGCGGGCCATGCGCACAGCACCGCCTCCCCAGCCGCGGGACTGATTGCTCCTAAGGCTCAACGCAAGGCGCTGGAGGCTCTGGCGCCGCACCTGTCATCGTGGGAAGCCGCTGCATTCAGCGGACGCTGTCCGCGCGGCGTCTTCACGCCGATAAGGACATCGTCGTGGAAGGCAGCCGTGGCCGTGTGCATGCTGACGCCCGGCTGCGGTGCCGCCTCTCGTCACGTGCTCACGGGAGACACGCTCCTCTGCGAGGCGGTGGCGGCGACGTCGGCGGGCGCCGGCGTTCTCGGCGGGCTGCTGGGCGGCTGGCGCACGGAGGCGATGGGAGCGTGCAGCCATCACAGTTACAGGCTTGCACTCCTGCACGAAGGGACAGCCACGCATGCGGGCTGTGCGCACGCGGGCCTGCCAGGATTTGCGCTGGCGCCCATGCTAAAGCCGCTGGGCGGTACCGGCGGCGGCGGCTGGCGCTGCGAGAAGCATGGCTCAGGCACGACGGTGGCACAGGAGGCGGCGGCGGCGTGCCTCGACGCGGGCATAGATAGATGCGAGGTCTTCGCACGACGCGGCGACGGCCTCACCATGCTATGCGTGGCGGATTCGGAGAGAAATCGCCGGACGACACCGGCCCTGCATGGAGGGGGTTGGGTGCTCGGCTGTCGGCGCTCTGGTGATGCGTGCGCGCGTGCATCGCCCTCGATGCCTCGCGGCGCTGGGGTGGTGACAGAGTGGGGGCCCGTGGTGCGAGGGCGCACGGGAGCGCCGCCTGAACCGAGCGCGCACGAGCTGAAGGCAGAGCTCGCTTCCACCGCTGGGCGGTCGGGGGTGGCCGTCGCCACGCGCATGTTGCGCCAGCGCGGTAATGCTCAATGCGCAGCCGCACAGACTCTTCTGCGCACCTTCACCGCCTCGGACACGTATGCAGAATCGATGTGCGCTGCGGAACCTCTCTGCACCGTCTGGACTCGCCTGGCCGACACGGGCAAGACCTGGCTCTGTCAAGGCTACATGAAAATCCACAACTCGCCTCGTGACAAAAGCTACGCGGTTGGATTCAAGCGCGGCTGTGAGTGGTACCGGGGCACCCGCGCAGAGGACGACAGTCGCCTTTTGCGACCTCCAACCTGCCTGGAGACGGGCGAGCTCGTGGGCAACCCGCTGCGCGAGCTGCCCTCGTGCCCGGCACCCAGCGTACCCATTCCCGTCTTCACCAAGGGGGTGCGGGCCATGCCGCTGCGGCCGGTGTGCGACGAGTGCGAGCATGGGGGCATTTGCCCGCGACTGGAATCCACTGGGGATACGAGCGAGGAGGCTGGGCGCATGCGGTCTGCTCTGACAAAGGTGGCCAGGCAGCAGCTCGCGCCTCTGACTCACATCGCACCGAAAGCGAAAGAGCTTGCAGGCGCATTCAATCCCTCACTAGCCATACACCGCGGCGAAATGTACATCGCCTACAGGCAGGCGACGGCGACGCGCTGCTCGGGCAAGACCATTGAGGGTACGTACGAGCTCGATGATCCCAAGCTTGGTCAGTATGCGAGCAAGATTGGTATCTGCCCGACCTATGAAGACACTATCGTGCCGCGCCAGCTCGAGTGCGTGCAGCTCAACCCGATGCAACCTCCTCCGAGGTTGGACGGGATGGTCCTCGATGAAGGCGGCTTCGTAGGCGAGGAGGACGCTCGCCTGTTCTCCTTCCGGAACACATTGTATGTGTTGTTCAACGTGGGCGTCACGATGGCCGATGTCAGCACCGACGAACAAGTTATCTTCGCTGGCCGGATCCGAGTGAGGCGGATGCTCCTAGCGTCGGTCGACCCGCGCACCGGGAAGACTGGAAAGCCTCTCCTGATCCGCATCCCAGGTTTGCGGGCGACGGACAATGTCAAAAATGTCATGCCGCTCGTCAAGCCATCCGAGGTGCTCCTTGTTCACAACATCTGGCCACTCGGCGTGTGCTCGCTCGATGTGGTGACCGGGGCGTGCGGAGCACCGGCGATCGCAGCACCTCCGAGGGCGCACGGCGATATCAGCGCGTACAAAGCGGTGGGGTCCCTCAGTGGTAGCACGCAGTTTGCTGCCGTTCCTGCTGGATTCATTGGGCTGGTGCATCGCAAGCAGGACATGGAGCTAGGCAGATTGTACACGCACAAGTGGGTCCTGATCTCCAAGGAGCATCCGCATACACTCGTATGGCTCTCCGCCCCGTTCCGGCTGCCCGCAGCGCTCGCACGAAGCGAATGCGTGCTGGGTCACCCTCAGGGTTGCAGAGAGGGGCGCTTCGATCTGGAGGATGACGTGCAGTTTGCTTCTGGCGTGGTCGTCGACCTAGTCTCGAAGACCGCTCTGGTGAGCTACGGTGTGGCAGACTGCTACTCCTGGGTCGCCCGCGTGGCGCTGCCCCCCGAGGCGATGCGCCAAGAGCCTGGCTTGGACGACGCGCCGTTGGCCCTGGTGACGAGGGTGCCCACTAGCGTACCAGATGATGCGCGGCCCAGGCCCGTCGTCCGGTGGGATTCGCCCCTGACGGACATGTCTGGCTTCGCATTCGTGACACGGGCCATGGCGGAGCTTTTCCTTGCGGATGGAACCTTTACCTTCCAGATGTGGAATCGCTTCGACGGCAGCCGGGCCTTCGAGGCTGATCGCTACGGGGAGATGTACGCCTCAGCGATACGCAGTCAGGCCGACCTGGTCCCGCAGCCAGACGTGACCGTGCGGATGTACTGGGAGCCTAACTTTCAGCCCGCACCAGCCGGGAAGCTCGTGGTCTATCTCCCTTGGGAGTTCGGGCCGATTCCGACGGCGTGGGTAGAGTCGCTCAACGCTGTTGCGGATGAGGTGTGGGTGCCCGCCGACGCAGTCGTAGAGGGGATGTTGCAGAGCGGCGTCGATCGGCACAAGCTCGCCGTTGTGCCCCATGGCGTGTCAACGCAGGTTTGCAAAGACCCTGTTGTCGACGCTGCTCTCAAGAGCAAGCTGCATCGCCGCAACGGTACAGAGGGAGGGATGTCAGGAGGCCCGCCCTTCAGCATGTTATACCACGGTGGCATGCTGTTTCGCAAGGGTGTCCCGCAACTGATCGAGGCGTATCAGTTGGCGTTCACTGGCCGCGACAACGTCGAGCTCGTCGTGCACTCTGTGTACGGCGATGCGACCGTCGAAGCGATGCTGCAAGAGCATGTGAAAGCGGCGGTGTCCGACCCGCGCCTGCCGCGTCTGCGCAAAGACGGCCGGAGACTTCAGCCCGACGAGCTCGCTGAGATGTACCTGGAGGCAGATGTGCTTGTGCACTCCTCTCTGAGCGAAGGCCTGGGCCTCGGGGTCGTTGAGGCCATGGCCCACGGCCTTCCGGTCATAGCGTCCGAATATGGCCCGCCTGCCGACTTCGTCACGCGCAGCAACGGCTTCCTGTTCCCGGCGAAGCAAAGCCCGTGCAAGCTCTATCCTTGCGCGAAGGACTCGCGGAGCGTGTTCAGCCAGGACTGGACCACAACGAGCGACCTCGTGTGGGGTGAGTATAGCCCCGAGGCGCTGGCGGGCGCCATGCGCGATGCCTACGACAACCGGGCGACCCTTACGGAACGCGGGATGCGTGCGAGACGAGAAATCTGTACCGACTACAGCTGGGAAACAGCACACAGCATAGCGAAGGAGCGGCTACTCGAGCTCGCTGCGAAGCCATGACGGACACCAACTCGTACAAACATCGACATTAATTATTGTGTAATCACATTAAGGGAATACATACACCTCAAGACGCGACGAAAGCCTCAGGGAAGCCATCGGGCACGCGAGCCAGCGATTGCGCGAAGGCCTCCATGCCCTCCCGACTGCTATCGATCTCACACCACAAAGGTGGTGCAGAGCCTCGCGCAACGTGAGGCCATGGCTGGCCAGAGAGGCGCGCAACCAGCGCCTGTGTGTCCACCGCGTGCTCGCGTGCCCAGGCATCGACGTCTTCGGCATAGGCCAATGGGAGGTCAGGCAAAGCACCCGATGCTCCAGGCGGCACCCTGTGTCGCCATTTGGTATTGCATGCCCTGCCAGCATGGCGCATCGAGCGAAGCCCCGCCGCCGCCAGCGTGCTCAGCGCCGAAACGACACTCGAGGTCGGCTGCGTCCCTGACACGAGCCCAGTCACACCCGTGAGGGGGAAAGGCACGTTCCCTCCGGGCGCAGATGTGTCCTTGACAGCCAACTCGAGAATTGTCCCCAAGGCTTGGAGGCCGCGTGGTCCCTCGAAATGGATTGCGCGGAATTGCTGGTGTCGCCTCGTGGCATCGAATAGGAACGCCGCTGCAGCTGTGCCGAGGCTCCCTGGAAGAACCGCACGCGCGGTGACGCGCTCTGTCAGGCCAGAGAGCACCGCAGACGCGTTGACCCTCGCAGCGGTGCCCTCGCCGCCGGCAGACAGGAAGAGCGCATCCACTCCAGCAGCGCCCATAGCCATTGAGCTCAGTCCCAGGTTGCCGCCGAGCTCCACGAATCGCCCGACGTCAGCAAGTGACCCGTCGCGACCACTTTTGGCCGCATGCACAGAAGCGGCGGCGGCTACGAGGCCAAGCTGCGTGTCGAGTAGCCCAGGGCGCTCCCCCGGTGG
Source organism: Prasinococcaceae sp. CCMP 1430 (assembly GCA_013416795.1). Classification (NCBI taxonomy): domain Eukaryota; kingdom Viridiplantae; phylum Prasinodermophyta; class Palmophyllophyceae; order Prasinococcales; family Prasinococcaceae; species Prasinococcaceae sp. CCMP 1430. The sequence continues at coordinate 262,449 of RQSC01000014.1, forward strand.
CAGCCCACCTTGCCACGCTCCCCATGCGCTCAGTGATGCCCCCGCATCAGTGCCAGTGTAGCCCTGCCGCTTTGCCATGGGATGCACTAGAAGCATGAGCGCCCGCCAATTCTCAGCACGGCCGGGGCTCGAAGCGAGCGTCTGAGGCAGCTGCACGCGCACAGTCACTGGGTGGCCGAAAGTAGTAGGGGGCGCCTCTGTGGCTGGGAGAGCCGGCGACGACACAGGCCACGCCAGGCGCGCCCAAAGATGGCGCCGCAACCACCGCTGAATGTATGTCATGCCCTCGATATCCTTCCAGCTCCCAGCAAAATGGTGCAGCATGAACACGCCCTCGGAGCGCGGGTCAATGCCGTCCTTGGCCGCCGGATGCGCTGCCGTGGCCACCCGCGGGAGCAGCCACAGGCGCTCGGCGAGAGCGAAGGGTGGCATCGACGATGCATCGGCCCCACCTGCGAGCGCAGACGCGACGGCCTCTCGGGCGTACGCAGCGACCTCGTCCGTCCACGCGCCCGGGCCGGTGCGCTCGAGCGTGGCGCGATCCGACAGTGCCGCGCCGTTCCCGACGCCGGCTCGAGCACGACGGCCACCGGCGCTTGCACCGTTCTTCCCATCCGCCGAGCGCGCTGGAGGCACGCCTCCTCCCGTGCCGTTTTCAACTTGGTGCGGAAGCCACCGCCGCTGCTCAGCGCCGACGGCAGCAACGACGCTGTCTGCCATGCGGCGGAGCATCGGGTGGCCCTTGGAGGCGCCGATAGCCCACTGCTGGAATTGGCGTACTCGCGCGTACGACCGCGCCCTCGCGGCCTCTGCCGACTCGAATTCCTGCTCGACGCCCACGATGAGCTCTGCTCGACTGCCGAGCCAGCTGTCGAGCGGCTGCATGCATTCGACGTCGGTGTCGGCGTAGAACCCGCCCTCGGCGTGCAGCACGAGGTAGCGGAAGAGGTCGGCGCGCTCGACCGGCTTCGGCAGCCCATCGTACGCGTCGATGACGTCAGGGTATCGCCGCGCGACGAGCTCCCGCGCGCGAGTGTCGCTGTAGTAGCGCACCTCCCACGTCGGGTTGAGCTCCGCCCAGGTAGCCATCGCAGCGCGCGACGCCGGTGGCACCGCCGACCAGCATCTGAACGTCTGGTGGACTATGCGCTGCACCGCGAGTGGCGAACGCTCGTGCACACGTGCAGGGAGCGACCAGAACGGCGGCTCCTCGTCGGTGCACGCTGCATGCGACGGCGACGGCGCACCCAGCGGCAGCGAGGAGAGCGCCGCGGCGACACCCAGGGCGAGCGCGACCGCGGCCACGGCGCGCACGCACCACCGCCCGGCGGCCGCTACGGCGCGTCCCCCCCCCCCCCCCCCCCCGCCCGCCTCCCCATCTCAGGCGGCGCCCGCACCCACCGAGGTAGGGACCTGGAACCGTACGAAAAATTCGAAACGCGGGTAAGGGTTGTGGAAACCCGTTTTAAGGTCAATAAAATCAGGGTTTCGTATCCCCGCACCCGCCGCGCCCGCCCGCCCGAGAGCCGCGCGGAGACCGCCATCGGAATCTGCACTTTGCCGCGCGCCGCCGCCGCCGCGCGCGCGCGCGCGGCGCGGGCGAACGGGATCGGATCCTTGGTATTCGCCGCCGAAGCGCTCCGCAGGCGAGGGGAAAAAAAAACTGCAACTCCTCCCTCTGCGGAGATGAATGCGGGGTCTCATCAGAAACCAGTCTAAAAAAAAAAAAGGATGCGTGCGTTTTGATATGCCATCGGCGAGAGAGCGCGATCGGCGCGTGCCGCGTGTGCGCGGGCGCGGGCGGGGCAGGGCGGTGCCGCCGGAGCAGCCGGGGCTGCGGCGGCGATGGCGGCGCAGGCGCGGGGCGCGGCGCGCCAGGCGGCGATGAGGGGTTCGCTGGTGGGGATAGCAGCGATGGCGGCGATGGCGACGCTGGCGCTCATGGTTGGCTTCGCGCGGCCCGCCGCGGCCGTGTCCCTCGTGCTCTCAGAGGACGCGCCCGAGTGCCTCCGCCACACGAACGAGTACGATGGCGGACGTGTGCTGATCACGTGGGTGAGCGCCGCGCGCCTCGACCCAGCGATCGCGACCGGCCAAAAGGAGCGCCAGGACACGACCTCGTCGCTCAAACGCATTTCGGAGAAGCTCCGCGATGATGTTCCCGACGCGCCTGAGGACACCCGCGTCGGGCTGTGGCGCGTGCTGTCAGACACGAAGCGCACGAAGGTCGCGGGGTTCAGTGGTCCCGATGGTCGTGAGGATATCGAGTCGATGCTGAAGGGCAAGTACGAGCTGTGCTTCGAGACGTCAGGCGTAGAGCACGACATCTATGATCACATGGTCACCGTTGACGTGGTGTGGAGCAACCCATACCAGCAGCCCGTGCAGGGCCCAGACGACGAGAGCCATGTGGATGAGGGCAAGCGCGCAATGCAGATGGAGGACGCGAAGCACCTCAAGCGCGCGCTAGAGGATGTCAGCGACGAGATCCTTCGCCTCCGTGCAGACGCGAAGTACCTGCTTGCCAGGCAAAAGCGGCAGCTGAAGACGATCGAGTCCAACGGGCGGCGCGCGGTGTGGTCAAATGTGTGGGAGACGCTCGTGCTCATCGCGGCAGCGTTCGGGCAGGCCTTCTTCATCCGCTTCATGTTCAACCGCGCCAACGGTGGCTCCTTTGCCATGGGAAAGGGGTTGAGCGTGTGAGCTGTGCATGAAAGCGAAGCTCCTGCGCGTGCCCACGCGCCGCTAGTGCGTTGTAATCGCATTTGCAATCGCACACGTCAGAGTCCGCGAGCGAGCGTGCGCACAGATGGACCAAAGCCACGCCCAGGTCTGCGCCGTCCGCGTCGCAGCGAGGCCACATCGCGCGACGCACCGGCGTCGCCCGTGACCGCGCCCTCTAGCCACCGTAGGTGGCGGCAGGGTGTTTCGTCAACACTGGGGATACGCGCCATCACTTGGCTTTGAGCGGCCCAAACTCCGGAGGCCCGCAGCCCGGACTGTCTGCAGAGAGCAGGAGTAGGGTAGTGGTGGCCACTCCGTGCGCACTGCGCGCGCGCGCGCGCTGCGGCACCAGAGGCTATTATGGTCCGACCTTAGGAGGCGCATCGCGCGCGGTCTCGTGCCGCCGCCATGCACACGCGCGCTCTGCGGCGACGTGAGTGCGGCGGCGTGCGCGGCACGCCTGGCCTTCGCGCATGCGACTTTGCGCGCGCATGCAGTGAGGCGCTAGAGCTCTCGAAGCGCGTGGATGTGCGCTCAGCGCACGCCCCGTCCGACGAGCGCGGCCGCGGTAGGCGCGCGCGCAGGCGTTCGCCAGTGAGTGCGCTCGCGATCGACCAAGCGCAGCAGCGGCTCCTGCTCGCTGGCGCAGCCGACGGATGCGTGAGTGCATACAACGTCACGTGCGCGAGTGAGGCTGACCGAGACGAGATCGACACGTTCGGCTTCGAGAACACTATCGGCAGCGATGGCAGTGGCGACGCGCGCTCCACCACGCACAGGCCACTTTTCGTGCTGCCCAGCGCACACGGCCGGTCTGTATGTGGCGCCACCTGGTACCCTATGGATAGCGGGCTGTTCGTCACTGGGTCAGCCGACTGCACGGTGGGTGTGTGGGACGCGAGTGTGCCGTCGGCGGGCGCGGTGGCGCGACTCGACTTTTCCGCGGAAGTGCGCTGTGTGGCGATGTCTCCCGTGGCCACCACGCATGCGCTGGTGGCGGTCGCCACTGATGAGGCCGGTAGCAGCGCAGCGCTGCGCCTCGCCGACCTCTCCTCGGGCAGCTTCGCGCACGCTTTCGCGGGCCACACGGGTGGCGTGCGCTGCGCAGCGTGGCTGCCTCGCAGCGAGCACGAGCTGGCGTCGGGTGGAGCCGACGGTGGCATACGGGTGTGGGATGTGCGCCGGCCCGGTGCCCTCGCGCTGCTCGACATGCACAACGACGCCGACGCAGCACTCGCGGGCGAAATGGGCGCCGTTGGTGGGGTGGCATTCGCTGGGCGCACCCAGGCGTGGCGCGCGCGTGCCGACCGTGCAGAGGGCGGCGAGCGTGGCGAAACGGGGTGGGCAGCAGCAGGCGCCGCCGCTGCGCCCAAGGCGCAGCTCGCGCGTGCGCACGCCCGCGCAGTCACAGCACTCTGCGCGTCGCCTGACGGGTTGTGGCTGCTCAGGTGCGCACTCGCGCGCATGCGCGCATGCGTCCTTGTAGGAGGGCGCGGGTGCGCGCGCTTGTGTGAGCATCCACGCTAACGCGCTACCTCGCGCGTGCAGCACTGGAGGCGATGCCTCCCTCCGGCTGTGGGACCTGTGGAGCGGCCGCCACGCCCACGTCCACTATGAGGGCGCGGAGGCGCATTCCTCGGCCAGCGGCTCGCTGGCGCTCTCCGCTGACGGCCGCACCGTGTATGGCTGTGGTGGGGGCTCCATCAAGTGTTGGGACGTGTTCCGCGGGCGGGCGCCCAAGGTGCGCTGTGCGAGTACTCGACGGGCGCGCGCGCGGGAGGGCTGGCGTGCCGCACTAGCCTGTGCCCACCTGCACACCCGACCCCGCGCGTGCTTCATAGTGCCTGACGCCTCCCGCGCGCGCACTCCTTATCATGCGTGTGTGCGCGTCTCCCGGGCGAAGGCGCGGCTCTGTGCGCATATAGACGGCGCGAGCGTGCTCGCTGCGCATCCCAGCATGCCAGGGCTCTACAGCGGCGGCAGTGACGGCGAGATTTGTGCATTCGAGCCAGAGCTGGAGCCGATGCACCAGGGTGGTGCAGACGGTGCGTGCGCGCAACCGTCGCACGGCGTGCTCTCTGTATGCCCCCTTCAATGCACATTGGTTCCGAGTGCGCGCGTGTGTGCTGACCTTGTAGCTTTGCGCTGCCTCCGCGCTCTCCCTGCGCAATCGCAGGCTCAGACTGGGGCTTCGATGCCGCACTCGGCGGCGGCGAGGAGCAGCGCGATCAATGGTCGGACGAAGACCTGTACTAGCTAGCTCTAGAGGTCTGTAGTACTAGGGTAGGCTACCACTAGGGGTACAGTGTACTCTCCAGCAAAAAATGGAAGAATATTACAGTACGAAGGCGAGCCGCGGTACTCAGAGGATGTTGTGGAGCACACCGCGCGCGCGCTCAGCACAGGCGCCGCCGCCCCTTACTTGCCACCGCCAGTTGCCGCGCGCGCCGCCGCGCGCTTGATGCGCTGGCGCATGACGCTGGGGGGCGTGAAGAGCTGATCGAAGATGTGCTCGGCCTCCTTGCCCCTCTTCGGCTCCCTCGCGGCCTTGCGCGCAGCGCGGTATTCGGCGACGAGCTTGGGCATCGCGCGCATCTTGTCCTCGACGGTCTTGCGGTGCTCTGCACCCTCGACGTCCGCGCGGGAGCCCTTCAGCCAGCGGTCGTACGGATGCGCCTTGGGAGCACTGGTGTCTACAAGCGGCCACGCGATGCCCCAAGCGTCGAACTCGCGACGCACCTGGCGCGCGACGCGCGGCCTGATGGGTGGCTTGCGCCACACGCCGCGCACCTTCGTAGGCTTGAGCAGCGCTTCCGCCCCCACGCCGCCCTCCCCGCGTGCCGCTGCGAGCAGCGCCGCTGCCGCGCGCGGGTGCCTGCTGCCCGCTGCAAGCGCATCGCTCGCGACCTCCCCCTCCGCCGTCGCGGCAGCCGCTGATGCGGCCGCGCAGCGCGCTCAGCGCCTCCTGCGCCGTGCGCAGCGACCGCATCGCCCCGCCTGCTGCGTGCGCTGCGCACGCTGTGGCAGGCACCGGCGCGCGACAGCGTGCGCGTCAGTTAGGGCGCAAGAGAAACGCGCGATTCTGGTTGTTTTTTTGTTTTGTTTTTTGGTGTGTGTGTGTGTGTGCGTGAGCATGGGGCAGGGGGGGGGAGGGGGGGAGGGGTTGGGGGTGCTGCTGGGCGACGGCGAGGGAGCATGCAGCATGTGGGCGAAGAGACGGACAGCAGCAGTGGCATGCCCCACCCCTCCCCACTCGAAACCCACACACAGACGGGTGCTGAACAGCTGCACGGGCGCCGACGGCGAGCGTCTCAAAGGAATCTCGCGCGCAAGCAGACGGCCCCACGTCCTCCACGCGCGCGTGCAAGGTGTACGACGATGTGAATATTAACCAGTAGCCTTGCACTGTGGGCAGTCACTGGGGCGCGCGCCTGCTCTCTGTGCCGCGCCAGGCGGGCGCCAGCCCCTCAGCCGTACTTGGTCCTGAGGACCTTGAACGAGTACGACGTGTTTTCGAGGGCGTCTCGGACCTCGTCCCAGCTCTGCTCATCCGCCGTCGCAGCCATCACCCACACATCACCCCTGCGCGCGATGGCGGTGAGCAGGACGTGCCTGCCCCTCGCCAAGAATTCGTAGCGATACGCCTCGCGTCCGCTCAGCTCGTCGCTAGAGGGCGGCGCCACCAGCCTTGCGTCCGGCGGCACGAAAAGAGAGACGGTGTCCTTGTCGTCCACGGCGCCCAGGTCCGACATTTTCTTCACCGTGAGCAGCGTGAGTTTCATGTCCTGCGCGGCCTTGACCGCAACGCTCACCGCAGCAGCACCCGAGCTGTTGTTGGGAGCGACGAAGCGCGCGGCGAACGGCGAGCTCGCGGTTCTTGCCTTGGCGGTGTCTGCGCTGCCTGCCTCCTTATATGCTCGCGCCTGGTCGCTGTCCCTGACGTCCTTCTTGCCGGTCATCTCGTCCGGCGAGAGCAGCTTGGGCCCATCGCGCAGCCGCTGCGCGTAGCGATCGCGCGCGACGCGGTCGGTCTCGGCGAGCGCGGCGATGATGCGCTTGTTGTCATCCTCCCATCCCTCGGGGATGGCGAATGCGATCTCCTTGGAGACGAAATTACGCACCTCGAGCTGCACGCGCACAGCCTCATCGGTCGGCGCCTGCACGACATTGGCAGCGCTTGCGCACGGTGCGCCGGTGCTGAGCACCGCGCCAGCCATAGCGGCGGCGGCGGCGCTCGAGAGCATGTCCCTTCGCCCGCCCGCACGCGCCACGCCCGCGTCCACCTCAGCCGCTCCTGCCTTCGCCGCCGTGCACTCAGAGCGCGACTGCTGCCGCGGTCGCTGCCGCCGGCAGCGTCTGTGACGTGTCGGGAGCGTGCCCACGCCGCCCACTACCACCGATGCCACCATCTCGGCCATGTCGCCTGCCCTCGAGCTCGCCCTCCACTCCGCCTGTGCGACAAACCCACCCGCGCCCCGCACCAGCAGGCGCCGCGCCCGCACCCACGTGGGCACTCGCACGCCCCCGCGTCCTCCACCAGCTGCGGCGCCGCGCGAGCGCGCGCGCCCGCGCGCGCAGTGGCGCCCAACCCCCCCCACACACACACACCGCTCACCCGGATCGATCGAGGCGAGGGCCCGATCGACGCCGAGGGAGGCTCCCCCGCCCCGTGCGGAGCGCCCCGCGCCCCCAGGCCCGCGGGTCCCGCCGCCG
>RQSC01000014.1:270066-303403 GCA_013416795.1 Prasinococcaceae sp. CCMP 1430
TGGAGCAGCTGCGCGAGACGGAGGCCGCGCTCGCGCGCGCGCGCGGCGCGCATGCGACGTGCGCGGCGGGCGTCGCAGCTGCGCTGCGCGAGGCCGCGGAAGCAGCTCAGGCAGCCGCGGAGGCGGCCGCGGAGGCGGCTGCGCAGGCAGATTCGGCTGGGGGCGGCGAGGCGGCGCAGGTTACGTCCGCCCAGCAAGCCGCGAAAGCAGCGGCAGTTGCGGCGGCAAACGCTGCGAAGAAGGCGCAGAAGCAGTCGACGGCGGTGACAAAGGTGTGTGGCGTATGTGCCGCTCGCGCGAGCGGCCACGCGGCAGCGCACGGCTTCCAGTGCGCCGCTGACTCGTTGCCATGCGGCTTGCCCCACACACACACACACACCCCTGTGAATCTTTCACTGGACGGGACACAACGCAGGTGTATCAGTCTGCTCTTGCGAAGGCGTCAAAATTGTGTGACAAGGCAGCCCCCGCGCGTGTTGCCGAGCTCGCAGCTGGCGGCGGCGCGCCGCTTGACAGCGCGGCCCTCAACGCGCTCGTTGCACAACATCTGAGGCGCGACGGGAGGTGCGTGGCCGGGCGCGCCATGCTCGCGTGCCAGCTGCACCGCCGCCGCATGCTGCGAGGTTGCTGCGCGCTTGCGAGGAGACGACGCGCAGCTGACGCTCGGGTCACGCCGCGTGCGCGCCAGGGAAAAGCTCGCGGAGCAATTCGTGCAGGAGATTGGCATCGACCCCGGTGCGTCTCTGCAAGGATCCTTCGATTCGGCGGCAGCTGGGCAGCTCGACGGGCTGCTTGCCACTCTGCGCGCGCGCGATGCACAGCCCGCGCTCGAGTGGGCGGAGGCGCCCCGCGAGGACGACGGCGGTGGGGAAGCCGGGCCCTCCAAAAAGCGCCAACGAGCATCGGAGCTCGAGGACCCGGGAGTGGCGCGGAGCACGCTCGCTGCCGCGCTGCACCGCTTGCATGTCGTGTCGCAGCTGCAGGGGGAGGCAGCGGCCAGCGACCCACAGAAGGCACGAGCGGACGCCCTGGCGTACTGCAAGAGCCGCATCGCGCCGCGTGCGGGAAGCGTGCCGCAGTACGCGGCAGCGCTGCGGACGCTCATGGGCGTCGCGCTCTGGGCTGGGCGGATGCACAAGTCCCCGTACGTGCGAGTGCGCGACGAGCACTGGCGCGCCGCTGAGCACCAGCTCGCATCGCTGTTCTGCGCCGAGCGCGGCCTCAGCAAGGAGCTCCCTCTGCACACGGCCGTCGCCGCTGGCGCGGCAGCGCTGCCGCAGCTCCTCAAGCTCGGCGAGGTCCTTGAGGCGCGCGGTGAGCGCTGGGCAGCGCAGAACGAGTTGCCAGTCGAGATTGAGCTCCCCAGGCGCTTCCGCTATCGCTCGGTCTTCACCTGTCCGGTGAGCCGCGAGCAGTCTGGTCCGGGCAATCCGCCGACGCTGCTGCCGTGCGGTCACGTGCTCTGCAAAGCGACTGTGCAGAGATTAGGCAGCAGGCGCAACAGCTCGCGCTTCAAGTGCCCGTACTGCCCAACCGACTGCACGAAGGACCAGTGCCTCGACCTCGTGCTGTGATGGTAAAAGTCGCAATTGTGCGCGCTCGTGTCGGTGACATGCACCAGCGCTTCCCCTGTGCGCTGCGACGCCGCGCATGTTTCGCCGGTGTCACATGCGGCGCGGCTGCGTCGCAGCGCGCTGTTCGAGCACGTCTCACGCGCACCCCGCGCGCGCAGCGGACGATGACCCTCCTGAGCCCCCACGACGCGGGGCGTTCGAGCTCCGTGCCTTAAATGAAATGTAATTTCCGAGAATATTACGAATTGTGTATATCCGTGAATTATACTATTGATTACATCTACAATTACAATCGTGTTATGCCACATAATTCTGCATTTTTACCTCATCGCCCACACACTCGCGATGGGGGCGCGCGCGCACTCGCGCGCGCGTTGCCGCGCGCGCGGGGGGCGAGTGGGTTGGCGGAGGCGGTGCGCAATCGCCACACCGCACGCCTCGATAGCCGCCGAAGGAGTGGGGGGTGGGGTGGGGGGCGCCGAGGCGCCACGCACCCGAGCGCGCGCGCGCGCGTGCGCGCGCGCTGCGCGCGCGTGCGTTGCGGACGGTGCCCCGTGGGCGCCCGGCGCCGGCTGCCGTCGGTGCGCGGGCGCCGCCGGTGTCGCTTTCTATCGCGGTGGCGCTCGACGGGTGTGCCTCGCGGCTTCCCGTGCGGCCGGCGGGCCCGCTAACCGGGGCGGACACCGACGCGCCAGATGGGCTGCCTGCAGTCGAAGGAGGCGCGACCGGGGCTCGGCCACCAGCACACCGGCAAGGGCCTCTCGTTGAGCCTCGTGGGCAATGGACACAGCGCCGGACAGACCCACCCCGGCGCAGGAGTCTTCCGCGTGGACTCCCCAGCCGATTTGCTGAGTTCGCCCAGCGGCAGCTTCTCGGGGCCGCTGACCAAAAAGGAGATCGTCAGCCGCATCACGGGTTCGTCTGAGACGCAGCGCTATGAGGTTCCTTCCGAGGCGGGCAGCTATTCGTTGGAGTACGCCTACATCAGCCAGCGCGGGTACTACCCCGAGTCGCTGCACAAGAAGAATCAGGACACCTATTGCGTGCAGACCGCGTTCCGCTCGCCGGACTGCTGCCTGTTCGGCGTGTTCGACGGCCACGGCGAGAACGGGACGCCGTGCGCTGCGTTTGCACGCGATCGCATCACCGAGCTGCTCAAGGCGCACCGCTCGCTGACATCGGATCCCGAGGAGGCGTACCGCGACGCCTTTCTGGAGGCCAACAAGATGCTGCACCGCGCGTACGTCGATGATTCGATGAGCGGCACGACAGCCATCACCGTGATGGTGCAGGGGCGCTTCATCTACGTCGCCAACGTGGGCGATTCGCGTGCGGTGGTCGCTGAGCGCACGTTGGGTGGTGCGAATGGCCATCCGAACGGCGGCGGTGCTGAGGCCAACGGCGCGGCCGGGCGCTCGCCGTCCTTCAGCCGCAGCTCGGGCTCCGCTACCTGCGGCAAGATCGCCAACGGCGCTGGCCGGCTGCGTGCGCTCGATCTGAGCCACGATCAGACGCCCTTCCGCCGCGACGAGTGCGAGCGCGTCAAGAAATGCGGCGCGCGTGTGCTGACGCTCGATCAGCTTGAGGGGCTCAAGGACCCCACGGTCGAGTGCTGGGGCGAAGTGGAGGACGAGGATGACGGCGACCCGCCGCGGCTGTGGGCCACCGACGGTCTGTACCCGGGCACTGCCTTCACGCGGTCAATCGGCGACATGGTCGCTGAGAAGATCGGCGTAATCGCGGAGCCCGAGGTGCTGGTGCGCGAGCTTACTCCCGCCAATCCGTTCATCATCATCGCTTCGGACGGCGTGTGGGAGTTTTTGCCCTCGCAAATGGTAGTCGATATGGTGGCGAAGTACGATGATCCGCAGGAGGCAGCGAGGGCGGTCGTCCAGGAGTCGTACCGCCTGTGGCTGCAATACGAGACGCGCACAGACGACATCACCTGCATCGTCATCGCGCTCAAGGGTCTAGACATGGAGGTCGGGGCCGAGGCCATGCCGAGTCCGCAGGTGCTACGCGCGCGTTCCAGGAGTCGCAAGTCCATCTTCGACGCAGACGAGGGCTTCAACTCTGACAGCGGCTCGCCCAAGGCCGTCGAGCAGCGTCGCGTGCGCCGTAGTCTGAGCCGCGCCAAGCGCAAAGCCATCGAGGCGATCATGTCATCGGCGGGTGCCGACGATGGTGAGCCCTTCGTGCCGCCCAAGCTGCCGCCCAAGACGCAGCTTGAGCGTGTTCAGATCGACGAGGCCGTGCGTTCCAATTTCCTCTTCGCACACCTCACGGAAGAGCAGCGGAATCGCATCTTCGACTTGATGGAGAAGCGCACCGTGAGCCCTGGCGAGCTCATCATCCGGCAGGGCGAGCATGGGGAGCATTTCTACATCGCGGGAAGCGGCCGGTACGACGTGCTGCTGCACCCGGAGTCTTTGGACTCTCCCTCTAAAGGAAGCGGCGGGGGCAACAACGATTTGGGCGATACGGTTCATACGTACTTTGCTAATGACGACATGAAGCCATGCTTCGGCGAGCTGGCGCTCATGTACAACAAGCCGCGCGCGGCAAGCGTGGTGGCGCGCGAGCGTGGCGAGTTGTGGGCGCTGGACAGGCGCGCGTTCCGCACGGTGCTCATGAAGGCGTCGTCGAATCGCGAGCTGCTGAAGACGCTGCGCAATGTCGAGGTGCTGAAGGCGCTCACGGCGGGCGAGCTGCAGCGGCTGGCCGACGTGATGGCCGAGGAGTCCTACGCCGCCGGCGAGCACATCATCCGCCAGGGCGAGATCGGCGAGCGCTTCTTCATTATTAAGGAGGGCAAGGTGGTGTGCACGGTGCGCGAGGACCCCGCCGATGAGCAAGAGGAGCCGCGCGTGGTGCTGCGACTCGCGGCGACCGACTTGGACCCATACTTCGGTGAGCGCGCGCTGCTCAACGACGCGCCTCGCGCAGCCAACGTGGTCGCCTCTGGCGCGGTTAAGCTGCTGCACATCGGGCGTGGCACCTTCGAGGACGTGCTGGGGCCGCTGCAGCACATCATTGACTCGAACCGCCAACGGCGCGAGACACAGGCGCGGCGAGCGTCCGAGAGCCGCCGCGCGCTCAAGCGGCCGTCGGTGACGGGCGTCGCCAGCGTGCGCCGTGACCAGGTGAAGTGGCTGAGTCACTGCTACACCACCCGCACCACCTCGGTGGGCCTCGTTCGCGTGCCGCGCAAGAAGGACCCAATGACGCTCATCATGTCCTCAAAGAGTGCCGTGAGCGCGCTCGGCGCGCAGGAGGCACTCGTGCGCGAGGTCTCGCTCTACCGCGAGCTCAGCTCGAGCCTGGCGAGCCGCTTCGTGCCGCCCTCGGTTTCGAACTTCTCCGACAGCCAATACTTATGCTCGTTGATCAATTGCTCGGCTGCGTGCACGCTCGACGATCTTCTCTTCGAGCCCGTCGCCGAGCACACCGCCCGCTACTACATCGCCTCGGTGCTATGCCTACTCGAGTTCCTGCACCGCGAGGGCGTGGTGTTCCGCGGGGTGTGCGCCGACACGCTGCTGGTGGACACCGGCGGACACTTGCAGGCGCTCGACTTTCGCTTCGCAAAGCGCCCCGGGGACGCCGCTGAGGGGCGCACGTTCACGCTATGCGGCGCGCCCGACTACTTGGCGCCGGAGGTCATCAATGGCGGCGGCCACGGTGCCGCAGCGGATATGTGGTCGCTTGGCGTGCTGCTTTTCTTGATGCTTAGCGGCGACCTGCCCTTCGGCGCGCACGGCGAAGACGAGATGAAGGTGTACAACCGCATCGTCGCTCGCGACTTCCGCACGCCCACGACCTGGTCGACGGCTGTCATCGACCTCATTGACCGCCTCCTCACCACGGACGAGCGCGAGCGCATCACGCTGCACCAGGCCAAGGCGCATGCGTTCTTCAAAGGCATGGACTGGGACGCGCTGGACGGCTTCCGCTCCTCGGTGCCGGCGGAAGCTGCGGACCGCGTTGAGAGGGTGATCGAGGCCAAGCAAGCGAACGACGCCCAGAACGAGGACCTCGTGGGCGCTGATGACTACAGCGGCGACGAGGCGTGGTTTGCAGGGCTGTGGTAGCGACGAATGCTGATGCTTCGCTTCTCTCCGCCGAGTCCTGTGCCCTTCCCTATACCATCAATCCCCACCACTCTATAATACGCCCCGTGCGAGGGTTGAACCCGAAGGCACGCGTGCGAACTCAATTAACATTGGACGAATCATTCATCGGTCTGACCGGGTCGGCACAGCACCTACGTCGCCGCCGTGTATGCACTCCCTCCCTCTGGCTCTAGCTAGAGCTCTCTCTCTCTCTCTAGTACTCTAGCTAGCAACGCAGCAACGTGTGGGCTGAAGAGGCCATGTCCGCACGGAACGCGCGCGAGGGCTATCAGCATGCTCAGGCGGATGGGGTGTCTGTTGCTCTGGAGCATGAAAGGCCCGAATTTCAGAGAGACACGGGAGCGGAAGCTACCTGCTGTACTCGAGCTCATAGAGAGGGTCGAGTTGTTTGGGGAGGCTCTTGGCGACCACGCAATCCTCAACCCGCGGGTCACATGGATCAGGAAGCATCCTATAGTTGCGTTTGTAGAAATTGTCCAGTCGCTGCACGGGCGAGGAGCAGGTGTGCGTGGGGATGTGCGAGGGGTGTCAGCGCGAGGTGGGATGGGGGTGGGGTGACGTGTGTTGGGTGTGGGGGGGTGATGGGAGGGAGGGGGCACATCTGTCGGTGCCGCTGGCGCAGCCGCGCGCGCCTTGTGATAGACTGTACCTTTTGGTCGTTGTAAGCCTTGGGAAAGAGGGTCGCGACGCCGAGGCATATGCATGGGTCAGGCGGTGCGCTCGGGCCGCGACGAGAAGGCGCACAGCCGCGATGCGCGATGGCAAGCGCGCGGAAGCGAACGAGCGCACACATCGTTCTCGCGCTCACCTTGTTCTGCTCCGTCCGCGTACGGAGCGACTGAACGAGTGCGCTCGCGTTGGGATCGAAGTCAGGGTCCGGAAGCAGCGCTTTGCCGCTGCTGGTGCGGGCGCCACCCTCCTGCAGTCCCGGCTGCGCGTCGGCGCGGCCAGGCGTGGTACCGAGCGCTGCGGCGGCGGCGAGCACCGCAGCTTTAGCGAGCGCGGCCCGCCGCCTGCATGCGCCGCGGCAGGGCTCAGTCGGTGTCCAGTCGCAAGACGCGAGCGCCGCGCGCCTCCTGCACACCGACGCCAGGGCGCCGCCCGCCGCCCGTGGCGCGCGCACCAGCCGCGATGGCGGCGCACGTGCGCGAAGTCGCAGTTGAGGCTGCGCGGCGCGCATCGCGCGGGCGCCAAGGGCGGGCTCCTGGCGCGCCTGTGCACAGTGTGGCGTGTGCGGGCCACATGCTCCTTTTTGTTTTGTTTGCTTTTTTGACATGGACATGCACGGCGCGGCGTCCGCACCAGACCTCGCACACGAGGCGGTGCTGGCGGCGCGCTGCGTGAGTGGCGGGAAGGGAGGGTGGAGGGGGGGGGGCGAAGGGTCCATTGGGGTCGAGCCGGCGGGGTGCGGCTTTTGCGGCCATGTGGCTGGGCGCGCGCACCGCCGCCGCGGCGTTGTCGTCAGCATCGGCGGCAGTGGCGAGCGCGGCGGCGGGTGCGGCAGTGGCGGCACGAGGGGGGCGTGTGAGCGAGAGGCGCGTCGCAGGCGTGCTTGCCGCGGCCCGAGATGCGCAGACGAGGGGATTCGCCGGAGTGGATGGTAAAGAGGGGAATGAGCGCGGCCACAGCGTCGGTGGGGCCGCCGCCGCCGCCGACACTGCCGCCGCATCTGCTAAGACCGTCGACGCCGCGGAGATCTCCAAGTTTGCAGCGATGGCAGCGCAGTGGTGGGATGCAGATGGCGCTTTCAAGCCCCTGCTCCAGATGAGCGCGCCGCGCGTAGCCTTCCTGCGTGCTGCAGCGTGCAGGCACTTCGGGCGAGGTGCGTCGACCGCGTGAGCACGTTCATGTGCGCGCGTGCGTGCCTTTGCGTACTGTGCAGATTGCGCCCAGCGCTGACGCCCAACATCCACCCCGCAACCCACGCAGACCGCGACGCGCTGCGGCCACTCGACGGACTGCGCGTGCTCGACGTGGGATGTGGCGGCGGGCTGCTGGCAGAGCCGCTCGCGCGGCTGGGAGCGCGCATGACTGCGGTCGATGCCGCGAGCGAGAGCGTCACCGTCGCCAAGGCGCACGCGGCTGAGTCTGACTCAGAGCTCGTGAGGGGCATTGAGTACTTGGGCGTGCCGGCCGAGGAGCTGGTAGCGGAGGGGAGGAATTTTGACCTAGTCACGAGCCTGGAGGTCATCGAGCACGTCAAGGACCCACAGGAGGTGAGAGCGGGTCGTCGTTGGCGTTGGCGTGGGTGTGCTCGCGCGTGTGTGTGGTGAGTGGTGGGGTCTGGATGGGAGGGGTGATACTGCTCATGTCTAGCGAAGAAATGCATGTGTGCGAGGGGCTGACATGGTGGCGTCTGGGTTGACCTGCGCGCAGTTTCTGCGGGTGCTCCGGCGGCTGGTGGCGCCCGGCGGCGCGATGGCTCTGTCGACCATCAATCGCACACCGCGCTCGTATGCGATGGCCATCGGCGCGGCCGAGCACGTGCTCGGCATGGTGCCGGAGGGCACGCACGAGTGGCACAAGTTCGTCGCGCCGGAAGAGCTCGCGGCCATGCTCGCGCGAGCTGACGCGGAGATGGTCGAGCTGGCGGGCATCGAGTACAGCGTGCTGGGGGGGAGGTGGGCACTGTCGGACGACACGGGGGTCAACTACATCTGCTTCGCCACGCCAGCGAGATGATCCTGTACACTTGTCACTTGTACACATGAAACGATGAGTCATTTGTTTGCTGTCCGTTTGTCTTTGTATTTCTAGGAGCAGGCGCGATGCCGCTTCGCCACAGCCCGCGCCACGGCGGGCGCGGGGCGGGGCGCACGGCGGTGGTGGCGGCCGGTCGCGGGTGCGGTGGAGGGATTCGGGCGCCGTCGCGGGCGGAAGGGCATGCCGGTCGCCGCAGCGGCCACGCTTGTGGCGGCGGACGCGTCCCTGCGCGCTGCCCGGGCGCCGTCACGTCGTGCGGCCGCTGGTGCGGCCGCTGCGAGCGCGGCGGCGGCGTACCTGCTGCTCGTGCGCGTGCTGCGCTACCGGCGCGTCGCGCGCATCGCGCAGCTCGGCGGCACGTGACGCCGGGGAGCAAGCACTTCCGATGGCTGGCGAACGCTCCCAAAACGCTCGAGATGCCATGGCTGGACGGCAAGGCCATCGAGCTTGGCTTTTTCCGCACGTTCGCTGTGCCCACCATCGCGCGGCTGCTTTTGGCGACCGACGAGTTCAAGCGCGACGCCGACAAGCGCGCAGAAGGCACGGACATTGTCTCGCCTGAGTCTGTGGAGCGGTCCAGCGAAAGTACGCGCGGCGAGGCCACCCTGCGCCGCCTCTTAGCCGTCCGTGGCAAGGACGAACTCTCGAAGAGCGACTACCTCTACATCCTATCCATCTTTGTCCTCGAGCCGCGCATGTGGATCGATGCGTACGAGTGGCGGCCCCTGCACAAGCATGAGCTCATCGCGCGCTGCAATTACTGGATAGAGGTGAGTCGCGCCGCGCTCGTCGCTGCCTGTCGCTGGCTGCGCACGCGCGTAGGAGTGCCATGCTGACGGAGCTCGCGCCTCCGTACCCGCGCGTGCCCTCGCCCGTACGCCTGCCTGCCCGGGCACGCGCCGGCAGGAGGGCAAGCGCATGGGCATACCCGACATCCCCGCGACTCTCGAGGAGTTCCAGGTGTTCCAGCAGACGTACGAGGCGCAGCATATGCGCTTTCACCCGGACAGCCGCACTCTCTCTCTGGACGCCATCGATGTGTTCGCGCACGGCCTGCTGCCGCGCTGGATAGTGCGTCTCTGCCTGCCCGCGTTGCGCACCGCGGTGCTGGCACTTCTCGAGCCGCGCGTGGTGGCTGCGCTTGGGTTCAAGCAGCCGCCCGCGTCCGCGCGCGCGGCGTGCCGCGGCGCGCTGCGCCTGCGAGGGTGGCTCGTGCGCCACTTCCTGCTGCCGCGGGCCGACGGGCGAGCCGAGACGTGAACGACACAGGCGCTTTGTACTGTAACCCGACTGTATTTTGAAATCCACTTTGCGTCTCAAGACGAATGAAATATGACGTGGATGAAACGCAGAGTCCCTCTCGAAATTGTGGTATTCTGTGATTTATATCAAACCCGATGACATGCGATCAGCACTCTGCGCCTGTGCCGCGCGCGCAGCAGCCGCCGAGGGCGGGTGGCGGGGTGGGGAGTCGCCCGCGCGCGCGGCCGCCGGCGGCTTCGCTGCGATTGAGCGGGCTGGCAGCGGCAGGCGTCGCCGGGGTGTGGGAGGAGGAGGCAGAGGGCGGGGGTGGGGGAGCGGGGGCCGATGGAGCGGCAGGGATATGAGCTCGCGGCGGCAGCTCATGAGGCGTGCGCGGGGGGTGGGGGCGCCGATGCTGCGCAGCGCCGCGCGGTCGCGCTCATCCGTGCCGCTCCGGCGTGCGTTTCGCGCGAGCACGCCGCGTCGCTGGGGCGCGCGGTGCGCGCACTGTGCGCTGAGGGCGGCGAGGACGGCGAGGCCTTCCGCGCAGCGCTCCTAAAGATAGGGGCCAAGGCAGCAGCAGCGCTGCCTGCGACGTCGCCGCCGGCTGCGCGGGTCGCGCTCGTGCGCTGGGTGGCGTACGCTGCTGCCGGTGATGGCGCAGACGTTTCGGCCGCCATAGCCACGCACACGGCCATGCTTGGCCAGATGTGGCGCACGGAGGGCGACTGCAAGTACGTGCTGCGTGTCGCCCTCGCGCCGATTTGCGCGTAGAATAGCGATCGTGCGCGATAGCGTGTGCGGGCGTGCTCATTGTCCGCGCAATAGCCGGCTGACAGCGTGCATGCGCTCGCGCTCGTGCTCCACGTCGCTTGTGCGCCATTTCGCGCGAGCAGGGCGTGGCGCGCGGCGTGCGGTGCGCTGTCTTCGTTGCTGCGCGGCCGCCCGGCGCTCGTGGATGCGTACGTCGCAGCTGCGACTACGGGTGTCGCAAAGGGCGACCCGTCGCTCGTGGCGGCGCTCGCCGAGGCTTGGCGGCAGTGCGGCGGCACTGCGCCAGCACCCGCAGAGGCGATGGAGGCACTGCTCGCTTGCTGGTCGAAGCACGTGGCGGGAGCGGCGGCGCCCGTGGCTGAGGCAATCGATGCCTTTGCGCCACTCCTGTCGCTGGCGCCTGCCGAAGTGATGGACGCCACCGTAGCGCCCGCGCTGTGCAAGGCCATCAAAAAGAGCCCCCTGCTGGGAACCAGTGCCGCCGCGGGCGCGGTCGGCTTTGGCGGTGTGCGGGCGCGCGGCAACGTGGGCGGCTGTGTCGTCTCACTTGCGCAGGCGCTGGTGCCGGCCTGTCGTCATGCCAACGCGGAAGCGCGCGCAAGTGCGCTGCGCGCCTTGCGAGCTCTCGCCGCCGCAGCGTGTGCGTCGGGTGCAGAGGCTTCTGCGGCGTTCGCCGCCGAGGTCGTGGCCGGGCTTGAAGTCAAGCCCAAGCCCACTGACGTCAAGCAGCGTGCAGCGACATACACGTGCGCCGGTGTGGGTGCCGCGTGCTACGGGGGCGCCGCAGGCTCGCCGCCCCAAGCTGTGCTCGAAGGCGCGCTCGACGCGCTCGCAGCTCAGTGCGCAGCCGAGAAAAATGAGGACGCGCGCGTCGCTCTGGTCGAGGCCATCGAAGCGTGGCTCGGCGCTTGCGGCGAGGGTGGCGCTGGCGCGCTTTCACAGGCCCTTGTGGGCGCATTGGTGGCAGGGGCGGAAAGCAAGGGCGATTCCGGTCGACGCGCGTTTCTGCGCTGCGCGCACCGAGCGGCAGTCGCATGCGCGCCTGCTGCCGCGGGTGAGCTCGCGCCGCTCGTGCCATCGCTGGTGAAGACGGCACAGTCGGCCGCATCCAAGCCGGCATTCCGCGGCGACGGCGCGCACGCGCTCGCCGCGTTGCTCCGCGTGGGCCTGCTGACCCCCGGCGCCCTCGCTGGCAAGAACGTGTTCGCGGAGACGGTGCTTGCTAAGGATGGTGTGCTGTTGGCAGCGGCCACTGCCGCCAAGTTCGCCGACGCGGAGGCGCTGGCGCTGTTGGACGCCTGTCGCTGTACATCGCTCGCTGCGTCCAATGTCGAGCTCAAGGTCCCCGCAGCTGCGACTGCCGCTGCCCACAGGCTTCTCGCGCTATTGGCTGTGCACCCGCGCGCACGCGTGCAAGCGAGCGCGCTGGCGGCGCTCGCTGAGGCTGCTTCTGGGCGCGCCGACGTCACGGAAGCCCTTCTGATCGACCTGAAGCACTGGATGGACGTCTATGGCGCGCGTGCACACGAAGGTGCCGCTACCGCCACCGAGGCGGTACTGTTTGCGCTCGACGATGACAGTGACGACGAGGCCGCGCCCTCGCCTCTGGCATTCGAGCGGGCGCTGTGGGCAGCTGCATGCCCGGCGAAGGGCGCAAGAACGGGCACAAGCTCCACGGCCGGCGCGGTGCCAGTTGTCGCTTCCGGCGTGGGAGCGTTCGTCGCGTTCTTGCTTGCTGCAGGCCACCCGACCGTGGCGAAGGCCAAGGTGAGCAAGCGTGTGTGGAAGCACGTCGTGCGCGCGTATGGCCACGCATCAGACGATGCCGTCGCCCTGGTGGATGCGTCGCTCCAGGTGCTCGCAGCGGACGGCGGCCCTCTGTTTGCGGCCGATTCAACGACACGCGCAGCGGCGGGCGGGGCGCTTGGGGGGCTGGTGGCTATCGCAGGGGAAAAAGGCGGCGTGGCCGTGTCTGCACGCCTTGCCAAGGTGACGGCGTCGGCCGCCGACGCGCATGCCGCGCTAACCGAGGGTGAGATTGTCTCGTACAATACACCGCCCACCGTGCTACCTGAAGAGATGATGAGTGCCTCAGCCGTGGCAGCCATGGCCGCTGCCGACACTGGACTAGTAGCCGTGTCCAAGGGGGAAGAAAAGAAGGAAAAGAAGCCTAGCATCCTGGTACGCATGTCGCCGTGCTTTTGCGCGCATCCGCCTGCGCCCGGCCCGCCCCGCGCGTGCGAGCCTGCGCGTGCAGGGTAGGTGATCGCGTCATTGCTGACTGGGCCTCGCACTCATTCCACGTAGGCCAAGATGGACAAGGCCAAGTCTAAGAAAGACAAGAAGGACAAGCCGACCAAGTCGAGTGGACTTATGAGCAAGGACAGGAGCGCGGCGTCGGCTGCGGCAGCCTCCGCGGGCAAAAAGACCGACAAGGAGCTCCACCGCGAGGCGCGGCTCAAGGAGCAAGCCGAAAACACCAGGAAGGTTGAGGAGGTCACATTCGCGTTGCGATGCGCGCTGAGCGGCGCGGCACGAGTGTGCGTGCTCGCCCCGGCTGTCGTGCGCCATGGCGACACGCTAGCAAGCCTCGCAGACGCCATTGGGCCCTTCGTGGGCTCACGCGTGGTCGGTGCCGAAGGCGTGACTGCCGCAGCGGCATTGCTGGCCGCACTCCCTGGCATGCGCGCCGCCGCACACGACATGGCCGTGGCGCTACGTCTGGCGTGCGGCGACAAGACCACCGCTACTACCCTCGCCGATGAGCCGTGCGCGCTGGCCGGCCTGCTCGCGCTCGTGCGGGCGTGTGGCCTCGCAGAGGACCCCACGTCATTCTATCCGCCACCCTCGATTGCCCAGCCAATGGCAGCTGCCGCGTTCGCCTTCATTTTCCCGGCGCTCGACAGCGTGCTTCGCGCACCGCTGGCGAGCGCGCTCACACGCCCCTCGTTGGCAATGGTCGGGCTGCACTCGGCACCGGGCTCGCCCGTGCCACGCGCGGCGATGCTGACCGCGTGCCTGTGCGCCCTTCACGCCTCGCCGGGACTGGCGACATCGATGCTGCCCGTGCTCTGTCGCCTGTGTGAGGGCCTCGACGAGGCGGACCTTCTGCTTGCTCTTGAAGGTGCGCTCGACTCCGAGGTTGCGGTGCGTGCCACCGCACTGCAGGCGCTTGCGCGTGTGCCTGTTCTCGAGTCGGGTACCGCCAACTCCGACGCGCGCGTTGCGGCGCGCCTCTTTTTGGCATGCCACGACGAGGAGGATGCGAACGTGGAATACGCCGAAGTCGCCTGGAAGGCGTACGGTCACGCGCTCGATGCCGACGGCGCAAGGGAGCTGCTGGCGCTCCTGCGCCATCCCTCGGCTGCGGCGCGTTCCGCTGCTGCTGAGGCGCTCGCGACGGCGCTCGAGGACGGGGGCGTGGGCCTGCCCGTCAAGGACGCGCTGTCGACCGTCTTTGCCGATTACACACAACACGGTGGCGGGTTGGTGTCCGCGCGCCTGGGCACCGCCGAGGCGCTCACGAGCCTCGCGACGCTCATGGGCCCCGCCGAGCTTCCTGTGGTCGCGGCCTTCCTCCTGGGCCGTGGACTGAGCGACGCCGACGAGGGGGTGCGCGCGCGTATGATCGATGCAGGTGTGGCGGTGATCGACGCGGGCGGGTCGGAGGGCGCCAACGCGTTGCTGCCCATATTCGACCGCTTCACGCAAGCAGGCCAGGCAGAGGGCATGAGCGTCGAAATGTACGACGTGGTGCGCGAGGGCGTGACGGTCTTGCTCGGCGCGCTGGCCAAGCACCTGCCAAAGGGTGACCCGCGCGTTGTCGAGATAGCGCACCTACTGCTCGACGTACTCACCACACCCTCGGAGTCCGTCCAGCGCTCGGTGGCCGCCTGCCTGCCACCGCTCATGCCGGCGCTCACCGACAAGTCAAACGAGATTACCGCTGACCTGCTGAAGATGCTGCTGAAGAGCTCGAAATTCGCCGACCGCAAGGGGGCGGCCTTTGGCATCGCGGGTGCCGTCAAGGGCCTGGGAATCAGCGCGCTGAAGGCGCATGGCATCATGGACGCCATCAAGGCCGCAGCTGCCGACACCGACAAGAGCGCGAGCATCGGGCGCGAGGGCTCCATGTTTGCGATCCAGGCACTCTCGGAGAGCTTGGGCAGGCTGTTTGAGCCGTACGTCATGCACGTGATGCCGCTCATCCTGACGTGCCTGGGCGATGGCATGAAGTCGGTGCGCGAGGCCTCGCGCGGTGCCGCACAGGCCATCATGGCCAAGCTCAGCGCACAGGGCGTCAAGCTGGTCATGCCCTCGCTCCTGAAGGGCCTTGATGATGACGCGTGGCGCACCAAGCAAGGCTCTTGCCAGCTGCTGGGCTCGATGGCGCACCTCGCGCCCAAGCAACTTGGCGCGGCGCTTCCGAAGATCGTGCCCAAGCTCGCGGAGGCGCTGCAGGACACGCATGAGAAAGTGTCCAAGGCAGCCAAGGTTGCCCTCAAGGAAATTGGAGGCGTCATTCGCAACCCTGAGGTGGCCGCGCTGGTGTCCACGCTCATTTCGGCCATTGCGAATCCCGCTGAAAAGACTGCCAAATGCCTCGACTCGCTGTTGCGGACGGTCTTCGTCAACAGCGTAGACCCGGCATCGCTGGCGCTCATCGTTCCCGTGCTCTGCCGTGGCATGCGCGAGCGCAGGCCCGAGGACAAGCGAAAGGCCTGTCGCGTGGTGGGCAACATCACCGCGCTGGTCACCGACAGCAAGGACCTGCTGCCATACCTGGATAGCATCTCGCCCGAGCTGCGGAAGGCAGTGCTCGACCCCATTCCCGACGTGCGCGCCACCGCCGCCAAGGCGCTGGGCTCGCTGCTCGAGGGCGTGGGCCAGGACGCCTTCCCCGACCTCTTCGAGTGGCTGCTCTCCGCGCTGTCCAGCGAGGTGTCATCCGTGGAGCGCACGGGAGCTGCGCAGGGCCTCGCTGAGGTGTGCTGCGCTCTCGGGCTTGACGCGCTGGACGGCCTGCTGCCCGAGATTGAGTCGCGTTGCGCCGACAAGAACGCCAACGTGCGTGAGGGTGCCATGGGCATGTGGATGTACCTCCCGGTGGCGCTGGGAGACCTCTTCGAGCCGTACATCGAGCGCTGCCTGCCGTTCTTGCTCGATGGTCTGGCGGACGAGGCGGAGGCCGTGCGTGAGATAGCGCTGTGCGGCGGGCGAAACATCGTCAACCTGTACGCGCACTCGAGCATGCCGCTGCTCCTGCCAACCATGACGGACGGCCTGTTCAGCGACAGCTGGCGCATCCGCCAGGCGAGCGTTGAGCTGCTGGGCATGCTGCTGTTCCGCGTGTCGGGCATGAGCGGCAAGATCCAAACCAGTGCCGACTCTGACGACGAGGACATCTCAGGCGCGTCCCAGGCGCAGGCGATTGCCGAGGCGCTCGGCCCCGAGGCGCGGCAGCGCGTGCTGGCCGCCATTTACATCGCACGCTCCGACGTGGCCATCACCGTGCGCCAGCAATCGCTGCACGTGTGGAAGACCATCGTCAGCAACACGCCGAGGACTCTCAAGGAGATCCTTCCCGAGATGATGCGAACGCTCATCGCCAGCCTCGCGAGCGATTCGGAGGAGCGCAAGCGCATCGCTGGCCGCGCGTTGGGTGACCTCGTCAAGAAGCTCGGCGACAGCGTCCTCGCGCAGATCCTGCCCATCCTGCAGCAGGGCCTCGAAGAGGCCGAGGACGACGACACCAAGCAAGGCGTGTGCTTTGGACTGGCGGAGGTCATGCAGGCCGCATCCCGCGACCAGCTCCAGGACCACCTGCAGAGGCTGCTGCCCGCTGTGCAGGCGGCCCTGTGCGACGAGGCGGTCGCCGTGCGCGAGGCTGCTGCGGACGCGCTCAACGAGCTGGTGGCGATGTTCGGCCCGAAGGTGGTGGCCGCGACCGTCGAGCCCATGCTGGGCGGGGCCGAGAGCGGCAGCGCGGACGCCGAGCGCTCGCTCGGCGGGCTTCGCGCGGTGGCGGAGTTGCGCCCCGCCCAGGTGGTGGAGTTCGCTCTGCCGCTCCTTCTGCAGGCCGGCGAAGATGGGGCGCTCACTGCAGGCAAGTGTGCGGCCATGGAGGCCATCGCTGAGGTGGCTGGCGATGCGGTCCTGGCGCAGAGCTCGACGATGCTCGCGCCGCTGCTCGAGGCGAGCGTTGGCGGGGGCGGCGCCGAGGATGGCGGCGGCGAGCTGGCGGAGGCCGCGTGGTCGGCCGCTGTGGCTGTGATGTCGCAGATGGCGGATGAGCAGGACGCCGAGCTTGCCGTCGGCAACCTGTTGGTGTGCGTCGACGATGCCGGTGCAGCTCCTGCCGCGCGCGCCAGGGCTTGCGACCTGGTGGCCCACGTTGCGAAGACTTCTGCGAAGGTGGACCTGCGCAGCGTGACGGGCGACATGCTGTCGTCGCTGGTGAGCGTCGCGTCCGAGTCGGACGCTGTGCTGCTTGGCGCCGCGTGGGCTGCGATTGGCGCGGTGGTGGGCTCGGTGCCCAAGGAGACGCAGGGCGCCTTCATGCCACCCGTCCGCGCGGCGGTGTCCTCCATCAAGGAGAAGCGCCAGCGCGACGCCGAGGCGGAGGCGCGGCGCACCGGCAAGAGCGTTGCCGCCTCGCTTGACGCGCTGCAAGTGCCGGGCTTTGCGCAGGCCAAGGCCCTGCAGCCGGTGCTGCCCGTCTACCTGCAGGCGTTGCTGCTGGGTTCACCCGAGGGGCGCGAGAGGGCTGCAGACGGAATCCACGATCTGGTGTGCCTCGCGAGCGCGAGCGCACTGCGTCCGAGCGTCGTGGGCATCACCGGGCCTCTGATTCGTGTGGTTGGCGACAAGTTCAACTCGAACGTCAAGGCGGCCATCCTGCGCGCGCTGGGCGTCCTCGTGCAGCGCGGCGGCGTGGGCCTGAGGCCGTTCGTTCCGCAGCTGCAGACCACCTTCGTCAAGTGCCTCAACGACGGCTCGAGCAGCGTCCGCATGCGCGCTGCGGACGCGCTCGGTCGGCTGGCCGAGCTCTCGCCGCGCGTCGACGCGCTCGTGACCGATCTCGCGAGCGGCGTGGCGAGCGCGGAGGGGGGTGTGCTCGCGGCGACGCTCAAGGCGCTCTCTGGCGCGCTGCGCTTCGCGGGGCCCAAGCTCACCGAGGGTGCAATGGCAGGCGTGTGGCCGGCGCTCCAGGGGCCGCTGGCCAGCGACAACGAGGACGTGTGCGACGCGGCGGCCGCCACGGCAGGCGCGCTGCTCGCGCGGGCGCAGGTGGGCACGCTCGGACCCATCTGGAGCGAGATCGCCGACGGCTGTGCCGCCGACGGTGCGGCGGCCAACGGCCCCGCGACCGCGCTGGCAGCAGCACTGCGCGAGACTGGCGGCGGTGCCAAGCGCGTGGCGACCGAGCGCGCGTTTGCCGACGCCGCCATGCGGGCCACGAAGGCGGCAGCGCGCTGCAGCGACTCGGTGGCGCGCTACGCGGCCGCGCGCGCGCTCGGCAGGCTGCTGCTCGCCGAGCGGCGGCACGGGCCCGCCGGTGCGTACGCGACGACGCTGGCGGCCTCCGAGCGTGTCTTCCAGGCGCTGCTCGCCGATACGAGCCTCGACGTGCGCAGAAGGGCGTGCACGAGCGCCAAGGTGGTGTCCAAGCTCTACCGCGGCGAGGCGGGCGTGCTGACGGACGGCGTGGTGTGCGCCATCGCCGAGAAGCTCGGCGACCCCAGCCGATCGGTGCGGGTGGCGGCCGAGAAGGCGCTCATGTACGCGCTCGACGCGCGCGCGTCCGCCGCGGGCGTGGAGTCGGCGATTGCCGCGGCGAGCGCCGCGGGCTCGTCCAAGGCGGCCGGCCTCCTCAAAGAGCAGGCCAGGCGCCTCTGCAAGCTGCCGCAGCACTCGGAGGACGAGGAATCCGACGAGGAGGAGCTGGCGACCAACGCCAAGCAGCTGGCGCAGAGCATCGGCGCGGAGTAGTGAGTGAGGCACCCGGGCGCTCGCGACGGCCGAGACGCACGCATTTTGCCTAAACGATTCTGGTGTGTCACTCGATATCAAGCAGGCCCTCGCTCGCTCGTCGCGCGCCGCGAGCTGGCTCTCGCTAGCCTTGGGCCCTGCCTCAGCGCCACGCGCGAGGGCACGCGCGGGCGTCCCCACCGCGCGCTGTGCCGCCGGGCGCCGGGCCCGCGCGCTCTCGCGCGCACGCAGGCCCGAGTGCACGCACCGATGACCGCGTGCTCGCGCGCTCACGTGCGCGCGCACACAGTCAGCTTACAGCACCGTCGCCCTACCAACCAATTGACCCGCACCCGAACCCTCCCTCGAACGCACAGTGTGAAGCACACGGGGTCGCACCCCACCCCCCAACTCGACGCGACGTGCCCGCCGTCCACTCCCTGCAGCCCCCCCTCTCCCCCGCCCCCCCCTCCC
Organism: Prasinococcaceae sp. CCMP 1430; assembly: GCA_013416795.1. NCBI lineage: Eukaryota > Viridiplantae > Prasinodermophyta > Palmophyllophyceae > Prasinococcales > Prasinococcaceae > Prasinococcaceae sp. CCMP 1430. The sequence continues at coordinate 288,938 of RQSC01000014.1, forward strand.
CATGCACACACGTGCACATTCCACCCCTACAAACCCTCCGGCGCGCCGTGGATTCGGGGTCTCGCGCGGCGGCCTCCCTCACCACGCAGCATCCGGCGGAATCCTCGCCCCGCGCGGCCTGGTGGCCCCCTGGGTTGGCCCCCAGGGCCATGGTTGAGGTGCGCCTGGGTTCCCACGTGGGCCTTTGGTGGCCCTGTTTGGGGCGCCAACGGGCAACGCGCGAGCGCGGGGGCGGGCGCGCGCTGGCGGAGAGGCTGAGCGTCAGGCGCTGCACGCGCGCGGCGCCAGCCTGTCGCGCGCGCGCGCGACGCGGCCCGACCCGATCCCGACGATCCCGATCCCGATCCGCGACGGAAAAAAAACACACACACACAACTCAAACGAGACGGTTACTCAGTATGCTACTAGACTAATGCACCGAATTGATGCCAACGGCCAGAATGTCACGCCGACATTCCAACAGCCTCCGCCGCGCGCAATTCATCGGCGGGCCTTTTTTCGTGATAATCAGTCAGCATCCGGGCGATCGATCCGCTCACGGAGGGGATATTTCTGCGACATTGACGCGTGGGAAACAGGGTTGGCGGAATTTTCGTGTTCGGTGCGGGGTTGTTAGTGGTAGCGATGGGGTTGGCGCGATCGAGTCAGCGGGGTGACGTGGGCGCGGCCCCCCTCGCCCGGCCTCGCCTGGCGGGGCTGATCCGGGGTGCGGGCGGGGTGGCAGGGGGAGTTGGCTGCCGGTTTGACGCGGGGCGGGAGCTCCGAGGGCGGGAGCTGCCAGAAGGGCTCGACCCCCAAAAATTGGGATGTTTTTCGGGGCCGCCGCGCGGGGGCGCGCGGCGCGCGCGCGCGNGTACAGCAGGCCCTTGAGGATCCCCCCCCCTCTTATCCCCCCAGCGACGAGCGAGGGGCCGGCGGCAGCTGGCGGCGCCCGCGCATGGGGCGCGCGTGCGGGCTGCGCGAGAAAATTGCGCGGCGCCGCGACAGTGCGCATTTCCGCACGCGCGCGCCACACACCGCGCGCCAAGGCGCACGCACGGGACCCCCTCGCTCGCCATGCGACAGGCGGTGATGGAGGCGGGCGCTGCCGCCCTCGGCGGCGAAGCCCTGCACGGCGCCGGGCGCCAGCTCCTCGAGATCGACACCCTCTCCTCGGAGATCACCGCGGTCAACAATGCCGTCGACACGCTGTGGCTGCTGCTCTCGTGCGTGCGCGCGCGGGGGAGCCCGGGGACGCGAACTCGGCGACGGCGGCGCGCGCACGGCGCGCGCGCAACACGCGCGCGGCGAGAGAGACTCGGCGCATCCGTATGGCGCTGGACGCGCGAGCGCGGCGCACGCCTGCCCGCGGTGCAGGACCTGTCGCTGACGGTGCCAGCCGTCGCGCCCCTCGTCCACATCCCTCCCACACACACATGCACGCACTCCCGCCGCACACTGCTCCCACGACAGCGCCTTCATGGTGTTCCTGATGCAGGCGGGCTTCGCGGCGCTAGAGGCCGGCTCCGTCCGCGCGAAGAACACGAAGAACATCCTTCTCAAGAACCTTCTCGACGCGTGCGTCGGCGCCTTCATTTGGTGGTCGCTCGGCTTCCCCTTCGCCTTCGGCGTCCGTTTCAACGACGGCAACGGCTGGATCGGCGCGAACAACTTCTTCCTGGCCCAGTTCAACACCGTGGAATTCACCATCGAGCAGCCGCGCTACTCGATCGAGCTGTGGAACTTCGGCGGCGGCGGTCTGAGCGGCTACGCCTTCTGGATGTTCCAGTGGGCGTTCGCGGCCACCACGGCCACCATCGTGAGCGGTGCCGTCGCGGAGCGCTGCCGCTTCGTCGGGTACCTGATCTACAACGTCTTCCTGATCGCGTTCGTGTACCCCGTCGTCGTGCACTGGGTGTGGTCCGGCGAGGGCTGGCTGTCGGCCTTCTTCGTGGCCCCGGACTCGGGCGACCGCGGCTCGTGCCAGAGCATCTGCAACAACCTCTTCAACGGCATCGTCGACTTCGCCGGCTCCGGCGTCGTGCACATGACCGGTGGCACCGCCGCGTTCTGGGCGGCGTGGATCCTCGGGCCGCGCATCGGCAGGTTCGGCGCGTCCGGCGAGGTGAACAGCATGATGCCGCACTCGCTGCCCATCGCCACGCTCGGCGTGTTCATCATGTGGTTCGGCTGGTACGGTTTCAACGCGGGCTCGACCCTGGCGCTCAGCGGCGGCTTCTGGTACGTCGCCGCCAAGGTCGCGGTCGTCACGACGCTCGCCGCCGCCGGCGGCGGATGCGGCGTGGTGATGATCAACCTCATCGGGCGCATGCCCATCGACCTGGCGCCGGTGCTCAACGGCATCCTCTCGGGCCTCGTGGCGTCCTGCGCCAGCGTGGCGACCGCAGAGCCCTTCGCCGGCCTGCTCATCGGTATGGTCGCCAGCTGGCTGTACTACGGCGCCGCCAACGTCCTCAAGATGATGAGGATCGACGACCCGCTCGACGCCTCGCCCGTGCACATGATCAGCGGCATGTGGGGCCTCCTGGCCGCCGGCCTCTTCAGCACGCGCACCAACACTGTCGCCGCCTACGGCGACCCGGGCCCGGACAACCAGCAACCCACGGGCTTCATCTTCACCGACTCCGGCGGCAAGTACTGGGGCGGCTTCTACGGCGGCGGCGGCAGGCTGTTCGGCGCGGAGATCGTCGCGCTGCTCGCCATCTTCGCCTGGGTCTCGATCTGCTGCATCGTGCTCTTCGGCACGCTCAAGGTCACGGGCCTGTTCCGCGTGACCGAGGAGGAGGAGATTGTTGGTATGGACATCTCGCATCACGGCGGAAGCGCCTACGAGTGGCAGGTCAAGGACGGCGAGAAGGACGACGAGAAGCCACCGCCGCCCGCGCCCGAGGAAACCGAGGGCGAGGCCCGGAGCGAGGAGACCAAGGGTGGGGACGCCGAGGAGAACGTCTGAGCGACTCGCTGACCCTTCGACCGACCTCATCGACTGCTCTCGGGCTGCGGCCCCCTCGTTTCGCAGTGTTAGCGCCTTCGCAGGCCACTCGCACCTGCTCGCCAGCTCCGGTGCCCGCGCGCTACAACGAGGAATTGGAGCTGCGCCGCGACCGATACGATGTGCGGCAGTAAAAGCAAGAAGACATATCTACAGCGACCGAACGCTTAGCTTAGTTGGCGCCTGCTCGTGAAGTTGTGCTCGGTGAAGATGCCACCGCCTCACTAAATCCGACACTCATAGTTGCCGCTGCTCTGCGTGAGGTACCTCACCCACTTGGTGGGGGCGTAGCCGCTCTTCTCGAACACCTTGAGAAAGCGCACGCGCATGCCCGAGGAGGTGAACATCGGAATGGAGAAGGTCAGCTTGATGGGCGGTTTTTCCCACGCCTTGTCTGCGACGGTCGACAGCATTGACACTCCCATGTTGAAGGTGGCCTCTGTCATGCCCGGGAACTCGCTGATCTTCCACACCACCACGCATCGCGCCTTGTCGTACTTGGACTTCCCGGCGGTCTGCTCGGTCTTCACCGCGGACGTGGTCTTGGGCACGGGAATCTCTATGCGGACGCTGTACCCCGCGAGGGCCGGCGGATAGTCCGCGCGGACCTTCACGGTCATCTCAGCGCGCGTGCGCCCCGGCTGGTGGTACGCCGGCACGACCTTGAAAGGCAGCTTCACCTGGCCACTTTCGGTGAGGCGATACTGCACCAGATCGAACTCGCCGTCGGGCGGCACGAACATGATCTCCTTGGTTGCCTCGAAGTGCTTCAGCCTGACACACTGGTGAAACTTGAGCGAGTCCAGTGCCACCTCGCGCTTGGAGCCGAGGTTGGCCACCGCCTGCGGCCGGCTGACCTCGCCTGGACCGCCGACGCCCGAGGCGACGCCTCCGACACCCGCGCCGCCGCCGTACGCGGACGCATCCGACTGCTCCATCAGGATCTTGTCGTTCAAGCCGAGCTTGCACTCGGGCATGCCCGAGAGCTGCGACTTCATCACGATCCTGCCACTGACCTCGCCAAAGAGCATTTCTCCGGACGGCGTCAGCAAAGCGGACACGTTCTCGATCGTGTCGAGGAACAGCTCGTTTTTCTTGTACGCGATGCCCTGCCGACGCCAGGCGACGGCACCTGTGACGTCGAGCGTCAGGTTCTTCTGCTTCTCGCGCAGCGCGAGTATCGCGCGCGGGTCCTTCGGCATCCCCTTCTCGAGAATGAAGTCCTTCAGCAAGTTGTACGAGGTCACCTGCGGGTACCCATAGTCCATCGCCTCGTCGAGAATGGCGTATAGCAGGGTGTACCCGAGGCGGACCTTGTCAGAGTTCAGCACGCCTCCGAAGTACTGCCTGATCGTGTGCACGAGCGCATTGAGGAACTCGAAGGCCATGAGCGAGTTGGCGTTGAGGCGGGTGCTGGCCACGATGAATATGTCACCCTCGCGCACGAACAGGAAGGAGCTCCCTGCGCGCGTGGCGATGGGGCACACCTCGGTCTCGCGCGTGCGGATGATGCGCTGTCCGAAGTCCACAAGCGCCAAGCGGCTCACGTCGCCGCGGAAGTCGCGCCATGCGAGCAGCCGCCCCTGGTTCGCCTCCATCAGCGCAACGCACGACAACATGGCTGCCAACAGCCGCTGTTGCCGCGCGCCCTCGCAGTGTGTAGCAGGTGGCGCCTCGCGCGCCTCGCGTTTCGCAACGGCGGCCTAAAAAAGCGCCGCGGCGGCGGCGCGCGCGGCCGCGGCGCCCTACCCACTCGTGCGCGCCGCGAAGGCAAGGCAAGGCACCTCTATGTAGCCGCCCGGAGCGTGCGCGCGCCCACGCCGGTCAGTGTGACGCGCGCGCGTGATTTGGGTGTGTGTGTGGGGGGGGGGGGGCGCGCCCGCCAGCACCCCCGGACGGCAACACCCCTCGCATAGCATAATGTGTGTGCGAAAGTGTGTGCTTCGCAGATGATGAAATTAATCCAATTGTTGTTTTCCAATGTCAGCGCTCGCGCGGCCCCCACGAGGTGATGACCTCGACGCACTCGTCGCGGGCCTCGGCCTTGAGCGCCCTGTCGCTGCCGCGCACCGAACCTCCGGTCCAGTCTTCGAGCGTGCCCCCTTCGTCGGCGTGCGCGAGCCACCTCTCGACGGCCTCCCGCCCGGCCTGCTTCAACTTCTTGCCAATGACGCTCCTCATCAGAAAGGCGTGCCGGATCTCGTCGGTGAGCGGCGGCTTGAGGACGATGTCGTTTTCCTCGAGCGGCTCTATGATCCTCTCGTCCTGGAGCCACTGTGTGAGCTCATGAAAGAAGATTGGATGCTTGTCACACCAGTTGTGCTTGAAGATGACCTTGCCCGAGGCATCGGCGGCTTCCGCGATGTCCTGCCTGAGCTCGTTGAGGTCGAGCGAAGGCGCGCTGTCATTCTGCTCGTCGTCGTCGCCGACGTTCATGGCCAGCACGGAGAGCTCCTCCATGCACGCAGTCTCTACCTCGTCTACCAGCTTGGCGAACTTCTGCGGGTTGGACTTCTCGATGTCGGTAAGCGAGAGCCACCAGCCGAGCAAATTGCGGATCTTCGTGAGGGAGCGGTTGTACACGAGTAGCTTCTCGCCGAAGCGGCTCTCCTCAGCGACCGTGACGAGGCTCGACGCTACCGCCACGGACACGGCCACGTATAGGCGGGTCTGGCGGAAGACGGCGAGCACCGTCCCCATCCCACCCAGCACGTAGTTGAGCACGTTGAAGAGGGCGAGGTAGAAGGTTATCTGCTTTGCCTTGCGCTCGAAGTCCGCCACGATGGGGCCCAGGCGCAGCTCGATGTAATCCTCGGGACTGAGCGTGCTCACGCCGTTGTCGACGTCGCTCACGGCGCAGTTGGATTTTCGCACCACGTTGCCGCCCTTCGCGCTCAGCGCACCCTCGGCAACCACCGACGCCAGCACTTCCTGCTGGATCTTCTGCACGCTTCGGTCGAGCTCGGTGGCGCGGTCCGACACGGTGACGGCCGCATACTCGCCCGTGCGCGTACGCCACCGATAAATCTGCGAGCGGATGCGCTCCGCCGCCAGTTTGAGCACGGCGGCCTTCTTTTTCGCTCGCAGCTTCAGCGAAATCGCAGAGATCACCGCCAGCACGATGGGCGCTATGATGACGGCGTGCTCGAGCCAATCCTCCAAGGTCACAGACCATCCCGTCGACGTCGCCTCGGCGAGCCCCGCGCCGCGGATGGCCTCGATTGTGCAGGCCACGGCGGTGATGACCACGCCGATGCTCAGGAAGCTGTTACGAAGCCACTTCGACTGACCCTTGTAGATGTCGGTAGCGTGCGAGTACTCGCCAAAGCGCTCCCACGCGAGCCGAACAGTGGGGTCGTCCGTGTTCTTCGACTTGAGCTGCTGCTCCTGCGCGAAGAAGAGCCGCTTGATCATCTGTGACGTTGTGCCGCCGTCCACCTCAGACAGCTCGATAAACTCAATGTTGGCCTCCTGCACGATCTCGGTGATGGCCGAGTCGTTCATGTACGTGTGCCCCGCCTGCCTCGCTTTGTAGAGGCGATCGGCCACACCACCCGAACCCTTGATGCACACAAGTGGCCAGCCCTTGCGCACGCACTCCAGCGTCTCCATGAGCGCGGGCTGGGCGCCGTTGACCAGGAAGGCCACCGCGGGCAGCTGTCGGTCGGTTGCGTCGTCTCTCGCGATGGCATCAGCCAGGTCGAATCGGTACTTGGAAATCGCCGCCTCGTCATCGGTAGGCAACAGCACCACATGCGTGTGATCTGGCTGCAGCGGCAGGCGGTCCCTCTGCCCCGGGCGCACGTCACCCGGCCAAGTCATCTTCGGCTTGGCGTTGACGGCCACCAGCGGGACGCGGTACTCGCGGTCGCGGTTGGCATACCCGGCATAGCCCGCAGGGCCCACATCCCACCCGCCGGACATCACAACAGCGTGCACCTGCTCTGCGGCGGCCATGATGCCGCGACTGTAGACCATCTGCAGCCGCGCGATGGTTTCCTCCGGCGAGATCCCGTCGGGCAGGCGCTGGCCTGGCAGCTCGCCAGCGACGAAGTCGTCGAGCGCCGACGAGGCCCCGATGACCTTGATTAGGCCGTGCACGCCCGCATTCGTGTGCTGGTGCTCCGAGATGTAGGATGACAGTTTCAGCATTCTCTCCACCTCATCGGGATGCGTGCCCGGGTCGGGTTCCACGACGAAGCTGGCACGCGCGCCGAAGAGGGTGGGGTCCCATACGATTCTCTCCACTTTCTCCGTCTCGCCCACGTAAGACGGCACATCTGCAAAAAACGTGTCGACGGGCAGCGGCGGGACCATGGTCCCGTAGTCCGTGATGGCCACGTATTCCGCATTCTCGGAGGGGTCGATGTCCGATGGCGGCGCCGAGGGCGGAGGACTCGCGAAGGACGCGAGCGAGGGAGGCGTAGCGGGCTGCGGCATCAGCGCGAGCGCGCGCGCGTGAGCGTGCGATGCGCACGCATTTGACCCCATGTCCGCTTCATCGCCCGAGTCGTAGAATGGCGGCGATGGCGGAAGCGAGGCCATGAGTGGCGGCGACGGCGCGGGGGAGGTCGCAAAGCCACCAACGTTCGGCGCGCCGCGCATCGAGGACGCCATCTTCTTGGACATGACCATCGAGGATGCCACCCCGGTGACCGTGGACGCCACCATGGGGTCGCCGTCTCCATCGTAGAGCTTCATGTTGTGCGTGTTGCACAACCAGGCGATGTAGATCTCAAAGAACTCGGGATATTTGCCCATCCACACCTTGCCCCAGGCGACACTACCCTCGGACGTGTTCGAGCTCACATCTGCCATGAACTCGTCCAAGTTGAAGTTCAGCTCACCATTCGTGCCCTCCGTCTCGACCATGGGCGCGCCTGGGTTCGTTGAGCGCCGCTGGTTGGACATCGCGCGTTCGCACACGCGCACGAGCTTAGAGAACTTCTGCGGGTTGGCCTGCTCGATGGCCGTGCGCGAGCGCCACCAGCCAATCACCTCGAGCATCTTTCCGCTGGCGCGGTTAGCGGCAATGATCTTGGGCTCGTAACCAAGAGACTCGGTGAGCGTGAGCAGCGCGCTCGACACTGCCGTCGTGACGGCAATGTAGATATTCAGGCCGAAGATCGCGAACGCCGTACCCGACGCTGACATGAGGATCACTAGAATGGACATGGCCTTGCTTGCACTGTCCATCATGTTCGCGCTCGTCTGGTACGTGAGCATGGCGGGCTCCGCGCGCATCTTGATGTACGAGTCCGGTGCCAGCACGCTGAAGCCGTCATCATCCTCGCTCACGCGGTAGTCTGTGTTGCGCAATGCCGTGAGGACCGAGCGGTCGAGAGCAACCTCGCCGACGAGCGTGCTTTGCAGACGATCGGTGATAATCTGATAACGCTCCGCCAGGATGGCATCGCATTTCTGCGCTGCCACGAAGGCCTCGACGCGCGAGCGATAGGTGTAAAGTTCCTTGCGCATGGCCTGGGCTGCCGCCGTGAGGATTTTTGCCTTCAGCCCATACTGGAACTTTTGGTTGATGGACACCAGAATTGTGTTGGCGATGGGGGTGAAGAAGATTATGTGGTCCATGGTGTCGGCGTCATGTGCGGACACGCGCGCGTACACCGAGTCGTTGCGCACCGATACAAGCACCACGATAAACACGGCGAGGAGCTGGATAGACGCGTACATGTACCAATAGATCTTTCCGAGTCTCGCTGAGTTGCTCTCGAAGATAGCGATGGCCTGATGGACCATCACGGACGCGCCGGTGGCGTCCTCTACGGGTGGGAGCCGCACGCGCCCATCATCGCCATCGCCGTCGCCCATGAGCGCCGCTCTCACGCCCTTTGCTCTCTTTTGGTCACCCCCCAACTTCTCGTCCTTGTCTTCCTTCCCCGGTCCCGCCCCCCTGGCCAGCATGGTCTTGAATAACCGCTCCAGCATCGCCTGTAAAATCTTGCCGTCGGCGTCGGCTATGCTGATCACTTCAATCACTGCCGATCGAACGATCTCCATGAGCTGACGGAGGCATGCACGCGCGGGTTGCAGGTGCGAGTGCGGGCGCACGGAGAATGAGATGGGAGGGCATTTTTGAGGGCGGGGGTTCGGCGACGGCTGTCAGTGGGCTGGATCGGGCGAGCACGGCGCACGAGCGAGCGAGCGCTGCGCGCTCGCGTGCACGCGTGCAGGATCGCGCGCAAATTGCGCGCGGGTGCGTTCGTTGCTCTCACCTTGGGATTGGGCACGAAGTGGTTGGCGTTCTCCTTCTGCGAGGCCCAAGCAATGGCGTCCGCTGCGCCACCCGTTCCCTTCACGATCACCAGCGGCCACCCACGCCTCACGCACGCAAGAGTCTCCTCGATGGCGGCCTCGGCACCGCTCACAAGCACACCCACCACAGGCAGTGGACCCGCGCCACGCGCGTTGCGGGCGAGCACGGCCTCAATCACGCGAAAACGCAGCTGCCGTGCCCCCACCTCGTCGTCCGTGGCGGCCATAACCACGTGCGAGTGGCCTGGGTGCACGCCGAGGCGCAGCTCGCGGCCTTTTGCCCCGTGGTTTGGCCTCGGGTCGCCCGGCCACGTGGCGCGTGACATGGGCACCACGCCGACCACGGGCATCTTGTTGCCCCGGTCCATGGCGGCACGGCCCATGTAGGCCACCGGCCCGCGGTCGATGCCCGCCGTGAAGACAGCCGCGTGCACCGACTCGGCCGCGCGCGCGAGCCCGCGGGAGAACATGAGAGACAGTCTCGAGCTCGCCTCCGTCTTGGTCACAGCTGCGGTCAGCCCGCCGAAGTGCTCAACGTAATTGGGGTCGCGTGCCACGCGGCCGTCGTGCTCGGCAATCTGCCTGTCGAGCAGGTCCGAGTCACCGATGACGGTGATGACACCTTGCACACCCGCGGTCGAGCCCTGCTCCTGCCGTATGAAGCCGCGCAGATCGAGCGTGGCGGCCACGCTCTCCGCAGTGTCGCTGTCGCACACGGCCACCGCCAGGCTGGTGCGCATTTCCATGTCTTTCGGCTGCCAGCGAATCTTTGATGTCGGCAGCAGCGGCGATGGTGCTGCGGCCGCGCGCGCCGGCGCAACGGTGCTGCCGGCATCGTATCCCGCGCTGTTGCTGTCGTCAGCGCCCTTGCCTTCTTCGTCAGCGACGCCTTCGGGATTCACCCGGCGTGAAAACAACTTGCTGAGAAGCCTGGGGACAGGCTTTTGGGGGGATGAGGGCGCTGGCGTGGGGTCGGCGCCGGCTTGAGTGTCGAATGGCGTCGGCGGTGGCAGCGCTGATGCATCGACGTCCACGCCGGCAGCGGCGGCGGCATCGAGTGGGTCAGTACGTGCAGCCGAGCCCACGTCGGTAGCGCTCCCTCCCTTCTCTATAGGAGCTCCATCGATCCGGCTTTCCACAAGATATCCAGGCTCCACTCCGGCCTCTTTAGCTGCATGCAACTCGTGCGCAACCTCCTCCGCAACAGGTGCGACGCCTCCCTCGTCCATGCCTGGCGCGTCGACGGCAGCGTCGGGATCGGCGCGGCTAATAGATAGGTTCGCAGATTCCGTTGAAAGGGGTGCGACGCCCTCCGCGTCCACGCGCGGTACGTCTGCCGCACTCTCGGTGGGAAGCCCGCCGCCTCCCGGCATGTCGGTGGCTGCGGCACTGCGGTCAATTGAGAGCGCCAACAGGGCTCGATTCCTGCCCTTGATGCTTTCCCAGTGGCGCTGGCTGCGCAAGTACGCCAGGTTGAAGAGCGGGACTTGGCGCGTGCGTGCGAGCACGCGCTAAAACGGCGCTGGTCCCTCGGGCGGCGGGGTCCGGAGGGCGGGTGGGTGTGGAGGACGCGCGCGCGGGGTGGGTGGGGGATGGGTGAGGGAGCGGCGCGCCTGCACTCTTTTCCCCAACGGTCGCGCCGCGCGCCGCGCCGGCGGGCGCCGGCGCGCCCCCCCGGGTTCGAAAATCGCGCCGCGCCAGGTTTACTGTAGGGTCCAGACTTTGCGGGTTGTGGGAGGGGATGCGGCCGTGCGCCCGCGCGATGCGATGCGATGCGATGCGATGCGATGCGGGTGCCGTGCCATGCCATCGCCACATGCCACGAGCGCGCGGCCGCGCTGCGCCGGACGCACGTCTTGGGTGCGGCCGTGCGGTGAGGTGAGGGGTGGGCACAGAGGGATGCGGGGGCGCCTGCGTGTGCTAGTACTATGTAATGAACAGTGCTTTAAAGGCCCCCTGTGATGGAGACAACTGGAGAGCACGGCCGGCAATGCGCCTAATCAACCTCCTCCATGCGCGAGCCCTCGGCGCCCTCGTCCTCCTCGAGAGGCGGCAGGTCGCCGTCGTCGTCCTCGAGGTCCAGGTCCTCGTCGATCGACAGGCCGAGCTTCACCATGCGGTGGATGCGGCCGCCGAAGGAGTGCGGCTCGTCCAGGCTGAAACCGGACGTGAGCAGCGAGGTCTCGAACAGCAGCAGCACGAGGTCCTTGACGGTCTTGTCGGACTTGTCGGCGTCCGCGCGCTTGCGCAGCTCCTGCATGATGGCGTTCTGAGGGTTGATCTCGAGCGTCTTCTTCGAGGACATGTACGAGCCCATGCTGTTGTCGCGGAGCGCCTGCGCCTTCATGATGCGCTCCATGTTTGCGCTCCACCCGTACTCGCCAGTCACGAGGCAGCACGGCGAGTCCACGATGCGGTCCGACACGAGCACCTTCTCGATCTTGTCGCCCAGGATGTCCTTCATGAGCCTGCAGAGCGACTCGAAGGCGGCCTTCTGCTCCTCGCGCTCCTTCTTCTCGTCCTCGCTCTCCTCGATCTTGAGGCCCTCCTTGGTGCAGCAGACGAGCTTCTTGCCGTCGTACTCCTTGAGCTGCTGCACGGCGTACTCGTCGATGGGGTCGACCATGTAGAGCACCTCGTAGCCGTTCTTCTTCAGGCGCTCCAGGAAGGGCGAGTTTTCGACGGCCTTGCGGCTCTCGCCGGTGATGTAGTAGATGTCCTTCTGGCCCTCCTTCATGCGCGTGACGTAGTCCTTCAGGCTGGTCATCTCCTCGCCCGACTTGGTCGAGTGGTAGCGCAGCAGCTCGGCGATCTTCGCGCGGTTCTGCGAGTCCTCGTGGATGCCCAGCTTGAGGTTCTTGCCGAAGGCCTCGTAGAACTTGGTGTAGTCGTCCTTGTTCTCGGCGATCTCGTTGAACATCTCGATGCACTTCTTGACGATGTTCTTCTTGATGACCTTGAGGATCTTGTTCTGCTGGAGCATCTCGCGCGAGATGTTGAGCGGCAGGTCCTCGCTGTCGACCACGCCCTTCACAAAGGAGAGGTACTCGGGGATGAGCTCGTCGCAGTTGTCCATGATGAACACACGGCGCACGTACAGCTTGATGTTGTTGGCCTTCTTCTTGCCGTCGAACATGTCGAAGGGCGCGCGCTTCGGCACGAACAGGATCGACTTGAACTCGAGCTGGCCCTCCACGGCGAAGTGCTTCACGGCGAGGTGCTCCTCCCAGTCGTTGGTGAGCGACTTGTAGAAGGCGGCGTACTCGTCGCGCGTGATCTCGTCGGGGTTGCGCATCCAGATGGGCTTCTGCTTGTTCATGAGCGCCCACTCGTGCGACACCTCCTTGACCTTCTTCTTCTTCTTCTCCTTCTTCTCGCCGTCCTCGCCGACCTCCTCGATCTTGCCCTCCTCGCCGGCCTCGTCCTCGTCGTCCTCGTCGTCATCGATCTCCTTCTCGGTGGTCTTCTCGGTCCACAGCGAGATGGGGTACGAGATGAACTCCGAGTGCTTCTTGACGAGGTCCTTGATGCGGCGCTCCTCGAGGTACTCGAGCTGGTCCTCCTTGAGGTGCAGCACCATCTTGGTGCCGCGGCCGAGCACCTCGGTGTCGTCCTTGGTCACCGTGAAGGTGCCGCCGGCCTGCGACTCCCAGCGGTACTGCTCGTCGTCGTTGTGCTTGGTGAAGACGACCACCTTCTCGGCGACGAGGTACGCCGAGTAGAAGCCGACGCCGAACTGGCCGATCATCGAGATGTCGGCGCCCGCCGAGAGCGCCTCCATGAAAGCCTTGGTGCCCGAGCGCGCGATGGTGCCCAGGTTGTTGACGAGGTCGGCCTTGGTCATGCCGATGCCCGAGTCGATGATGGTCAGCGTGTTGTTGGTCTTGTCCGGCACGATGTGGATGAAGAGCTCGGGCTGCGCCTCGAGCTTCGACTTGTCGGTCAGGCCCTCGAAGCGGATCTTGTCGAGCGCCTGTTGTTGTTGAGAGGACAGGGCGGGCGCGGGCAGGGTGGTCGGGGAGGGGGGAGGTTTGGTGGTGTGTGTGGAAGGGGTGGGGAGAGCGTCAGCGTCGGCGCGAGCGGAGCTGGCGGCGAGCGGCAGGGACCAGAGCGATGCACTCGAGGGGGCGCCCGAGCGCGCACTCCCCCGCACTCCCCCTCCATCCGCGCGCGCACGCGCGCGCGCATCCATCCACCCCCGCTGAGAGGCGTCGAGAGGCGGCTTGGAGTGGCGGGCGGGCGCGCGGCGGCGGCGCGCGGCCGTCGCCAGCCGCCGCCGCCGCCGCCGCCGATCGCCTCTGCTTCTAGAAGAGCGGCGCGCGCCGCGCGGCGCGGCGCCGCGCACGCACATCGCTCGAGTTGGAGATGAGCTCGCGCAGGAAGATCTCCTTGTTCGAGTAGAACGTGTTGATGATCAGCGACAGCAGCTGGTTGATCTCCGCCTGGAAGGCGAAGGTCTCCGTCTCCGCCATGGTGTCCTTCCCGACCGAGGTCCGCCCCCACTCGCGCGCACTGTGGCGCGCGCGCGCGCGCGCGGCGGGCGCCTGCCGGCGGCTTCCGCTCCGGGCTTCCGGAACCGCCTCGGCGGAGATCGCCATCAAAACGCATGCGAGGCGCGCGCACGCGTGGCGCGTGATGGCGCGACGCCGCCCCGCGCGCCGCGCCCCAACCCAAACCCCCAATTTCAATCAAAATGCAACCGATGTGAGACCCTGTGTTTGTGGTAACCCCAATACACCGCTGCGGGACGACGGACGCCGCAACAACCCAAACCCCACTTTTGATCAAAATGCACCTAATTTGAGAACGAGTTCAAACCCTATGTTGGAATTAGCCCCTAATTCGCCGTGCCTGAAAAAGTGCGCGCACCCAGCCAGCCCCAGCCAGGCACCGGTGGCGCCCAACCGAAACTTCGTCCGAGGCGCGACCCTCCGGCACACGCGGCTTCCATTGTTCAAAATGCATGTGATTTTGGGTGGAAATAAACCCTAAAAGAGCATGACCCGTTCTGATGCGACCGTGTGCAGCGCAGTGTCATGTGCGTGCGCGCGTGTCTGGGTGGGGGGAGGCGTGACACCCCCCTGCGTGTGCACCCGCGCGGGCGAGCGTGTCGAACGCCCCGAGCCTTCCTCAGTCCACAGCGCGCGCGCGCGCGAGGGCGCGCTGCCCCGCGGGCGCTCGGCCCGTGCCCCCGCCGACCC
>RQSC01000014.1:303829-327526 GCA_013416795.1 Prasinococcaceae sp. CCMP 1430
TCGCCGTCGCCCTCGACGCAGCCCGCGGCGGCGCCCGCCGCCCGCCGCCTCACGCGGGGTCTTCCACCCCCATCCCGCCCGCCTTGCCTCCCTCTCCCGCCCGGCGCCATGACGCGCGCGCGCGTGTGCGCCCGCGTGCGCGCGCGGCGTTCCGACGAAGAGGACGGCTTCGACGAGGCGGTGCGCGTGCTCGCCGCGGAGGCCCACGCCTCGAACGCGGACGGCGCCGGCGCGCCGCAAAGCAGGGGGGGGGTCGTCGAGCTCAGGAAGGTGCGAGAGAAGTGCGCGTGCTCGCGCCAATCGGCGCGTGGCAGCGGCGCTCCCTGGACCCCTGAACGCCCTCGCGCGCTGACGCCCTCGCCCCCAACCTCCACGCAACCCACGTCACCACAACTTCCCACCCCCAAACGCCGCTGCGCGACGCGACGACCGGCGCCGACGCCCTCCCGCCGCGCAACGCCCTCCCGCCGCGCCACGCAACACACCAACGCCAACAACGACGCCGGCGGCGACGACACCCGACACACAGACCCGATTCGGACAGGTCGAGCGCCACCAGCTTGACGCGGCCGTGTGCGCCTCGGACGGCCCGGCGGCGCTCTTTCGCGCAGCTGGTGCGCCCGCGGCGGCCGCCGCGCTAGCGGGCGCCGCCCCCGGCTGCGTGCTCGTGTGCGGCCACGGCGGAGCGGCTGCAGGCACGCGCTCAGCGTTCGAGGAGCTCCTGGGCGGCGCGGTCGGCGCGCTTTTCGACGCGGCAGGGGCGGAGGCCAGCGCACTCGCCACTACGATCTCGGTGAGCTACGTGGCGCTGCTCGAGGACGGCAAGGCGCGTGACCTGCTCGCCCCGGGCAGCGCGCCGCTCGAGGCCACACCGGCTACCCCCGCGGATGCCGCTCTCTCTTCAGGCGACGCCCTCGCGACCAGCCCAAGCGCGAAACGCCCCCCCCCAGCCGGGGGCTTTGACTTCTCCCGCTCCTTTCCCGGCGTGTACGCCCAGGAGGTCAGCTCGGGCGCCGACTGCCTCGACCTGGTCGCCGCCGCCGAGGAGTTCCGCGGCGTGACGCTCGCCCGCGCGGGCGCGAGTGCGAACAGCACCCACGGCGTGCTTGCACTGACCGTCACCCGGCGAGCGACGCGGAGGACGCGCGCCTCGGGGCTGGCGGCGGCCGCCGCCGCCGCCGCTACTGCCAACAGCAGCCCGTCGCAGACTCCGATGAGCAGCCCGCACAGCGACGAATCGCCCAAACGCGTGGAAAGCACCAGAGCCGCCCTGGTGCTCGTGGAGATGGCAACGGACGAATCGGGCGGGCAGACCATGGAGGCCTTGCGTGGCGCGCTCGCCGCGCGCGCGGCAGGTTCGAGCGATGCCGTCGGTGACCCGTGGGGCGCGTCCCCACTGACGTCGTCGCTGCGCGGCGTGCTCGGCGACGGCGCCGCCACGACCGTGCTGGTGTGCGTGGCGCCGACCGCTGGTGACGAGGATGCCAGCGCTCGATCACTCCGATTCGCTGCGGCATGCGCGGGCAGGGAGGACGTGGCGGGCATCGCCGCAGATCTCTACGACCGGCAGCGCCAGCCAGGCGATGGATCCAACGCTCCTACTGCCGCATTTGTGACGACTCCGAGCGACGAGGCGGCTCGTGCTCCCTTGCGCTCCCCCTCCAACGCCCTGTCAAGCGCCGAGAGAGAGCGAAAGCAAGGGACTAAGAAGCGGACGGAGCTACCGCTGGGAGGAGTGCATCATCAGCACCAGAGCTCCAGCCAGCAGCCCGTGGTCGTGCCAAGCTCCGAGGGTGCAAACGACGCGGTCACCGAGACGTTGGACTCACCCGGCAGCAGCTCCCCGACAGCAGCGGGAAAAATTGTCCCCGCCTTCTCGCCGGCCCCGCCCCCCGCGCGGACTCTGAGCTCGATGTCCGCGCCGGCCTTCATTAACGAAACCCTGCCGCCCAAGGAGAGCCTGTCGTCGGTGCCCTCCGGCGGGACGCTGAAGACTTGCTCCGAAACTGGCAGCGTGGTGGAACACCCCAGCCCTGCCACTGGGAGCGTCAGCGGTGATCCGCCGCGCGACGACGACATCGTCACGAACCAAGCAGCGGGCAGCGTCGTCTATTTCGCGGACGAGCACGCGCCTGGAGAAAGGCAGCCCCCCCTCCCCTTGGCGAGCGACGTCGCAGAGGAAGTCAACATCGATGGTACGGACGACGAGTCTCTCCACCTCGACCCCACACTTCACTTCGATCCGCGAGCGGCCGCCGACCATGACCCGTCCGCGTACGCGCCCTCTGCTGAGGCGGTGGCCGCGGTGCTCGAGCGCAACGCGCAACTCGAGGCCGAGCTCGAGGCGCTGTGCGAACGGCTGGACGCGAAGCACGACGGCACGTCAAGGCGCACAGCCAGCCGCACCAACGCGCCCGGAGGAGGCGACTCGGAGGACGCGCCAGCCGGCCATCACAACAGCGACAGCAGCCGCCCGGCGTCGGTGCGCTCCGGGGTGCTCACGCCCAGGTCGTCGGGCTCGGAGGACGGCGCCTCCAGCGCGCGAGAATACCCCCGGCATCAGTCACAGCTCCACCACAGAGGCCAACCGCAGGATCAACAAACGTCGCGGCGAGCGCTGCGCGCGCTGCGCGCGCGCCTCGCGGAGGCCGAGGCGGCGCTGGCGTCCGCCTCGCGCCGCCACGAGCGCGAACTGCGCGAGCTCAAGGAGGGCTTCCGACGCGGCCTCGCCGCGCGCGACGCCGAACTGGCCGAAGTCACGGGAGCGCTCGCGCACTTCGAGGAGCGCTCGGCGAGCGCGCTGGGGGCCGGCGGTCGATCCGCGGACGAGCTGCTGCGCGCCCTCGAAAACGAGAAGGCCGCGCATGAGCGCAGCCGTAGGCAGCTGGCCGTGCTCACCCAGATCGCGCTCGGCGCCGGCAAGAGCCGCGGCGAGAGGGAGCGTGGCGGCGGCGGGCGCAAGGGAGGCAAGGGCATGGGCGGGATCATGGGCTTCGGCTCGCCCGATGTGCGCGGCGGCCGCCGGTCCGGCATGGGCGGCACCGGCGGCAATCGCGGCGGCGCGGAGCGCGGCGGTCGCATGCTGTCCGAGGCTGCGCTGCAAGGCCTGGTCCATGACACCGAGGAACGCGCCGAGGTTCACGACAAGGCCATCGCCGAGCACAAGCAGATCATCAACATGCTTGTCGAGGAGGGCGAAGGTCTCAAGGCTCAGCTCAGCCAGGCGACGTCCGTGCTGGAACGCACCGGCGTCGACACGCTGCTGCGGCTGCTCCGCAAGGATGGAAACGAGGACAACGCCACGCGTCGCGCCGCTGCCAAGGCGCTCGCGAATATTTGCGCTCGTGCCGCGGGCGCCCGTGAGGTGCTCGCAGCGCAAGGCGTTGCGGCGCTCTCCGCGCATTTGGCCGACGATTCCACGGACGAGGCGCTGCGCCGTCTTGCCGCTGGCGCCCTGGCCAATCTCGCCATGTTCCCCGAGGGGCGCAGCGAGATGCTCGGTTTCAGCGCCCGCGTCGCCGACGGCGGGAGTGCCGAGCACGCTGCCAACGCGGGCGCAGGTCGCCCGACCCGCGCGCACGCCACCGCGGCGCTCTCGGCGCTCTGCGGCGCCGCGTACTCGTCAGCAGACGTCCACGTGCTTCGCATGGTCGCCGGTGCGCTCGCCAATCTCGCGGGAGGCGAGGGAGAGGGAGCGATGGAGGCCCGGCAGGCCGTGCTAGAGGGCGGGGGCCTGCGCGCACTCGTGGCACTCGCGAGCTCGGGCCACCCGGACGTGCTCGCGCAGGTCGCACGCGGTCTCGCCAACTTTGTCGTGGGCAAGGAGGAGGGACCCGCGAGTGCGGCGCCGAGCGAGGGCAAGCCAGCAGACGCAACCACCGCCTCTACCACCGCCACAAGCGCCGACGCGCTCGACCCTGTCAGCCCGGGCGTCAGGGCAGGCGCGTGGCCCGGCGAGGCGCTCATGCACGCGGGCGCGCTGCCGGCGCTCGTGACGATGGCGTCGAGCCACACCATCAGCGTGAAGAGGCATGCGGCGCTCGCCCTTTTCAATCTCGCGGCGAAGGGCGGTGCGCCCGCCGCCGCGCGCCTCGTCGGCGCCGGCGCGCTTGAGCCGCTCGTTGAGATGCGCAAGTGCGAGCGCCCCGACGTGGCCAAACTGGCGGAGCGCGCCGTGGGTGCGCTCCGCGACGCCGATCCGAGCGTTCGCGGCAGAGTCGCGCTCCTGTTGGACGTCGAAGGCACGCAGCAATGACTTTCGACGCACCCGCGACGCACTCTCGCCTCGAGCATGCACGCACGCACGCTCGACCGCGTGCCTCACAACGACGCCTGCGGACATCACACCACATTCCACGCCCCACCCGCGCACTTCGAAGTACAGTACTGAAGCGCAATCCACACCGCACCACACGCCGACCTGTATCACACGCATCGCCCCACCACTCCCATGTACACTGGTACAGTAAGACTACTGCACATGTAATTGAATTGCAATTGCGCATGACACAATCTGTGAAGGCTCACCGCGCTGTTCCCGCTGCCGCGCAGTTCATAAGGGTTTAGGATAGCGCGGCCGCGGCGCGCGGCATGGCGCGGCTGGGTGCGGGGGTGGGCGGTTTGCCTCTTACTGTTGTATATTCGTTCTTGTACAATTTTGCAGGTTCCTTGTCGCGCGCCGTGCGCCGCGGGCGGGCGCTACGGTGGCGACCGCACCCGTGTCGGCGGACGCACCTGAGCCGCGCACGCGCGGCGAGCTCATCTGGGCGGCCGTGAAGCTGCCCATTTACTCGGTGGCGCTCGCGCCCATCTGCGTGGGCAGCGCGGCGGCGTACGCAGCTACCGGTGGTGCCGTGGACGGCGGTCGCATCGCGGGCGTCGTGGCGAGCAGCGTGGCTGTCATCGCGTGGCTCAACTTGAGCAACGACGGCCACGACGCGGACACTGGGGTCGACGCTGGCGGTGCCAAGCCTGAGTCCGTGGTCAACCTCTTCGGCGGCGCGAGCACAGTGCTGCGCGTGGCGTACGCGCTGCTCGCGCTCGGTTGCGCGGGTCTCCTCCGAGCAGCCGTGTCCGCGGGGGACGCGCGGATAGCCATGCTGCTCGCGGCTGCCATCGCATGCGGGTACGTCTACCAATGCCCCCCGTTCAGGTGGAGCTACAAGGGCGTTGGCGAGCCGCTGTGCTTCGCGGCCTTCGGGCCGCTCGCAACGTCGGCCTTCTACCTGTGCGCGGTGGCTGGGCACGAGCCCACGCTCGTGCTGCCTCCGGTCACGGCCGCCGCTGGCGCCGCCGCGGCGATGGTCGGCATGACGACCACAGCCATCCTGCTCTGCTCGCACTTCCACCAGAGGGATGGCGACATGGCCGCGGGCAAGAAGTCGCCAGTCGTGCGGCTGGGCACCGCGACTGCAGCCGACGTGCTGACTTCTGGCACGCTGCTTGCGCACAGCGTGGCGGTGGGCGCGTGCGCGGCGGGCGTACTACCCTGGGCCGCCGCGGCTGCGGTCGCAGCGTGCGCCCCGCTCGCGTTCAATATGGTGCGCTTCGTGCGGAGGCATCACGACGTGCCCGAGGTGGTCTTCAGAGCCAAGTTCCTTGCGGTGCGGTGGCACGTTGCCATGGCGGTGTGCCTGTCGCTGGCGCTCGCGCTGGGCTAGAGAGAGGGTGGTGTCAAAATAATCATAATTAGTCCAACGGCCCTCGCAACCGAGTGGCCGTGCGTCGCGCATGTCCGGCGCGCGCCTCCGCGAGCTCGCGCGCTCGTCGAGTGCGTGCCGTCCGCGCGCCGATATGGTAGCGGAGCTTTCACTCGGGTCAGACCGCGAGCGCCTCTTTCAGCGGCGACCACAGCTTGTCCATCCACGGCTCGAGCGCCTCCTCGAGGCCCTCCGCCTCGTTGCACTCGCAGCGCGACACGAATCGTGTCGCGCCGCACTTTGCGAGCTGGCCGTCCATCTGCTGGCCCACGCGGTTGCAGTCCTTCGCCGTCGTGGTCTGCCTATCCAGCAGCAAGTTCGTGTCGCCGATGGCCACGACGGCGAACTTGAGGCCGGCGAACGCACTCACGTACGGGCATTTTGTACCGCACTGCGGGTTTGGGCGCGACGTGCGCGTGCTGCAGTAGTCGCACCTGCGCGCCTTGAGCAGCTGCGAGACGCAGCGCTCCGCCTGGGGCGCCGGCGCGTTGTTCTCGTGCGTCTCGAGCACAAGCAGCGCCACGGTCGACCCGGGCGCGCCTTCGAGCGCCTCAACGCACTTCTTGTGCTCGTCCATCGCCATCAGCGCCGCCGTGCACGAGCACTTTGCGGCCGCGCCGGCGGCGAGCTGCTTCGCCACCTCCTCGCTCGCCTCGCCGCCGTAGAGCACCACCAGCGAGCGTGCGGCCATCGCGCGCGGAGGCCGCTTCGACGCGCGCGGTCCGCCGCGGAGGAGGCGCTCCCCCCCCCCAGCCCCCCGACGCGCAAGCGCACCCGCGCGCACCCCGGCGCACCCGCGCGCACCCGCGACGCCGCGCTTGTGTGGCCCTCGCTCGTCCACACCGAGCCGGCCTGCCTACCGAGCTGCTTAGCGTGCGTCCCCATTCGTCTCACCTCAAATGCATAATGTAATATAGGGTTTAATGTACCCACGGGAGATGTCTCACACGTCAAATACGAAGAAACCGTCGCGCTCCGCCGCGGTTCCACCTCGGCGCGCGGAGGGGGGGGGGGGGAGGGGGGGAAGAAGGGGCGGCACATGCCACGCGGCATGCGAAGGTGGGGTGAGGCGAGGAGGAGGGGGTAGAGGTAGCAGGCGGCGCTCGGGCGCGCACGTGGCGGACCGCGGGTCGGGCGAGGGGTTTGGCTGTGCTGCCGCAGGCGTCTGCGGTGGCGCAGGAGCGCGGGGTGAGAGGACGCGCGGTCGCGATGGGCGCGGGAGGGGAGGGTGGCGGCGACGACGACGACGGCGTGGCCGGCGGGCAGCTCTCGATTGCAGCAGTCGCAGCGGCGGCGGCGCTGCTCGCGGTGAAGGACGCGGGCACAAGCGAAGAGATTTGGGCGACTGGTCGCACGCGACGCGCGCACACGCCCGCGTTCTCCGCCGCGCTCAGCGCCCAGCGCAAGCGTCCAGCGACTGCCGGGGCACCCGATGACGTCGACGAGGAAGAGGCGGCACTGCGCGCGGCGTACGTGCGTGGCTTTCGCGCAGCCGTGGACCCGCATCATGTTGATACCGCGTTCGAGGCCGTGAGTCGAGCGCATCGCCCCTTTCTGCTGCTCGGTGACGCTGCCTTCGCCGCGTATTGGGAGGGCAAGCACGCCGTCGTGCCGGGGCGCACGCCGCCGGCGCTGCTCGCCGAGCAGGTCAACGCCGCACAGGAGACGCAGCGACAGCCGGGCGAGCGGGAGCGAAGCGGGAAGGAGGCTGCTGCCTTCACTGAGGCCGATGCGGCCGCACTCATCACCGAGGTCGACAACTCCGACTTGCTCGTCGCCGATGGCGCGCTGGCGGACGACGACCGCGCGCACTGGCTCGCCCTCGCGCGGCGGCAGGCGGCGGGCCCAGCGCGGCTAGTGGTCGGGTCGGCGGGATCGGCGACAGGTACAGCGGCGCTCGTGGCGGCAAAGCGCGTGGCGCGGCAGGCAGCCGCAGCCATGGCGAAAGAGGCGCGCGAGGGCGCGCGCGCCGCGCGTGCGAGTGGCCGTGCGTACGCGGCTGCCAACCTGCTCGCATACACCGCTGAGGCGGAGGCGGCAGTTGCAGACATGGCGGCGGCCGCCGCCGAGCGGCGACGACAGCGTGGGCAGCCGACCACCGGTGCTGTCCTTGACGTGCGCGTCTCGGCTGCGGCAGGCGTGCGAGTGAACGTCGTCCCCGCGCCTGCGCCGTCGCTCGCGGTCACACTCGCCGCAGCCTCGAAGGGTGCCGAGGGCGTGCCCACCATCCGCCCGTGCGCACTGCGCCTTGCGTTGTGCTTCCGTGGCATTTGCGTGTCAGCACGGCAGGCGGCGCTGCTCGTGGCGCTTTTCCCTACGAGCGAGGCCGCCGCGAGCGGGGACGCGGCCGTGCCGGTGGGCGCGTGCGACGCCGCCGCGCTTCACGAGGCGCTGGCAGGCGCAAGGCTGGATGCAGAGGGCATCACCGCGTCAGACGGTGACACTTCCTCCGTCCCGATGGTGAAGCCCGGTGCCACCGACGCTGCGGAGAGCGTCGACGCTCCAATGGCCGCCGCCGCGCGCCTGCTCGCCGCACGCAACACGTCGCTGGTGAGGGCCCTGCGCGTGCTAGACGCGACGGGGACGGGGGCAGTGTCCATGTCTGACTT
This sequence comes from Prasinococcaceae sp. CCMP 1430, assembly GCA_013416795.1. Classification (NCBI taxonomy): domain Eukaryota; kingdom Viridiplantae; phylum Prasinodermophyta; class Palmophyllophyceae; order Prasinococcales; family Prasinococcaceae; species Prasinococcaceae sp. CCMP 1430. The sequence continues at coordinate 312,138 of RQSC01000014.1, forward strand.
CCGATACGCGCTCAAGATGGCGGGCTGCCGCTCGCTCGACAGGGCCACGATTTGTAGCGTGGCGGACGAGTTCCCTTTTCCGCCTGCGAGGCTCGCGTTGGGCAAGCCGGAACCGCGCGTGGCGTGGCCAAAGCTCGTGGCCAGCCTGGGCCCCGCGCTGGCGGCGGTGCTCGCCGAGGCGGCCGCACGGGGGCTCCCGGCGCGCCGCGCGCGCCCCGACGATCGCACGGCGGCGATGGGTGCGCTCGCTTCCGAGGTGTTCTCCGAGGCCGTCGCTGCCGCGTTCGCGTGCGAGGCGCTCGGTAACGCGGCAGCGCCCGCAGCTGTCGAGGACGCCGTGGCTGGTTGCGGCGAGTGGGCACTTGCTCGATGCCCGGGCACCGCGCCGGGCACAATCGACGGGCCGCTCGTGGGCATGGCGCTTCTCGCAGCGGTCGAGGCGGTCGAGGGCTGAGCTCCCTCGCCCTCTCGGGGCTCAGCGCCGTGCCGCGCTCCTTGTAATACATAATGGTTATGAGACAACGAGTGGCGGCTGAGCGGCGCATGCCCGCGCCGCGCGTGCGTCGTGACACGCCTGCGCCTCAAGCCTTCTTGACATAGCGGGCGATGGCCTCCTTGCCTTTGAAGTTGCGCGCGACGCGCTCCTGCGGCACCATCTCGCACGAGATCTTCTCAAAGCCACGCGGCACGAGGAGGTCCTCGACGTGCTCCGGCGTGAGCGCGTAGGGCGGGCCGCCCTCGTGGTCGGCGATGGGAAAGACGAGCAGGACGATCTCGCCGCCCGGCGAGACTAGCTCGCTCATCTTGTCGCCCCACTTTGGCCTCCAGTCGGGGGGGATCGCGCAGAGGAAGGTGCAATCGTACACGAGCGAGTACGCGCCCTTGTGGGCGAAGAAATCGCCCACCTCGACCCGCGCCTCGCCCTTGGGCTCCGCAGAGGGGACGAACTTCCGAGCGACTTCCGCGGCCGTCTCGCTCAGCTCGAGCCCGACGACACTGCGCTCCGGGGACGCGAGCGCCGCGACCGCGTAGCCTCGGCCGCAGCCCGGCACGAGCGCCACGCCGCCCGGCAGCGGCCGGCCGCCGTCGTCGCCATCGATGAGCGCCTGCAGCGCGGGCTCCACGCGGTCGGCGTCGAACGCCTCGCCGCGCCCGAGGCCCGCCTTCCATATGCCGTCCCACCTGTCGTGCTCGCCCGGCGCGCACGCCATCGCCTTCGCCTCCGCCCCTCTCTCACCCCTGGCCGGCCAGACCCGCGCACACCAGCACCGGTACGCGAACCCTCCCGCCCACAACCCCAGCGCTGCCGAACGCGCGCCGCCGTGCTCGCACTGCGCGGGGCGCTGCGCGCGGCGTGCGCAACGCGGCGCGACACGTTGGCGGTGTGGCATGGTGCGACGCTCGTGGGCCAGGTCGGCGCACGGGCAGCGCTGCCCCCCCCCCCCCCCCCCCCCCCCCCCCCCCCCCCCCCCCCCCCCCCCCTGGCCCCCTTTCCCTGGGCACCGCTGCGGCGCGCGCCGCGCCTGCCGCAAGCACTGCGTGGACTTTGAGGATAGGAATAGGGTTTTGTCGCGAGTGCATTTGGGGATAGGGCGAAGGAGAGGGTTTGGATGCGCACGGAACGGAAGCGCGGATCGGCCGGCCGACCCGCCGCAGCGCGCGCTAGCGCCGCGCAGCGCGTGGGGGACCGGGCGGCGAGGGCTACCTCCGGGGCACCACGCCGACGGGCGGGGGGCGCGCGCGCCATGCGCCACGTGGCAGGGCTGTGCGGTTTTCACAGTGATTTACGTAGCGGCGTCACACGCGGCGACCACCCTATCGCAGTAGTGTGGCGCGCGGTGCTTGTGCCTCGCCTGCTGCACGACCTCCCTGACCTGTTTGGGCTTGCGGCGGGCGGCGGCCTCGAGCACGCGGCACGCCGCCTCTTGCATGCGCGCGTCGGGGTCGTCCATGTGCACGACCACGCCCGCCGCGCAGTACTCAGAGTTGGCGTCGCAGTAGTCGGCCGGCGTGGCCTCCCAAAACGCCACGAGCGCCGCGCAGGCAGCCATTCGCACATCGTCCGACGCGTCGTCGAGTCGCTTCAGCAGCTCAGGGTAGACTTTGCGGCGCAGATCATCGGTGAGCCCGGCGGCGCCTGTGAGTTGCAGCATCGCCGAGATGCACTGCGCGGCAGCCAGACGCGTGTCGGAGTAGTAGTGCTCGTCGAGCGCGCCCTGTAGCGCCCCCCACAACTCCGAGTTGCCAGCATCGGCGGTGAGCAGCTCGGCCAGCGCGCGTGCGTCGCACGTAGGGCTCGCAACGAGGCGCGCGATCGCGGCCACGGCTGCGTAGCGCACCGCGGCAGCCGAGCGCCCCACCGCCCACTGCGCGCTCGGCAGGCATAGCTCGCGCAGCACGCGGCGTGTGAGCACGCCGAAGGCTGGCGCGGCAGCACCCGCCAGCAGACGCTCCAGCAGCTGCAACAGCGACAGGCGCAGACCAGCGTCGCGTTCCTTCTCCAGCGCCCGCGCCAGCGCGTCCACCACCGCCGGCACATGCGGCGAGAGCGCCGCATGCGCCGCGCAGCCCTCCACCAACGCCACGAACGACTCCGCCTCGGGCGCGCCACCCGACCAAAGCGCGGCCGTGCCGATGGCCTCTGAGAGCAGCGGTGCCGCGTGCGACAGGTACAGTTCCGTGAGCGCCGCCTCGCCCTCGCCCTCGGTAGCGGATGCCGCCTCCATCCCACGCCAAGCCAGAGCGAGCGAGCGCATTGTAGTGGTTGCGGTACGCCTTGCAGAGGCAGGGACCGCTTCGCTGTCGGCCGACGCATTGGCGACCCCCACCAGCGCGCGGAAGAGAGCTACTGTGGTCGCCTCGGCGCCCCCGCTCGAGTTGGCATCGCTCGAGTCGAAGGCGTGCGGCGCGGCGGCCACCAGCGCGGCCGCAGCTGCGGAGAGCTGCGTGCGCACTCCGGCGTGCTCAGAACAGCGCATGTCCTCGGCGGCGAGGGTGGTGGCAATTGCGGAGACCTCAGTGGCACCCACCGCACGTGCACTCCCACGAGCGGGCGCCGCGCGCAGCAGCGCTGCGACCACCACGAGCGCGCTCGCACGCTGCGCTGGTGCCGCGCGTTCGCCCGCCGCCAGTTCGGTGGCCAGCGGCACCCATGCGTGCGGAGCGCAGACGGCACCCACCGCCTCCGCAGCCGCCGCCACTGCCGCGGCCACAGCCGCATCGTCGTCCGCCACCGCGCTTGCGAGCGCGGGCACCACAGTGTCAAGGTGGGCCTCGAGCGCTTTCCCAGCGCACGCTGCGCACGCACGCAGCAGCCGCGCACCGCACAGCCGCGCGGTTGGTGTCCACTCGCGCAGCTGCGCGAGGGCATCGTCCACTAGCGCGCGCAGCACGGAGCGGACCAGCGTGCGCAGCACAGGACGAGCGGTGGGTGGCTCGCCCTCAACTAGAGGCAGCCAGCTCTCCGCGCCCTCGTCGACCCCGCTCTGCTGCTGCTCGCTGTCCTCGCCCGCGTCGGCCATCGCGGCGTCAGTCTCGTCACCAGCGGCCGCCTCGGCGGCCGTGTCGAGGTCCATCCCCTGCACGCCAGCCACGGCATCAGGCAGGCTCGCCACCGCACCTCCGACACCATCAAGGAGTGCCAGCGCGCGCACACGGACCGTTTCTGCCTCGTCCGAGAGAGCCAACAGTAGGCTGGGTAGCAGCAGTGGCAGCAACGCCGCCGCGTCCGCGCGCGAGAGCTCGTGGCGCAACGTGGCCGCGGATGCCTCCACGCCCATCGGCACCAGCACGTCCGCGTCCGGCGCGTGACCCATCCACGCGGCGGCGGCGACGATTGCGCATTCGCGCACGGCGGGCGAACGATCGGCGCCCAACGCGCGCACGGCGGCCGACGCGCCCCCGGTGAGGCTTGCGGCAGCCGGGCTTACGCCGGGCGCGGCGCCCTTCGCGTCATTCTTGGCGCTGCCGTTCCCCTGAACGATGGCGAGCGCCGCCGGCGCGGTGCCCGCTGAGGAAATGGCGCAGTGGGTCGCCTGCAGCGCTGCCACACGCACGCGCGAGTGCTGGTGCCCCAGCGCACTCAGTGCCGCGGCCGCCACAGCTGCTGCGCTGTGCGCCGCCGGCCCCGGGGCACGCGCGGCCACGCCCGCCGAGAGCGCGCATGCCGCCTTCTTGACATCGGGGAAGTGGTCCGACATGCAGCGGCGCGCGATGAGCAGCAGATCGTCGACGAAGGGCTCAATCTGTGCCACGTCGCAGCGCTCGAGCACGGGCCCGCCGAAAGCTCGCACGAGCCCAAGCCTCAGCTCCTCACTGGGTTCGAGCGCGTCGCGCTTGAGCGCCGCGGCGCTGAGGCTTCCGTCGGCTCCCGCGGTCTGCGGTGCGTGCGCGAGCGGCGGCGCGAGCCTCGCCTTGGCAACCGGCACGAGCGTGGGCAAAACGCTCTCTGCGGGCGACTCCGCCCGCCGCAGGGCCGCCTCGATCACCTCGAAGGCGCCCACACGCACGCTCTCGACGCTGTCCTCGAGTAGAGCGCGCGTCAGAGGCTGCGCGAGCGTCGATCTGTACACCTCGGCGAACATCGCTGGTGACACGCCGGCATCCTCAGTCACGAAGGCGGCGCGTAGCGTTGCTGCACCGCGCTTGCGCGCCGCGCGCTCCGCCGACGCATCCGCCAGGCAGTTGGCCGAGCGCACGACCGCCTGCCGCAGCGCAGCTGCGTCACCTGCTGCTGCTGCGGCGGCCACCGCTGCTGCGACGCCCGAAGCGGCGCAGGCGTCCTCCTGCTGCCTCGCCGCCTGCTTGGGCGCCGGCTGCGCTGTCGCCGCGGTTGCTTTTTCGTCGGCGCTAGGTGCTCGGAGGCCACCGATTACCGCCGGAGCCGCGCCCGCGCCCGCCGCGCCCGCGCCTGGCGCCGCGGGCGCTGCAGAGCGCTGCAGGCCCGCATACGGCGCGCCCGGCGCGGCCGCGCGTGCGGCGGTGCCTGGCGCGCTGTACGAGACGAACCCGCCGGTGGCGCCCGCCTTGGGCCGGGGCTGCTGCGACTTTAGCGCCGCCCAGATCGCCGACACGTCCTTCTTCCCGTCCATCGCGTCCAAGGACCTCTATCTCTCGCCTTCCCCCACTCCCACCCACCCACCCACCCACCCANGGGCTCCGACCTCGGCAAGGCGCTGTCGGAGGACTACATCGACGCCGCCTACTCGGCGGCGGAGGGCGCCGTCGACTATGCATACGGGGACATCGAGCTCGACTACGAGGTCAAGGAGTCGCTCGCGCCCATCAAGGACGACGAGGACGAGAAGCGCAGCCAGGCGTCGCCGCCGCCGCGCGCGGCGTCGCCCCCGCCGCCCCCGCCGCCGATCGTCAGGAAGGAGTCCCCGCCGCCGCCCGGAGCGGCAGCGGCGTCGCCACCGCCACCACAGAGCGGGCACGGCGGGGACGGCGATCATCACAGGAGAGCGGGCACGGCGGGGACGGCGATCATCACAGGCACGGCGGCGGTAGCGGCCGCGCGGCCGCGGCCAACCCGGGCATGGAGGCGTTCTGGGAGCTCGCGAGCGTGCACGCCTCGGACCGCGCTGCGGCGGTGCGCGTGCTAGCGGCGGCGACACCCTCCCTCGTCGACAGCACGTACACGCGCCGCCGGCTGTGCCGCGGCCTCGGGTCGGGCCGCGGCGGCGCACGACAAGGCTTTGCAGCAGCGCTCGCGCACCTCGTCGCCGACAGGGCCGGCTCGGACAGCGACTGGACGCCCGCGGCGGTCTTAGACGAGATGGACTCGGCGCTGGAGATCTCCGGCGGAATGAAGGGCCCGGAGGTCCGCGACGCGCTCATCGGGCGCGTGTTCGGCTTCGCGGCGCTCGCCCGTGCGCACGCGGCCGGTGCCGCGATGGGCGCAGACGCGTGGGCGCCGCGCTGCGTGGCGGGCCTCGTCGAGTGCTACCATGCCAAGGCGTTCCTGCGTGAGGCGGCCGTGGACGCCCTTCTGGCTGTCGCGGGCGCGCTAGACGACGCGGAGCTCGCGCGCCACGTGTGCGCGCACGAGGGCTTCGCTGCACTGCTGTGCGCACCCGCGGAGGAGCTCTCCGCCGAGGCGCTGCTGCTCGTCGTCCGGCTGCGCGCGCGGCTGCCGGCGGAGCTGCGCGCGCGCGTGGAGGTGCTCTCGCGGGACGCCGACGGTGGGGCGTGCGCGTCGAGCGACGACGCGCTCTTCGGCTCGGCGGCGGCCGTAGCTCGGCTCGTGCCTGCGCTTAGGGACGGCACGCGCGCGCACCCGCGGCTGCACTCGGTGTGGGGGGCGCTGCGCGAGGCGCTGCTACCTGACGGTGGCGACGACGAGAGCGCCGCGACGGAAGCGCGCCTGTGCACTTTCTGGCGTGCAGCAGTGGACAAGGGCCTTTGCGAGTCCAGCGGTGAGCGCCGCTACGCGGCGCTGAGCCTCGCGGTCGCATGGATGCCCGCCGTGCCGCCGCGCGCGCTGCTACGCACGGCGCTCTCGCGTGACGTGCTGGCGACGGTCGTGGCGGGCATTGGCAGCGGCAAAAAGGGCAAGGGCGAGGGTGACAACCTCCTCACCAAAGCCGCCAAGGAGTGCCTGTCCTCCATCGTGGCCTTCGCGAGCTCGGCGGAGGGGCGCGCGCGCGGCGTCGGCGCGAGCCTCGCGCTTGGCCTGTTGCAGCACGCCGATGCGGGCGCGAAGCTGCTCGTGCGCGGCAGCGCGGTGGCGACTCTCGTCGACGAGCTCGACGAGGACGGCGTGGCGCAGTACGTAGACCAGCTTGAGGCCGATTTCCTCACGCCCAGCGTGGACGCGGCGGCCGATGCCGACGAAGATGAGACGGGCGTGCAGGGGGCGGAGACAGCAGAGGCGCGGGCGAACGCTGCCGCCCATGAGCACCGCTCCTGGGCGCTCACGCAGATGTGTGGCACGCACCGCCTGCCACAGCTGCCACGCTCGGCCCGCGCCGCGCTGCGCGCGCGCTCGGCGCGCTTTTTGGCGACGCACGCCTTCTTTGTGGCCAAGCCCTCCGCCAAGGGGGACAAGACGCCCTCGAAGCGGTCCAGAGGCGCCGCCAAGAAGACGGCGGCGGTCGCAACGCCGGCGCTGGTCGACACAACGCGCGCGCTCGCGGCCGCGCGCCTAATGTCCCTGCTTGCGGATTCGCTCAAGGAGCGACCGGAGGCGGGCGCTGATGGGGCCGGCAGCGAGGGCAGGGACGCGCCGGTGGCGATGAGCACCGCGACGCTCGATGCTGTATGTGCTCACGTGGACGAGTGCGAGGCGTCGCGCGAGTGGGAGCTCGCCGCCGAAATCAGTGAGGGTGTGGCGACGGCCCGCGCGACTCTCGCGGCGGCGCCAGGCGCGATGGCGCTGGAGGCTCCGGCGGGTGCGGGTGCAGGCGAGGGCGCAACGCGCGCGGCGGCGCGCGCGCTCATGAGCGCATTGCGCCTGTCGCTGCTCGCGCCTGACGCCGAGCACGCCGATGCATCTGAGGACCTTGTCTCCGCCCTCACCAAACTCTTTCCTGCGCCCACTAAGGCCAAGAAGACGCCTGCGAAAAAGTCGAAGAAGGCTGCTTCCGCTGACGCGGCAGAGGAAGAGCCGGAGCCGATGGATGTGCTTGTCGACGTCGTGCTCGCGGTCGAAGCGTCACCCTCGCCCCTTCTGCGTCCCCTGGCAGAGACGCTGTTCCGCGGCACGTGTGCGCGCGTCTCTCAAACCGGCCTCGCGGACATTGTGCGCGTTGTGACCACCGAATCAAACACTGCCACCGCTGCGGGTGACGATGACGGCGTGCTCGTTGAAGGTGACAGTGACGACGAGGGGAGCGACGAGGACGATTACGACGATGATATGGAAAGCGACGAGGAAAGCGATGAGGGCGGTGACGGGGCGGGCGTCTTCGGCGTGGCGGGTGGCGCGGCGGCGCGCTCGCGAGGCAGCGTGGGTGCCCAGAGCAGTGACGACGAAAGCGACGGGAGTGGCTCCGGCTCGGAATCGGAATCAGAGGAGGACGGCATGGACATGGATGATGCCGCCATGTTCCGCACCGACAAGGCGCTGTCCGCGCACCTTTCACTCGTGCGCGAGCGTGCGCGCGCGCGCCGTGAGGCCACACAGGCCCTGGAGCACTTCCGCTCACGTGCGTGCGGCCTGCTCGAGGCGTGCGCTGGGCGGCGACCGTGTCCCGCGCACGCATTCGTCGACGTCGTGCCCCAGCTGCTCGCACTGGTCTCGAAGGCTGTTGTGACGTCAAAGGGAGCAGCTACTGACGCAAGCAGGGGGTCGCAGGCGCAGCTCACCGCGCTCGGCTCGCGCGTGGCTGGCCTACTCAAGCGTCTCTCAAGCGCCGACGTGGCGCGCGGCGAAGCCGGCGAAGCCGCGGCTCTGGGCGACGCCGCTGCCGCGGCGTTGGCGAAGGTGCTCTCGCGCTCCCGCAAGCAGAGCAAGGCACCGCCCGCGGCGATGGCGGGTGCGTGCGGGGGTGCGGCACAGTTCCTTTTACGCTGTGTGAGCCACGCGGAGGGCGACGCATGTGTTGGAGTTGCAACGCGTGCGCTGTCCGACGCGACTGCTCAATGCCTCGACCGGCGCGGCGGGCGGACCCTCGGGCGCGTGCTGCGCGCATGCGCGGCGAGGTCTCACGCAGCCGCGCGGGCGGTGTGCGAGGCGGCCGCGCCGCGTGTGGGCGGCGGCTCGGCCGCTCGCTCGGAGTTCGCGCGCGTGGAGGCGGCACAGCTTGCACTGGCCGGCGCGCGCAATCTATGTGTTGCGGGCGATGCGAGCGCCAAGGCTTCGCGCGAGGCCGTGAAGGCCGCATGCGCCGCCGCCGATGCGCCACTTGCGGCGCTCGCTCGCGATCGGGAGGGCTTCAACAACGCGCGGCATCGAGCGCAAGCTCTGGCTGAGGCGCGCACACTAGCGGCCGCGCTGCTGCGTGCGGGTGGAACACTGCCGGCGCTTGCGGCCGCTGCACCAGATGCGTTGGCCGAGGCGCAGGACGAGGCGAACGAGCTGAGTGGCAAGGTGCGGCAGGCACTGCGGCTGCTCGCGCGCACGGCGTCGGGCGAAGACGGCAAGCGCAAGGGCAACGGCAAGCCGGCGGAGGTTTCGGAGAGCCCCAAGAAGAGGCGCAAACGCGCCAGCAAGGCGTGAGGCGACTTTGTGGCGGCGGTGTGCTGGCGGCGTCGCATGCGACAACGTGCGGCGCGCGCCACAGACGCCAATTAAGCCAGCTGAATGCACGCCCGCGTTGGCCATGCTCGCCCCCAGCCCCAGCTGATGCGTACGCGCTGGGCACTGCGTGTTCGGCGGCGTGTCTGGTCAAGTGCGATTTGAGGGTGATTTTCAGTGTTGGGCTGCGCCCACGCGCACGCGAGCTGGGGCACGGGCGCCGCGGCGCAGCAGATGGCGCGGGCCTCGCCCGCTCGCTCCCCAGCGCTAGCTACCCTGGAGCATGCGGTCAAGCTGCGCCACCTGTTCCTTCAGCGCCCCGTACTTGCGAACGTCAAAGCCCTGCTTGGCGTATAAGGTGTCCATGCGTTGGCAAACGATCTTCTGGAAGACGTTCTGGTTGGTGCACTCTCTCTCGGTGGTCATGAAGTAGGTGTAGCCCCCAATCATGAGCGCGAGGCCGGTGAAGTAGCTCACCGGCTCCATCACTGCGGCGCGGGCGGGGAGGGATGGCGCACGCGCGTCAGGAACGCGCCGCGCGGCAATGCAGCACGAGCGCGGCACAGGGGCGCCATCTGGGGCGTCCCCCTCACCGTCCCAGGACAGCTCGTAGAATGTGAGCTGGTAGAAGACGCCGAATTGCGTGAGCAGCCCCGCGTAGCCCGTCCACAGGATTGCCCTGGCGCGTCGCACAGCCGACCTTTCGATCTCGTCGTGCTCAGCGGCGAGCGGCTTGAGCTCGTCGTTTACGCGCTCGCGAAGCTCTGACAGGCGCTTGCGCAGGCTGTCCGTGAGCACCACGCCTCCCCCCTCCGCCGTGCCCCTCGCGCCCAAGGCCGCGCCCACTGCGGCAGTGAGCACCTCGGGCCTGAGCAGGACGTCGTCGCGCACGCGCAGCACGACACCTGCGTCGTGAAGGGCGTCGACCACGCGCTCGGCGTGTTCATCACTTTCCGCCGCACCCGCGTCACGGGCGAGAGCTACGAGCTCCTCGCGCGGCATGGTCGCGCGCGTCGCGCCATGCACGCTGAGCGCCTCGCGCAAGGCCCGCACGGACGCGCCGCGCAGCACCTCGGACTGCTCATCGGCAGAAAGCTCGAACGCCTCTCCGCCGTCGGTGCCGCTCGCCGCAAACCCGCGCAGCCCGGCCCCGAAACCGAGGCGCGGTGCAGCAGGCGCGTCCCTCGCGGGCGCCGCGGCCGCGGCCGCGGCCGTCGCGCGCGCGCGGACGTCGCCGTCGCGACGCCCGCCCGCGCGGACTCGTTTTGCCCTACATTACATACACTCGCCCGTGTGTAGCTCCAGCAGACTCCACATCAAAACACGTCCGCCCGCGCGCGCGCCCGTCGCGATCCGCGCGCGAGAGGTCAAACCGCATCTGTACGCGGCGTGCGCCCGCGCGCGGAAGAGGAAAAAAAAAAGGCGCCCGCGACGAACCGCGCGCGGTCGGAGGGGCCAAACTGTTGCTCGGTTCGGGCACGTCAGAATCCATTGCTGTGTCCCGTCCGTTTCCGGTCGAGTTCCTCCCGAAAACTCAATGTGCCTGCCTGCGAGGGCGGTGTTCCTCGTACGAGGAAAATCGTGAGAGGCGAGGTCGGCTCTGCGTGTGCCGAATTTGGGTTTGGTGTTTGAGCCCTAATCCGAGGCGCGCGCGCGCAGCGCCGGCGCCCCCGGACGCCCGGCCGCCCCGCGGCTCGGCAGGCNTTCGCGGCAGCGCTCCTCGCAGCGGCGGGGCTGGACGCGCCCGCACCGGCGCGGCCGCCGCCGTTGCTCGGCGCGGGGGTGGCAGAGCAGCCGCTCGCCGAGTCAGCCGAGGCCGCTGGCGGCGGTGCGTACGTCCTGCGCGCCGCCGCCTCCGGTGCCGCGTTCGCCGCACCGCGCGAGTGGAGCTTCGCTTCGCTCGCGGCAGCCGGACTCCGCGGCTCGTCGCGGCGCAGTGCGACGCCAGACTTCACGTACTGCGAAGAGATGCACCCGGCGGTGGCGGCGGGCACTTTTGCTCCACCCAGCACGAGCCGCCCAATGTCGGCGCTCGAGTGGGCCGCCCGCGCCGCCCTTGGCGCACGAGAACGCGCGGCTGGGCCTTTCTACTACCTGCAAGCGGCGCTCACGGGCTCTCCTCTCGAAAGCGAGGCGGAGGCCGCCGCATCAGCTGCCGCCGCCGCCGCTAGGCTGCCAGGTGGGCGCGCGACGCAGCCCCCGCGCGCGTGGTGCAGCCGCGCGGGCTACGTCTCGACGCTGCACTACGACGCCAGCGACTCGCTCCTGATGCAGCTCCGAGGCAGCAAGACCATCGTCGTGTGGCCGCGCGCGGCGCTCGAGTCGCTGCGCCCTTACCCAGACTCCCATCCGCTGCGTCGACGCTGCCGCGCCGACCCGCGCCTCCCCGCGGGTGCGCCCGAGGGGGTTCCTGCGGGCGGGGCGCGGTGCGTGGCGCGGCGCCGGCGGAGGCGCGCTCGCGGCGCCTTCGTTGCAGCAGCTGCTGACGCCTCACGCTACTCTCGACCAACCCCTTCACACGCCTCCACGCCCCCCCTCCGTCATCCTCTACCCACGGGCCAATGACCCCGTACTCCGCTCTTCTCGACGCATCCTCTCTTTTGGCGTTGCCGCGCCTGTGGCTCCCCTGCCGCGTTGGCGCCGCCGCGGGCTCGAACAGAGCGGACACGTTCCGCATTCTCATCGCCACTGACAACCATCTCGGGCTGAACGAAAAGTGCCAGGAGCGCAAGAATGACTCCTTCGAAGCGTTCGAGGAGGTGCTGAAGATGGCGGTGAAGATGAAGGTGGACTTCCTGCTGCTCGATGGCGACCTCTTTCACGACAACGTGCCCAGCCGCGCGACGATGGTGCGCACGATGGACATGCTGCGCAAGTACTGCATCGGCGACGGCGCGGTGCGCTTCCAGGTCGTAAGCGACCAAGCGCGCAACTTCGACCGAGTGGGCGCCAGCAACGTGGTGAATTTCGAAGGTGCGTAGTGCCGCGCTCCTGGGACACCGCACGTCCGCGCCCGGTGTGCCTCCGGGCGCCGCCACTGGCTCTGCCGAACCTCGCGCCGTTGGTAGCGCTGACGCGAACGCCCCATCCTCCGCGCGCTCGCGTTCCTCCGCCCGTGCCCGACGCCGCCTATCTGCCCGCGCACTGTCACACCCTCGCGCCAGATGAGCACTTGAACGTCAAGCTGCCCGTGTTCTGCATCCACGGCAACCACGACGATCCGACCGGCGCCGACCATCACAGCGCCCTCGACGTGCTCAGCTCCGCGCAGCTTGTCAATTACTTCGGCAAGGCCCAGACGACCGTTCAGCCGAACGGCAAGGACACCACCGGCGCCATCAAGGTATGGCCCGTGCTGATGGTGAAGGGCGAAACGAAGCTCGCGCTGTACGGCCTCGGAAACATGCGTGATGAGCGCCTCCATCGCATGTTCCACCAGCCCGAGCACGTCAAATTCGTGCGCCCCGCAGGCGACAACAAGGACGACTGGTTCTCCGTTTTCGGCATCCACCAGAATCGCGAGGGATACGGATCCAAGGCGTTCATACCTCACAACGTGCTTCCGGACTTTCTGGACCTGATCGTGTGGGGACACGAGCACGAGTCGAAGCCCGAACCGGAGAGTGTGCAGGGACTGGAAAAGGCGGTTGTCCTGCAGCCAGGCTCAACAGTCGTGATGCAGCTCACCGAGGCAGAGTCCAAACGCAAGCACGCGTGCTTGCTGGAGGTGCGCAGCGGGCAATACCGCGTGACGCCCAAGCCCATCCCCAACCAGCGCCCCTTCATCTTCGCCAGCGTCGCTCTGAGAGACCACATCGCCGCGGAGGAGGCGCAGGACTCGGAAGCGGTCGCGCGCTTCCTGCAGGACCACGTGGAGGGTCTGCTCTCTGAGCACGCGGACGAAATGGCCATGCGCGACGAGGACGCGCGAAATGAAGGCAGGGCGGGCGAAAGCAGCTGGCTGGATCCGCACAAGAAGCCGCTCGTGCGCGTCAAGGTCGACTACTCGGGCAAGGACAACAACAGGCCCTACACCACCATCAACGTGCAGCGCTTCGGGCAGGAGTTCGTCGGCAAGGTTGCCAATCCCAAGGACATTCTGAACTTCTCCAAGGCGGCGAGCAAGGCGCAGGGCAGAAAGGCGGCGGCGCATGGCTCGACGGCCAACGCAGAGATCGCTCGAGAAGAGGAGCTTCTGCGCAACGCAGGTGGCGGCGGGGGCAGACAAATCGAGCAGCTCGTGTCGCAGAATCTGTCCGCGGAGATGTCGATCATCGACGACAGGGACCTCAGCCTGGCGCTGCAGAAGTACGTGCACAAGGACGACAAGAGTGCATTCATGGACATGGTGCGCGCCAAAATCGAGGAGACTGCGAAGGTCATGAAGCAGCGCGATGCGACGAACTTGGGGAGCGAGCAAGAGGTGCAGGCGGCCGTGCGGGATCACGCACAGGCGCTTATGAAGAAACGCAGGGAGGCTGAGGGTGACGGCGACGAAGCGGTGGGCGGCGCCTCGACGGGCCCCGCCGCAGCTGCGAAGGGCAAGGCCAAAGCGAGGGCGCCGCTGAGGCAGGCGACGCTGGCCGACATGGACGCCAACCGCGAGGGGGGTGCACAAGCCAAGAAGCGCGGTCGCGCTGAGGCCGATGCGGCCTCCGGTGGCGACGCCTTTGGCGAGGAAGGGCCAACGCCTGCGCGCGCGAGCAAGCGGGCCGCGGCTGTGACGCGCAAGTCGCCGCGTGGGAAGGCACCGGCAGCGGCGGCAACGAGGGGTCGCAGCACCCGCGGAGGTGGGCGCGCCACTGCGAGGTGTGAGGCGCAAGTACTCGACACAGACAGCGACGAGGACGATCCTGCATTCGCCCCAACTGAGGATGGCGGATCTGAGGACAGCGAGATGGAAGAGGCTGCAGAAGCACCCAAGATGACCAGCAGGGGGCGCGCCGCCTCGCAGCGCGGCGCCGTCCGGGCGTCGCAACGCGGCACCACGCGAGGCACGCAGCGCGGCACGCAGCGCACGCGCGGCGGCAGCCAGCGGGCGACGCGTGCCGGTGGCGGCAATGACGATGACGACGACGGCCCTGGGTACCGCTTCTGAGCCTCACGTGGGTGAGAAAGTAGCTACTGACTCCTGCCTACGCCAGCAGCGCATAATGAGACGACAGCGGCGCAATGAGTGTGCGCGTACGAACCGAGTGCGCGTGCGAAGGCACCATGAGCGCGGGCATCGGGCGCTCTAGCGCACCGAGCGCGCGCGCGCGCGCACCGCATTAATACTGATCGAAACACGAGCGTCGGGCGGCTTTGCGGCCGCTACACACATCTTGAGCCGCGTTGCCAAAAAATGAGCTGTGAGCCCCGTGAGTTCGTTAATGCTCGAGCCCTGGCGCCTTGTCGGCGCCCGTGTAATCGTAGATGTGCTGCGCGTCTTTGGGCCGCAAGAACAGAGAGCGCCGCTCGGCGCCAAAGGGGATCTTGTCTGACACCTGCGCAGCTCGAGCGTGAAAAGGTGGCGATGCGCCGATGGGTGTTGGTGTGGATGCAGGAAAGGCGCAAATGTGTGAGCCCGCGCGCGCGCTGGGGGTGCCCGCAGGAGGTCGCCCTCCCGTACACTCGCTCGCGCGCCTACGAGCAGTTCCAACGCACGCACCTCGTCCACCTTGTCTGCGGCGCCACAGGTCGTGAGGTCGAACGTAGTGATCACCTTCTCGCGGCTTCGGCGCTGTGAGTGAGTGTAGTATTTGATGTCGTACACGCGCTCGGGGGACGACCTCGGAATGATGGCCGTCTCGGCCTTAGCCCTGCACGGGCGAGCCGGCGCGGGTGCGCAGCGAGCGTCAGCGCGATGTTCACGCACGGCGCCATGCTCTGAGGCCCCCCACACGCCCGCGCGTCCGTGCCAGGCGCGCTCGTGTGCCAGGTGCGGCCGGCGCCCAAACCCAAAAAGCGCCGCCGGGCGAGACAAACGCGCAGACTGCGCACCGGCGCGCGCGGGCGCCGCAGCAGCGCGGCGCGCGCACCTCAGGTTGGTTCGGTAGTCCGTGGCTTCCACAACCGCCTCGTTCCACTTCTCTGGGTCCGACGCCGGGCCCGAGAGCGGCTTCCACGGCCTCCAGCCGAGCAGGCCGATGAATCCGCCGCTGTGCGCTGTCTCAGTCGCGTAGCCCGCGCGCGCGCCGAGCGCGCGCGCGGGCGCGGCGAGCGCCGCGGC
>RQSC01000014.1:328428-338945 GCA_013416795.1 Prasinococcaceae sp. CCMP 1430
GCGCGCTCGCGCGCCCGCTGGCGCAGGCGCTCGCGCCGCCGCTCGCTTCGCCCCCCGCGCGCCACCGGGATGCTGTGCTGACGACAGCTGCCCGCACGCTTGGCTCTCACCCGCTCTTGTAGAAAATCAACGACTCGCTCGCCGCGCAGGTCGTGTCCTCGCTGCTGTACCTTGAGGCGCTTTCCCCCGAGGACGACATCCGCATCTACCTGAACACTCAGGGCGGCATGGGCCACAGCGTGATGGGCATCTACGACACCATGCAGTACGTGCGCCCAGACGTGCAGACTGTCGCGCTGGGCGTGGTGGGCTCGAGCGCGAACCTGCTGCTCGCGGGCGGCACGGCGGGCAAGCGCATGTCCACGACCAACGCGCGTGTCATGCTGGGGCAGCCGTTCGGCGGCGCGGCGGGTAGCGTGGTTGACGCGACCATCACGAGCAACGAGCTCGTCAGGCAGCGCGCGGTGATCAACGAGCTCTACGCCAAGCACACAGGTCTTCCCGTGAGCGAGGTCGCCGCGCTGTGCGACCGCGACCGCTTCCTCTCGGGCCCGGAGGCCAAGGAGCTCAAGTTCATCGACGAGGTCATCGATGAGGAGTACGGTATCTTCGGGCCCGTGCCGGAGAGCTGCACGCTGCCCGAGTACGCCGCGCTCGACACGGTGGGCTAGGCTGGTCTCCTGCGCGCGCGAGGGGGCGAGTGCGATGCTCGCGCTCATGTCTGCTTTGCGTCGCTGGCCCGGCGCTCGCACGCTTGCGTGTGCGTTGCACGGCCAGCCGCCTTCCACCCCCGTGTGCGGGGCTTAATACATTTTCATCTGCGTCACAGAAGCGCTGGTTCCTTTTGCACCGCATGGCCATGCTATGTGAATGAATCGCCCGTGGGACAATTTCATCTTCATTTTGTCGAATTTGTGGACCTCCCTGGAGCTGCAGCGCTCTGCTTCACGGCGATCAGATACCGAGGCGCGGACCGTAGCGCGTACCATCGCGATGGCGGAGATGGAGATGCGTTCGCGCACCATAACGTGCGCGCCGCGCTGGCGCCCCCCCTCCCCCCCTCCACCGCCCGACTCCGAGCCCCTTCCACCCACGCGCGAGGTCGCCGCCAGCTCGGCCCCCGCCGCGCCTCCCCCCCCCTTCCTTGGCCCGCTCCCGTCCACCCTGCGCCCAGGCCCAGGACCGCCCGCAGCCGCGGCGCGCGCGAGCAACATTTTGGTCGCGCCATGAGCGGCAACGCGCACGAGATGTGCATGGGCGAGTTCGAGCGCGCCGCCAAGCGCGCCCGGGCGGGCTGCGCGCCGCCGTTTGCCGAGGAGTTCCCGTTCTCGCAGCAGGAGAAGCGCGCGCGGGCGCCGTACGGCGAGATGAACCTGCTGCACGGCAAGGAGGCGGTGGGGCACGACGCCATGCACGCCGCTGGGGTCACAGACGAGGGGCCAATGCCCGTGCCGGAATCGTACTTCCGCGGCATGAACGGTTTCGACGAGGTGCGCATGCTGAGACGAACGCCTGCGTGCGCGGGGGCGGCGCGTCGCTTGGTGGCGCTGGCGCGAGTCAAGGGCGCTGACGCGCCCGCGGCGCGCCGCGCCGCGCGCCCCGCGCGTGTCACCGCGCGATCGTGATCGCACCGCGCAGCACTACGATTTGGTGATCGTCGGCTGCGGCCTGTCGGGCTGCGTGATCGCCGAGCGCGCTCTCGCCGAGTTCGGATACAAGTCGCTCATCATCGACAAGCGCGACCACATCGGCGGGAACTGCTACGACTACCTGGACCGCCACGGCATTCGCGTGTCCCTGTATGGCGTGCACCTGTTTCACACCAAGTTTGAGCGTGTGCGCGAGTACGTCTCCAAGTTCTCCGAGTGGATGCCGTATGAGCACCGCGTCAAGGCGCGCGTCTCGGACGTCAGGGGCGACTTCAAAAGCGTGCCCGTGCCGCCCGTGCAACAAGCCGTCAATACGCTCTTCGACGCGAACGTCAACAGGTGCGTGGACGTGTGAGCGCCGCGAGCGCGGTGGGACGGCGAAGCTTGCAGGCGCCTGCTCGTGCGCTGCTGACTGTCGATCGCCCCGGTCTCCAACGAACGCCGCCCACCGCCGGAATCCCGAACAGCGAGGAGGAGATGCTCGCGTGGCTGGACGAGCGCCGCCCGAAGATCGACAACCCCGCCAACGGTGAGGAGGCGGCCCTCTCGCGCGTGGGCCCCGAGCTGTACGAGAAGATATTCAAGTATTACACGAAGAAACAGTGGGACAAGTATCCGGCGGAGCTCGACGCCAGCGTGCTCGCGCGCATTCCCTGCCGCACAAACACGGACGATCGCTACTTCGGCGACGACTGGCAGGCGCTGCCCGCGCGCGGGTACACGCGCATCTTCGAGAACATGCTGTACCCCCACCAGGACAAGATCCACGTGCGCCTGGGCGTCGACTTCTTCGCCATGCGCGACAAGCTGCCCAAGCACGATCTCCTGGTCTTCACTGGCCCCATCGACCGCTACTTCGCAGGCAAGGGCCTGCCCAAGCTCGAGTACCGCTCGCTCAAGTTCGAGTGCGAGTATCACGAGCCCGAGGGCGGCTACTACCAGGAGGCGCTGCAGGTGAACTATCCCGAGATGAAGTGCAAGGGCGAGGACGTCACCTACACGCGCATCACTGAGTACAAGCACAAGCCCAACCAGCCGGCGGGCGTGCACTCCAAGCCCGGTACTGTCATCTACAAGGAGTGGTCGTGCGACGACGGCGATCCGTACTACCCGGTGCCCAATCCTGCCAACCGCGAGCTGTACGAGAAGTACAAGGCCATGGCCGACGAGGAGAAGGGCGTGTGCTTCGTTGGCCGCCTCGCGAGCTACAAGTACTTCAACATGGACCAGGCCATCCTCAACGCGCTCGAGATGTTCGACAACCTCAAGGAGACGGGCAAGCTCGCGCCCAAGACGGCCTTTGTGAACGGAATCGAGCCCAAGTACTGAGGCGGCCTGGTTGGCGTGCGCGGCCAGTAACGACTGCCACTATCCCAGCGGTGCACCCCTTCCCACCGCCACCGCCACCGCCACCAGCGCCCACACGGCGCCCGCGGC
Source organism: Prasinococcaceae sp. CCMP 1430 (assembly GCA_013416795.1). Classification (NCBI taxonomy): domain Eukaryota; kingdom Viridiplantae; phylum Prasinodermophyta; class Palmophyllophyceae; order Prasinococcales; family Prasinococcaceae; species Prasinococcaceae sp. CCMP 1430. The sequence continues at coordinate 331,515 of RQSC01000014.1, forward strand.
GGAGCGCGCGCCCGAGCGCGAGCGCCCGCGCGCCGGTCCGTGCGCTCGAGCGCTCCAGCTCGACCGCGGTCTCGATCGATACCATCATGGTATCGTCCAATCGCGCTCCGCCGTCGCGACAGCGCCCGCGTCCGCGTCCGCCATCAAAAACGCACTGCCGCGCGGCGGCGGCGCGGCGCGCGGCCCCCCTCTCCCCCCCCAACCAAACATTATCCGGCCGCGGCCCCCAGCGCGATCCGCCACCGACGGAATTCCGTCACGAAGACGCGCGTGTGGGGTGGGATTCCACCGGGATTCAGATCACTTTCGTGTGTCCGGCGACGGGCGGGCGCGCGCGCGCGCGCGGCGGGAGATGGAATCCGTGAGTGGGAGTGGCGAGTGGCTGTCAGCGCGCGCGCGCGAGCGAGCGCAGGGGGTAGCGAGGGGGGAATGGGGTTGGTGCCACTCGGCCGGCCCCTCGCCCCGTTGAGCCCCAACCCTCCCCCCTCGTAGCCAGGAGATGGCGATGGCAGCCCGCACGACGGCCGGCGCGCGCGCGGCCGCGCCCGTGCCCGAGGCCGCGCCCATCACGGCCATCGACCACCCTCTGTCCCCCCCCCCTCTCGCCGCGCTCGCCCCTCTGCCGCGCGCGTAGTGGCCGGCAGCAGCGGGGCGCCCGCGTGAGGCCGCGCACTTCTTGTTATCCACTGCCTCATGGACGGTGGTTACAAAGTTTTGGCTCTCGCAAAGGGTGGGAGGGTGGGCGAGCGACGCACACGCGTCGCGAGCAGCAGAACTGGCGCGTCGCCGCGAATGCCTCCCCCACCCCCCTTCGGCCCCGACAATTTCTGCCCCTGCAGAGTTTAGGGCTCCCTCGAGACCCCACGTTGGTCTCCTTCGCGGCTCCGTAATGGCGTTTGACACCTTCACTGCTCACCGGAGCGGTGCGGCCGCGTGTGGTGCGACCACTGTAGTACCTCGGCGCGCGGCGGGCGCCGGTCGCGGGCGCTGTGCCGCCCGCCGGCCCTCATGCACTCTTTCCATGCGTATTCTCCGGCCCGACGCAGCTCATCCGCCACTGCGCTGGCCGGAATCCGCCGCGCGGCTTCCGATTCCGCGAGGCGTTCCCCAACGTCGCGCGTGCGCGCGGGCCCAGCGCGGGCGCCGCGGTAGGGGGCGCGGGCACCACACGCCGCGGCGGGTCGCCGGCGCCCGGGCAGCACAGGCAGGCGCTCGCCGCGGCCGCGGCGGCGCTCACGCTGGTGAGTGGCAGAGGCGAGCGCGCGAGGGCGCGGCGGAGGCGTGAGCAAGCCAGCACGCGCGCGTGAGATGCGGCAGATGGTTTTTCCGGGTGCTGACGCCATGCTCGCTTGTGGCTCACCGCGTGCGCGCGCGCGCGCGCTCCGCCTTTCTTCGGCGGCGCCGCACACCACCGCCGGGCTACCCAACACCGCCGCCTCCGCACCCTCCCAATCCTCTCACCCCGCGTGCCTCCCCTCCTTGCGCGCCCGCAGTCGCTCGCGCCCGCGTCCGCAAACGCCGCCTTCGACCCGTCGCGCATTGCCATGGCTTCGGCAGAGGCAGACGTGGCGCCCAAGAAGCTCTTCCAGTCGGAAGACAAGCCCAAGCCGGCGCCCAAGCCCAAGGCCGCGCCGGTGCAGAGGGTACGCGCGCGCGCGCGAGGCGCGGCAACGACGCTCTCATGCGCGTGCGAGGGAGGGAGGAAGAGAAGGGGAGGGGACATTGAGCGCGACGGTGCCACGGCCAGGCTGCGCTGCTGCCTTTCTGCTCGCCGGCGAAGCACCCTGCAGGCTGTCTTTTGGGCGACGCCGCCGCGAAGTCGCTGACGCCGCGTTGCCCATACTCAATGGCTCCCAACTCGTCCGCATCCCGTGCGCGCCTCCCCGTGCGCGCGCCGGAACAGGTTGGCCCGAGGACCGGCGGCGCCAAGGCCGAGCGCAAGCCCGTCGAGTTCAAGGCGCCCTCGCTGCCCAAGGTGCGCAGCAGCACGCGTCGCCCGCGTTGCTCGCGCTCGCGCTCGCTCGTTGGTACGCGCCTCGCATCCAAACGCTGTGCTGACAGTGCGTGCCTGGCCACCCGCCTGCGCGCAGTTTTCCGCGCCCAAGGTGTCGGCGCCCAAGGTGTCGGCCCCCAAGGTGTCGGCCCCCAAGGTCTCGGCGCCGTCGTTCTCGGGACCCGCGAGCGATACGCAGGAGGCTGCCATCGTCGCCGGCGCTGCCGTGCTGGGCGCCGCCCTCGCGAGCTCCGTGGTGGGCGGCCTGACCAAGCCTGAGTAATGCTCGCGGGCGTTGGGCACAGGCGACGGAGGTAGAAATACGCACACTTCTTTGTGACACTCGTTCACTTGTGAGCCGCTCGACGCGCGCGCGCGCGCACGCGCTCGCGCAATGGTCACGCAGCAGGCTCGCGTGCGCCCGATGCCGGTCCCGTCGGCAGATGACCACCTGCTCGCGACGACGCAGCGTGAGCTCAGGGCGACGTCTGTCACCCGACTTGGCGGGAATCTTTGTGTACATTTATAGAAAGGGCGCGCCTACTTACTCGGGCTGCTTGAACGAGTCGACGATGGCGTTGGCGAGGTACGCGGCCTTGGCCGCCGACAGGCCCGCGAGCGACACACGGCCGTCAAAGGTCATGTACACGTGGTGCTCGTCCCACATGTGCTGCACCTGGTTCTTGCTGAGGCCGGTGTACGAGAACATGCCGATCTGCGAGGTCACGAAGCTCCAGTCCTTGGCGGGGTCGAGCTTCTCGAGCTCGGCGCGCAGCAGCGTCCGCACGTTGTTGATGCGGCCGGACATGCCCTCCATCTCAGCCTTCCACTCGTCGAAGAGCGCGTCGTCGCCCATGACGGTGGCCACGATGCGCGCTCCGTGCACGGGCGGGTTCGAGTACATCGCGCGCGCAATGCGCTTCATCTGCGACAGCACCCTCCCGGCGGCGTCGGCATCGCTGAGCACCGCGTTCAGCGCGCCCACGCGCTCGCCGTACAGGCCGAGGTTCTTGGAGTACGACTGCGCGCACAGGAATTCGAGGCCCTTGTCGGCGAAGAGGCGCGGCGCGAACGAGTCCTTGTCGAGCGACCCCGACGCGAACCCCTGGTAGGCCACGTCGAAGAAGGGGAAGAGGCCGCACTCCTCGCACAGCGCGGCGATCTGCTCCCACTGCTCGGGCGTCGGGTCGATGCCGGTCGGGTTGTGCGCGCAGCCGTGCAGCACGACGACGCTGCCCTTGGGCGCCGCGCGAAGGTCCTCGCACATGCCCTCGAAGTCCAGGCCGGTGGTCTCCTTGTTGAAGTAGCGGTACATCTTGGTGGGCACGCCCGCGTCCGCGAAAATGTTCTTGTGGTTGCCCCAGGTGGGGTTGGACAGGTACACGGTCGCGTCCGGCAGGTAGCGGTTGATGAACGCCGCGCCCACGCGCAGGGAGCCCGTGCCCGACAGCGACTGCACGGTCGCCACGCGGCCCTCGGCGGCGGCGGCGGACCCCTCGCCCAGCAGGAGGCGCACGGTGGCGGCGTTGAACTCGGCCAGGCCCTGGATCGGCAAGTACTCCTTGTTCTCCGCGGCAGCGAGCATCTGCGAGGCGAGGCGCGCGGACGCGCGGCGCAATCGCGGCGGACGCGCGGCACACGCTGAGGCGTCAGCTGCGTTCAGAGATGGTCCGTGCGACAGGCGACCGCAGCACACGCCTGGGACAGGCGGGAGGGCAAAGGGCTGGGTGGGGGGGGGGGTCGCCCGGATCGAGGGCGACGGAGGGCGAGGAAAGAAAGCGACACGAGCGCGCGCGCGCGCCGCCGCGCCGCGGCGCGCCGCCAGCGCGCCGCCTGAGCGGCGGCCCGATCGGTGCGCCGAGCCCCCCTCGAACGCGCGCCGTCGCCGCACCTTCTCCTCGGCCTTGGTTACGACCGGCAGCACGTAGGGCTTCAGATCCTCCGTGCGGTAGGCGCCGACGCCAAGATTGAGCTTGTCGGGCGACTCGTCCTTCTTGAACGCCTCAGACACGCCGAGGATGGGGTCCGCGGGCGCCTGCTCGACGAAGCCGAGCGCCGACTCGGCCGCGCGCGGCGCGGCGCGGCGNGTACAATGGGGCGCGCCGGCAGGACTCGCCTGTGGCGCAGCCGGCCGCGGCACGCACACGGAAGCCTGCGCGAGCGTCGGGAGCGCGCACGCCGCCCAAACGAAAGGGCCCGAATAGGGGCGGTAGCGAGGGTGGCTCTGCCTCAGAGGGTCACATGCGCTCGCGGCGGCGCGGCGATCGGCTGGTCCGCCGGAGGGGTCGGCTCGGCGAGCCGGATCGGCGCCGAGGTGCGGAGGGATATCCGCTGCGCGCAGGCGCGCGCAGCAGCAGCAGCAGCAGCAGCAGCAGCAGGCGCGGGCCGCGAGCCAGCCCGGCGGAGCCGATTGGCGCGAGGGGCGGCAGGCCGAAGCAGAGAGAGACGATATTTGTAACCACGGGCGATCAATTGATGCGCGCCGCCGCGCGCGGGGGCGGCCCGGTGGGAGCTGAGCTCGCGCGCCTGGGGAGGCGCGCGCGGACAGGCAGCGAGCAGCGTCGCCCGCCGGGACGACGCACGCGAGGGGGGAGAGCGGCATGCAGTGCGCTCCCCGCGCGCGCCAGCCGGCAGGTGCCACCGCCAGCACGCGCGGCGAGGCGCCGTGGGCCCGTGGCTCGCATGTGATGTATTTGTATATTAAAAAAATGAAATGCGCAGGCGTTGCCTCCAGCTGGGTAGCGAGGTAGGTCTGCCGCGCACGTGCTGTGGCAGCAGCCGCACGCGCCAGTGCCATATATCACCCGGCGGTGGCATCCGCTGCCGCGCGCAGCAAGGCCCTGCACTCGCTCGCGGCGCTCGCCTCGTGGGCATCGGCGTGCTCGGCGTCGGGGACGGCGTCGAGGCTCTCGAGAACGACGGCCTGCTCCTCGCTCGTGAGCGCGGCGGCGTTGGAGGGCAGCAACGCGCGCAGTTCCCCGAGTGCGAGGGCGCGAGCGGCCCAGCGAGCACGCAGCCCCTCAGCGAGCGCTCCGCGTATGGCAGCCGCGGCGAGCTCAGGCACGCGCGCGGCACGCGCCGCAGCGGCTGCCGCCCCCAAGGCGCGTTCTGCCTGCGCGGCGTGTCGTGCCGCCACCACGGAGTTGCCACTGGCACGCGCCCTCTCAGCACCGCCGCGGGCCGAGCGCACCACCGTGGCGGCGCGCTCGAGTAGCGCGCGCACCTGAGCGACGCCGCAGCCAGCGTGTGCGCGCACGCTCGCCAGCGCTGCGCACACCAGCGGCGCGTCCTGTGGCAGCGCCCACGGCCAGCTCGAGACCAGTGCGCTCAGCGCACCGCCGCCCGCTCCGGCGCGCCAGAGCAGCGTAGGCACGTCAACCTCCCCAACGCCCGTCGCCAGCCGTGCGAGCAGAGCCTCGAGCCGCGAAGCGCTCGTGCCGCCGCCTTCATCGCTACCAATGCGCGCGGCGGCGAGGTCGGCAGCGCGCGCGCGCTCGGCCTCGGCGGCCGCGCACGCTGCATGGAAGAGGACGCCGGCCATGCCATCCACATGCGCCGCCACATCGCTCACTGCCGCAGCTGCGATCACCTCGTCCGCGCCCGCGTCCTCACCTGCGACCGACGCTTCCAGCGCGCTGCAGGTTGCTTCACCGAGCGCGGCCACCAGCCTGTTCGCCGCGTCGTTGGTGGCAGAGTCGCGGCACGCAAGCCTCGCGTGGCACAGCAGCGGCGGCAGCAACGACGAAAGTACAGCGTCGACATTGCCCGCGCCTGCGCCGGCTGGAAGTAGCACCGAGCGGCAGAGCGCGTCCGCGGCGCGCACCCAGCCCACCAGCGGCGCGCCTTCGGCGTCCACGAGCCCCGCCACGAGGGCCGGCAACCACGCGGCGGATGCCGTGGTCTGAGCAAGCACTGCGCAACACTGCGCTGCCGTCTCGCGTGTGTGCGCGTCGCACATGCAGCCTGCGAGCGCGCGCAACATCGGGCCCATGTGCTGGACGCAGCGGCCCTCCACCAGCACCAGCATGGTGCGCAGCATCTGCACCGCCTGCAGGCGTGACTCGACGTTGCGCTCCGTGCACTCGTTGAGGAGTGCGGTGATGCCCCGGTTGAAGGCTCCGACGGCGATGAGACGCGCTCCGATGCGTGGCCGCGGCCGATCCGCGAAGGGGTGTGGCAGGTGCTCGGGGGCGATGCGCGCCATGCCCCCGAGGGCGCCGCACCCCGCGCGCCCCCCCCCCCTCTCGCGCACCGTCGCCCTCTCCTCTGGCAGCCAGTCGAGCTCGTCCTTGAGCTCCTCCTTCTTATCCTCCTCGTGCGCGGCCCCCAGCGACAGCAGTACGTCGAGCGCGGCCTCGCGCGTAGCACCGACCTCGTCGCTCATCGCAGCGAGCACGTACACGCCCAGCCGTGGCTCGTAGTCGTACCGCTCATCGAGCGAGAGCAGCCAGCGGCCGAGCGTGTCGAGGAGCGCGCGGCGCACCGCAGGGTTTGCGTCCCGTGCAAGCGCGGCGAAGTAGTTGGCGCGTCGCTCGCCCTCGTAGAAAGCCTTGATCGGTACGACGTTTGCGTCGCGGTGGCCGCTGAGCTCGAGCAGAACGTTTGCGCCCCCGTTGAAGACGAGCGCCTCGAGCGCGCTCAGCGCGGCGACGCGCACGCGCGCGTGCCTGTGCGCCAGCGCGGGGCACAGGCTGCGCGCCACGATCTCGGCGAGCGCCGGTGCGTCGCTGCCCTGCTTTCCGAGCGCGGCGCGCCCCAGCGCTGCGGCAACCATGGCGCACAGCGAACAGGCGGCGACGCACACTGCCGCGGCGGCGTCGCTCGCGCCGGCCATCGCCACCTCGGCGAGACGCCCGCCCTGCGCTCGCACGGCCGTCGGCGCGGCGGCCGCGACAGCAGGCAGCAGCCGAGACACCAGCGCCAGCAGCGCCGCGCGCACCTCCTCGCTAGGCTCGGCGGGCGGCGGCGCCGCGGCGTTGAACTCGACGGCGCCGCCGTACCGGTCGCTCACGACGCTCACCAGCCGGTCGCGCCGCAGCCGCGCCCATGCCACGGGACACGCGTACTTCCACATGCCCACGGCCGCCGCGCCGCCGCCCGCCGACACGAGCGCGTTGATGCACTCGAGCGACTCGACGCGTAGCGCTTCGGTGGTGTCCTCGAGGCGCAGCACGAGCGCCTTTCCGACCGCGCCGGCGGCGAGCGACGCCAGTGAGGCCATCGACGGCCCGCGCTCCCCCAGCAGCACCTCACGCACGCGCGCCAGCGCGCCTCGCCGCGCGGCCGCCGGCGTGCCGACAGCATCGGCCAGCGTGTTGAGGTCGCGCCGCACTGCCGCCAGGCACTCGTCCGCGCCCGCGCCCAGGAGGTCCGGGCATGGCGTGCTCCCAGTCGCGGGCGCCGCCGGCAGCGCCGCCATTGCTGCCTGCGCCGGCGAC
>RQSC01000014.1:374598-396580 GCA_013416795.1 Prasinococcaceae sp. CCMP 1430
CCCAGTGCCCCCACCCTCCCCCCTTACCCACCCCCACTGCGCATTGCCCGCGCGCGCTCCGAAAGCGGCGCGCCGCGCTCGCCCGCAGAATGAGTTAACCCTACAAACTTCGCACAAATTTAAAATCATATGGTGTTCATTCTACCCTAACTCAACCCAAACCCTTGTACCGTGCGAATTCGCATGCGCGCCTCTGCGTGGAGACTTCTGCCATCCTCATCTGACGCGCGCGCGCTCGGTCGGGGAACGCGGGCCCTTGCGGCGATGGGAGGGACGCGCGTGGGCGGGGTGGGGCGGGGGTGGCGCGGGGATGGCTGGCTGAGGGGGGGGAATGGGACGGGCCCGGAGCACGGGCAGGGAGCGGCGCAGTCGGTCCGGGCAGGGCGGATGCCCTGACCGGCCGAGCGCGCGCGCTCGCGCTGGCTGGCTGGTGCCCCCGCCCGGCCTGCGCTTGGAGGGGCATATGGCTGGCTGGCTGCTGCTGGCGGCTCGGAACTTGGGGAGCGTAGGGTGATGCCTGGCAGGGCATCGAGGTTCCCCTGGCTGGAAGTTTCTTTCACGTCCTTGGTTGGTTGGGGAACAGCCGGGGGGCGCCAGTTGTCGCGTTCCCCCGGGCGCGCGGAAGCGGCGCGCCGCCGAGCGCTCCGGCCGGGGGCCGAGGGCCGGGGGGACGCCACAGCGCGTGCGGGCGCGGGCGCGAGCGCGGCGGGCGCGCGGCGACGGCGAGCGGCGCGGGGAACCGTGTCGCGGTGACAAGGAAGGAGCGCGCGAGCGCGAGCGCGGGCGCAAGAACTGTCGCGCGACGGAGATGCCGCCCCGCGCGGCGCCGTCGGGGTCGCCGCACGCCGACGCGATGCGCACGGCCCAGGCCTCGCGCAAGCGGGCGGCCCGCGTTGCCCTCGCCGGTGGGGACGGGCCGGGTTGCTGGTGCTGGCTTGTCACTGTTGAGGAGGCAGCACACTCGCGGCGGCAGCGGCTCGGCAGAGCTGAGAACACGGGCACGCTTGCGAGGCTCACGGCCGTTAACGGCGCGTACTACCGCTTCGCCTCGGAGGTGTGCGCGCCACGTCCACTGTGTTTGCGTGCGTACACATAAGGATGCGTGCGCTCCTGCGAGCGCGCTCGATGGCTCGCGCAAAATCGAGCTGTGAACGCGCTGCTGACCCTCCTACCGCTCATCGGACGATCTTTCCCACGCAGACGCGTCCCAAAAAGAAGCGGCGGCAACGGCACCACTTGTTGCACGAGAACGAGTTCTTCCTCGGCTGGGTGCGCTCCGGTGAGGATGCGGACGGCGACGTCGTCACAGGCGACGTGCTCGAGCCTACCTGGCAGGAACTGAGCCACATCGACCTTGGTGTGGAGGAGTAACATGCGGGGGAAGCGTGAGATATCTGAGCAGCGCAGCACCGACCGACGGCGACGACGCACACGCCGGCGCGCGCCTCGCGTAGTACTCTCAATTATTATTGCCATTTCTTCTGTGCCGCCGCTGATGACCCAGTGCAGTCATCATCGTCGGCATCACAACGAAGCTGCGCGAGCGTACCGCAGGCGAGCGCCACCAGCACGTGAGCAGCGCTGTACGCCGAGCCTAGTGCGTCGTGCAGATACGGCAGTGCAGGCGGCGGGGCAACGAAGATGGCCAGAGCGTGTAACACTGCTACGCCGAGCAGAGACACGACGACGACCGGCCACATGAGGCAGGAGAAGTCCGTCAGGCGTGAACTCCGGACCCCACTGCCCTCGCCACCCTTCCATGCTCTGGTCTTGCTTTTGTCGTCGTCGACGCCCTGAATGCCCGCAGTCTCGGCGTGCCCCTTCGCACTCGCATCGCTGTGGTCCAGCGCACCGTAGAGCACCGCGTGCAGCAGCAGCAGCGCGGCGTACGCCACCGCCTGGCCGTCCTTGTGTAGCAGCGGCCACATCGAAAAAGCACCGATGGCCTGCGCCCAGCCAGCCAGGACCGGGTGCTCACCAGCCAAGAGAGTGAGTGGCAGCAGCGGCAAGAGGATAGACTTCTCGTGCACCTGTACGCGCGCGGCGCGCGTACGAGCCACGCGCGGGTGTCAGGCGGGCCGCCGCGCTTTGTGCGCGCCAACACGCGCACGCGCGTGCCGTCGAATATACGCCTGCCGGCGCTTGTGGCGCACCTGGAAAGAGAACAGGAAGAAGGCAAGCGAGCAGTTCATCAGGCACAGCAGGAAACCTCGGCGGCTAGGGCGCACCACCTGGTGGCATACCGCCGGCGCCATGGCTACGAGCGTCGCGAGCAGGCACAACACCGGCATGAGCTGTGGTGGCACCAAGCGCTTCCACTTGATGGCCAGGCTCGAGGCGCACCAGAAATTCGCCACGTAGTCCTCAAAGAGGCCGCGTGAGAAGGGAAATAACCTTCTGACGACCTGGGTCGCGGCGTCGGCAGAGCCCAACCATGGCGCCCACAAGAGAACAAAGACGCCAATGACGGTCGCTCCAAGTCGGCACACCTGAGCAGCGACGCGCGCCGCGCCGGCGGCGCCGCTGCACTGGCCCTGCGGATGCGCCTTGCGTCAGCCTTGGGCTCTCACTCAGTTTGCTCCCTCGCTCTCGAACGCTCCAACACGCACAAGGGCAAGAGCGCTGGTTGCTCGTACGCACCTTCCCCCGTCGCAGCGCTTTGCCGAGCATGTATGCAAAAAAGGCCGGCGCGTAGTAGAGCGCCATCTGCTTGTGGTTAAGCGCCAGGGCAAACGCGACCGCGCCTGCGATGTCAGCACCTCTCATAGCGAGAGCTGCGCCTGCAATGCTCAGGCCCAGGCTCACGCCGTTGTACTGAAAGTGCCCGTGGTCGATGAGCAGCAGGCAAGGCTGCAGAGCGAGCGCGGCGAACGCGCGCAGGGCACGCTTCTCGCCTCGACCATCGCCTGGCTTCCTCCCGCCTTGGCGCGAGTAGTACGCCATCGCAGCAGCGTAACACGCAGGAAGGTAGCACATCACATCGCCAAGGATGACGCTCAAGCGCATGGCCGCCTTGCTCGCCTCCGACTCGAAGCCGCGGCTCCGCTTGCCGAGCGCGAGCGCCTCCGGCCCTGCGAGCGCCGCGACGAGCCCCCCGCACGCGCGCGAGTGGTACGCCGTCAGTGGCGGGTAATCGAGGCCCCAGTACTGCAGGTCGTTGTGCTCGCCCTGCTCGTACCACTCGCGCGCCGGCAGGTGCAGCGTGAGCTCCATCCAGTGGCGCTGCGCTTCGTAGTCGCCGTACATCGGCGGCGTGGATTCGCCCGAGTGTGGCCCGAGCCCGACGGCGGCGCGCGCCACAAGCGCAGCCACCGCCACGCACGGCGCGCCGAGCGCGCCGAGCGCGTCCATCGTGCCCGGCGTGGCGAAGCGGCGCGTTGGCGAGCGGGCCAGCGGGCCCGCCGGCGGGCCCCGGCAGACCACCGCAGGAGCCGCGCGGCTTGTGGCATCCATCCTGGAGCGAGGATGTTGAGCCATATCAAAATCAAATCACGGTGGTGAAGCCGATGCCGGCGGAACCTGCCGTGTGGAAGGTGCTGATCGCCCCCCCATCACCCCCACCCCCATCCACCCCTCCTCCCTCCCGTTGCACGCCAGCGCCTACCCGCGTGCCCATGGCGCGCGCACCAGCGCCCTGCAGGCGCGGCTGGAAGCGAACGTGGTGATTAGTGGCGTTAAAAATGAGGCGCACGAAAGCAGCCGGCCTACACCTCCGCTCCTGCCCACTCGATGGGGCCGAGGTCCTCGGCGAGCCACGGATGCTTCAGTGCCTCTGCCGCCGTCGGCCGCTCCTCAGGGTCGCGCGTAAGCAGGTGCTCCACGAAGGCGACCAGCCCCTTCGGGGCGCCGGGCATCTGCGACGCGAGAGTTGTGCGCTTGGGAACCAGGTAGCTGAAGCGTTCGTCCTCCCCACGCTCGAAGATCCTGCCCTGTCGCGTAAAGTACTTGTGCGCGTGTCGCGAGGGCTCCAGGACCGTTGGCGGGAAGGGGCCATTGAGCGCTACCACACGAGCCAGGAGTGAAGCAGGTCCATCGTTCTGGAATAGCACGACGCCGCTCCACAGCTCGGCGAGGATGCATCCCAGCGACCAAATGTCGATGCCCTGTGAGTACGGCGCGCCGATGATCACCTCCGGCGCGCGGTAGTTGCGACTCTGTACGTAGCTGCTTAGATGGTCCGTGAGGAAACAAGAACTTCCGAGGTCGATCACCTTGATGTCGCACGTTTTGGGGTCGCGGATGAGGATATTTTCGGGTTTCAGGTCGCAGTGGATCAGACCCAGAGAGTGGATGAACGCGAGTCCCTCGAGCACCTGACGAGCGATGCGCTGGAGCCGCGCGGGCACGAAATACGGCGCGTCGGTCCGCTCGCGCAGGCTCTTCTGCCACTCGTACAGATTGGACTGCAGCAGCTCGCACACTATGAACAGATGCTCGCGATGGTAGAAGTAGTCGAATAGCCGGAGGATGTGTTTCTCATCGGCAGGGTCGCATGAGTTCACGTACTGCGAGGAATGGCGCGCACGCAGCGCGATCGTCAGCTGTTGCTTGTCACTGATGCGCGACCACCGGGCAGAGAGCGCCCTTCAGCGCCGCACCTTGAGCAATTTGATCTCATCGAGGCTTTGGTCGAAGAAGTCCTTATTGTTCTTGATGATCTTCATGCACACCATGGTGCCATTCTGCAAGTCCAGCGTCTGGATCGCAGTGCTGAACGCAGCCGAGCCAAGCTTGTCAATCACTTGGTATCTGCCTGCGATAACCTCGCCAAGCTGCACGGGAAAGTCCTTGCATTCCTCGAAGCCGGTGTGCCGTCGCCGATGGATCACCCGCAGCGTAAATGTCTCGTACTCCTCGCCCATGGCCTCCATACTAGCGCTGTCAGGCCTTCCACCGTGCGCCCGGCCGCCGCCGAGATGTCCCCCAATGCCTAAGCTTCCGCGGCTGCCCATGCTACTGCGCGAGCCCAGCAGGCTGCGCAGCGCGTTCATGTCGTAGAAGCCGGCCTTTTGGCCCATCTCGCCATGCTGGTCACTTCCACGCGAGGGGGGTACCTCGTTGGTCCTCGCTGAGATCACCTCAGCCTCCGAGGTCGACGGCCGCATCTGATCCTCCCCAGCCCCGGCGCCGCCAGGCACGCCCGCATCCGAGAAGCTCGTCCTGCGCCGGCGCCGGCGCTGCCTGCGCGCCTGCCAATTTCCCACCTCGCTCTCGTCTCCGATTGTGTCGTCGCCTTCCTGCGGCTGCGCGCCGCCCTCCTCCACCTCGTCCCCCGTCTCCGGATTCGACGGGAACAGCGCGTCGCCATCCATCGGCGGAGTCTCCGGGAGCACCGGGAAGGAAAATCCGCCACCACCGCCTCCACCGCCGCCGTCGAGCCCGCCGGCCTCGCTGCGCTCTTCCTCTTTCAGGCCTCCGAGGACGTCCCCGATTTCGTTCCCACTGTCCAGGTCCAAGGAGATCTCCCTGCGGTGCTTCCCGCGCGGCGCCCGCTCGCGGCTGCTGCCGTCGGCCCCCTCGGCGCCCCCATCAGCACCCTCTTCGGAGCCTCCCTCCTCGGCGCCTCCGTCCTCGGCGCCCTCGTCGGCGCTGGCGAAGTCATCGCTCAGCGTCATGTCCCCCTCGTGAGTGCTGTCCAGCTCGTCCTCTTTGCTCCCGCTAGCGTTCCCGTCGCCGTCATCGTCCGTCTCCTCATCCGTGAGCGAACCAACCAGCTCTTCCCCGTAGAAGCGCTCCATGTCGTCGACTGGCACGCGGTAGTAGCCCAATTCGTCCTCCTCCCAGCTCTCGTCCATCTCGGGTGGGCACGAGTCAGCAGGGCTCAGCGGCGGGGCCGGACGCGAGCGAGCAGCAGAGCCAGACGCGCTGCTGCGCGTGGCGCTGCTCGCGCCACTGCTGGGCCGCGACGCCACGGCATCCTCATCGCGCGCATCCGATACCGCCACGCGCTCGGCTCCCGCTCCGACAGCGGTCCCCTTCCCTGCTTCCCCGGCACGCGCCAGCGCCGCCTCGAGGAGATTCGCCGAGCTGTCCTCGCCAGCCTGCCGCAACAACTCGATCGCCCACGCGGCCGACATCCTGGCGGAGGCTGAAGCAGCCGCGAGTGAGGCCGGGGCGAGCAGCCCGGGCGGGTGCAGGAGGGGCCAGCGACCCTTGCCGCGAGGGGACGCTCGCCGCCAGCAGGGCCGGGGGTCGCGGCCGCTCCCTGTGGCGCCCCCGCCCGGCAACGCCCAACACCCGCGCGCCAGCGCGCGCTTGTGCGGTCCGCCTCGACGAAATGCTTTTATTCCGCAAACGCTTCCATCTTTTCGAGTTGACCGCCCAAGAAAAGCGGCCGCGGAAAACGAGAGAGGATCGCGCGTTTGGCGCGCGCCACCGCGCCGCGCGGGGACGCGCATATGGGGTTTTAAAAAGGGTTTACAGTATACATGTGCTGTGTCTCTGTGTGCCTGTGTACCTGGGGCCACACGGCGCGCGGGCGCGGCGCGCCGCGAGGTGTGGGAGGGAGCGGGTGGGGGAAGGGCGGCGCGCGGTGCGGGGCCGGTGGGTGTTTGCTGCGGTGGTCGCGTGGGCGCGAGCGCGTGGGCGCGGGCGCGTGGGCGCGAGCGCGTGGGCGGTGATGGCGTTCCCCGGGGACGGCGCGCCGCATGGCACGGCGCCGTTCTACTCGTGGGCGCTTGCGTTCTTGCGCGACTTCCTCGCGGCGCACGGCTGGTCCATCGTGTTCGGCACGGTCGCGCTCGCGCTCGCGCTGCCGCCGCTGTGCGCCCGGCTGGGCGCCGTACGTGAGCGTCTCGAGGAGAGCGCAGACCCTGGCAGGCGGGATCGCCTCAACAACGGCGCGGCCGCCGCGCGCGCGCGTCCGGGCAGCACAGGCCTGCCCAGCGCTTGCCGGCGGCGCAGCTTGGCGTTCTCGCGAGCACCGCCGCTGCCGAAAGCCACAGCGCTCGCGGCCGCTGCGTCCGAAGGGTCGCGCGCCAGCTGCGAGGTGTGTGTTGGGGTGGGGGGCGGGGATGGGTGTCAGCGCGGCGCGAGGATAGACACAGCCTCGGCGGCGACCGCACGAGCGCGCGCGCCGAGTGCGCCGCGCACGCACCAGCGGCACGCCGACGCCCATCTGCCTCCCCTCCGACTCGAGCGCCTTCTCGGCCTTGCGCCGCGCGCGCATGTCCCTGCGGAGCGCGGCGTTGCTGGCGTAGTCGTCGCCAAAAGGCACCGCCGCCGAGTACAACTGCGCGCGTGCCGAATTGGGCGGGCGCCCCGTGCTGGTCAGCACCCGTGCGAGAGGGAAAGAGAGGCAGGGAGGGAGGGAGGCAGGCAGGGAGGGAGGGAGGGAGGGAGCCGCGGAGCACCACGCACCTCATCCATCCTTTTGGTCGCCGCCTTGGCGATGCGCTCATCCTCCTGGGCGCGCTCCAGGGTGGCCATGGCGTCGCCCCCGGTCGTCCGCTCCCCTTCTCGCCTCCCTTGGCGCAGCTGGGCGCGCTCGCGCTCGGCGCGCTCGGCGGCCCTCTCGTCCGTCCCCGCCCAGTAGTCGCCCTCCTCGGCGCGCACCGGCGCGTTGCGCCGCGTGTGCCGGAAGCGCCCGCCGGAGACGAAGACGAAGCCCGCGCTCTGCGGGTCGGTGCGCACCACGAAGGTGGCCCCGCAGCAGGTCGCTTTCATGGTGAACTGCCAAATGGGCGAGGAGAGGTACGCGCCCGCCCGCTCCTTGCGCGCGTTGAAGCGCACGCCGCGCCCGAGCGCCTCTGTGAGACCAGGCTTGCCGATGCCGAATGAGCGCAGCTCGTTGAATGCCACACACGGGGCGCTGCTGTCTTTCCCGGTGCTTGTGATGGCGCCGCTCTGGGCTGCAACGGTTGAGCCTCCCGCGACATCCGCCACTGTGACTCCGAAGGGGCGCACAACGCGCGTTTGCACCGCCATGGTGTCATGACATTGAGCCACGAGGCGGCGCGCGACGATCTCGTTGCGCGCATCACCTTCTAATACGTCGATGCGCGCTTCCGCGACACGCTCGAGGCCGCGGCGCTGCAGCGCCTCGCGTGCCTCAAAGTCAACGACGATCTCAGCACGGTCGATGCGCTCCAAATCCGACGCGGACTCATTGGTGCGCAAAATGTCCTGGAAGAGCGACCGCAGCTCCTGTAGCTCGACGCGTAGGCGGGCGCGATGATCACCAAGTTCACCAGCATCGTCGTTGGCTTCAAGAGTGAAATGCGAGAGCGACGCGCTTGCGTCGTCTGCACCCGAGCCGCCCTCGGCGGCGGACCCTATTGGCACCTCATCGTCGTTGTCTATGGCGTCCATGTCGTCGGCGGTGCCGCCGTCACCGCCTGCACCATTGCCGTCGTTCGTAATCCCGCACGTCTGCGACGACGACGTTGTGGCTGCTTGCGCACTGCGCGCTGCCAGGAGCAGAGCCTTTGCATCTGGCGAGCCCTCGCACGTGAGTGCGAGGATGGAGCCGTCGACGCCGGCCGATACCAGAGCGCCACCCGTAACAAGCGTAACGCCTATGCCGCCACCCTGTGCGCTCGCGTGCAGCCGCTCCTTGACCAAGCTCGGCGCCGATGTCTCTAGCCTGCCCGTGGCGAGGGGTACTATCGTCACCGAGCCATCGCCCGCACTCACACACACGTACGCGCCATCTGCCGTAAGCGATAGCGATGTGCCAGGTTTCTCAGCCACTGGTGGGGTGCGCTCGTCAGGCGAGCGCACGCGCGAGCCTGTGCCGCCCCAAGCCTGCTTGCGCTCCGACAGCACGTAGCGACAGAGCGTCTTCTCTTCGTCGAGTGCCAATATGGCACCCTTAGGAGACTCGACCAGCGAGGTCAACGCGCTCGCCACACGGAACNCCGGCGCCGGCGCCGAGGAGCGCCAAGCGCACGCACTTGCACCAGCGGGAGCGCAGGCAGGCCGCCGACGTGTCGCGCTCGCCACCCCAGCGCGTGCGGGGAGGGCACGCGCCGGCGGCCGAGACGCTCGTGGGCGGCGAGATGTCCGCGGCCGCCGTGTCCGCCGTGCAGTCGATCGAGTACCACCACGCGTGCACGCTGGGCCGCCTGCCCCAGCAGCTCGACGCCGCGTCGGTGTACGCCGCGACTGCGCTCTCCGTGCGCGACGCGCTCGCGAGGCGCATGCTGGCCACCGAGCGTCGCGTCCGCGCGCAGCGGCCAAAGCGCCTGTGCTACTTGAGCGCCGAGTACCTGCCCGGGCGCGCGCTGCGCAACGCCGCGCAGTGCATGCGCCTCGAGGACGGCTACGCGCGCGCGGTGGCCGCCTTCGGGCTGAGCCTCGAGGAGGTGTGTGAGGAGGAGCGCGACCCGAGGCTGGGCACGGGCGGCCTCGGGCGCCTCGCGAGCTGCTTTCTGGACGCCCTGGCGACGCACGACTACCCGGCCGTGGGCTACGGCCTGCGCTACGCGTACGGTCAGTTCCGCCAGGCATTCACGGCGAGCGGCGAGCAGTGCGAGGCGGCCGACTGCTGGCTCGAGGGGCCGGGGCCCGCCGTCGTGCGCGTCGATGCGGCCGCGAATGGCGCCGCCAACGGCTCGGCCGACGGCGCCGAAAGCGGCGCCGTCGGGGCCGCGAAAGGAAGCGGAGCGGGTGCCGCGAGCGCCGTCGAGGGTACGCACGGCAAGCACGGTGAGGGGGGCGAACACGCCGTGGTGCGGCGGCCGCCCCACCGCCCAGACCGCGCCGCTCGCGGGCCCGACAGGCCTCCCGCGCCGCGGATCGCTGGGGGTCGTGGGCAGCCGCGGCAGCGGCAGCGATGAGCACGTCCACCCCCGGCCCGCGCCGCTGCACCCGTGGGAATTCCGCCGCGACGACGTGGCGTACGTCGTGCGCTTCGGCGGCGAGGCGCGGCCGCGCGCGGACGGGAGCGGGGGCTACGAGTGGGTGGGCGGCGAGCGCGTGCTCGCGCGCGCGCACGACACGGTGGTGCCGGGCTACGCCACCACCACCACGTCGCTCATGCGGCTCTGGTCCGCGGAGCCCGTGCGCGAGCTGGACTTTGCCGCATTCAGCGTCGGGGACTTCGAGGCGGCGATGGGCGACGCGCTGCGCGCGCGCTCGCTGACGGCGGTCGTGTACCCGGACGACTCGACGGACAGGGGGCGGAGGTTGCGCCTTCGCCAGCAGTACTTCTTCGTCAGCGCGTCGCTGCAGGACGCCGTCGGACGCTTCAAGGAGGAGGAGGAGGAGGCGCGGGGCGGCGCGGTGGGGCGGCGCGCGGGTTTGGACGGCGGTGCCGGCGCGCGCGGCGGCAGGGGCGGCGCCACGAGGGCGCGCGCCGCCGCCGAGGCGCTCTTCGCCGCCTTCCCCCAGCGCGTGGCCGTGCAGCTGAACGACACGCACCCGACCATCGCCATCCCCGAGCTGCTGCGCATCCTGCTGGACGAGGAGGGGCTCGGCTGGGACGCCGCGTGGGCGACGGTGTGCCGCACCTTCGGCTTCACCAACCACACGGTGCTGCCCGAGGCGCTCGAGCGCTGGGCGGTGCCCACGCTGCAGGCGCTGCTCCCGCGGCACATGCAGCTCATCTACGAGATCAACCACCGCTTCCTGGAGCTCGTGGCGGCCGTGTACCCCGGCGACACGGACAAGCTGTCGCGCATGTCCATCATCGAGGAGAGCGAGCCCAAGGCGGTGCGCATGGCCGTGCTCGCGCTGGTGGGCTCGCACACGGTCAACGGGGTGGCCAAGGTGCACTCCAACCTGGTGCGCTCCCGGCTCTTCCCGGACTTCGCCGAGCTGTGGCCGGAGCAGTTCACCAACGTCACCAACGGCATCACGCCGCGCCGGTGGCTGCTGGGGGCCAACCCCGAGCTGTCCGCCGTCATCACGCGGTGGCTCGGCACGGACGCGTGGACCAAGGACCTGCGGCTCCTGAGGCGGCTGGAGGAGCACGCCTCCGACCCCGACCTGCACCAGCTGTGGGCGCGCGCCAAGCGGCGGGCCAAGGGGCGGCTCTGCGCCACCATCGGCAGGATCACCGAAGGGCGCCTGCAGGTGGAGGACGACTGCCTGTTCGACGTGCAGTGCAAGCGCATCCACGAGTACAAGCGCCAGCTGCTCAACGTGCTGGGCATCGCGCACCGCTGGCTCGCCATCCGCGCGTGCTCGCCCGCGGAGCGCTCCGCGCTCGTGCCGCGCGTGTGCGTGCTGGCGGGCAAGGCCGCGCGCGGCTACAGGCGGGCCAAGGACGTGCTGGCGCTCGCCAACGCCGTGGCCAACGTGGTGAACAACGACCCCGCCGTGCGGGGCCTGCTGACGGTGGCGGTGCTGCCGGACTACGGCGTGTCGCTCGCCGAGGCCATCGTCCCCGCCTCGGACATCAGCCAGCACATCTCGACGGCGGGCACGGAGGCGAGCGGCACGAGCAACATGAAGTTCGCGCTGAACGGGGGCCTGCTGCTGGGCACGCGGGACGGGGCGAACGTCGAGATCGCCGAGGCCGTGGGGGCCGATCAGATCTTCCTGTTCGGGCCGAAGGTGCGTTTCTTTTTTTTTTTTGGTGTGTGTGTGTGTGTGGAGGGGAGCGAGTTGCGCCGCGTGCCGCGTTTTCTGCGCGATGTCGCTGCCTCTGACACCGCCATGGCGACGCGCGCGCGTGCTCGCTCGCTCGCCCTGGCTCTCGCAACGACTTGCGCGACGACTTGCGCAACGACTTGCAGGTGGGCGAGGTGGACGCCGCGCGCTCGGCGACCAAGGCGCGCAGCTCGGACGAGCGGCTGGACGCCGTCCTCCACCTGCTGCGCAGCGGGGCGTTCGGCAGGTACGAGCGCTTCAAGGCCCTCGTGGAGAGCTTCGAGGGCGCCAAGGACTACTACTTGGTGGGCCACGACTTCGGGGCGTACCTGGACGCGATGCGCGCGGCCGACGTGCTGTACGCCAATCCGCGCGAGTGGACGCGGCGCTCGATCCTGTGCACGGCGCGCATGGGGCGGTTCTCGGCGGACAGGAGCGTCGAGAAGTACGTGCGGGAGATATGGGGGCTCGGCAAGCTCGCGCGCAATGGGGAGTGAACGAACGTACAGCGACGGGGGCGGAGGACGCGCTGTGTCGCAGATGGCCCTCCAGAGGCGACGCTCGCGGCGGAGGCGCGCTCGGAGGCGCGCGTCAAGCCAGGCCGGGGGCGGCCTGTCTCTCCTGTTCGGTGTTGCGAGCGGAGGGAGCGGGTGGGGCGGGAGAGGGGGGGAGGAATGGGGACGCTGTGGTACACCTCGCTGTTCGCGTTCTGACGGACGTACGAAAACACTCAAAGCACTTTAACGATTTGTCGTATGCGGCCGCCCCTGCCGCGGGCACTGCGCGTGCGTGTCTCTGCGCGTCGCGCACGCGTAAGAGGGGTGCAACTGGCGCACTACTGAGCTATCCGATTTATTTCAGGGTTCAGGGCTCGGGGCCGCGGTGTCGCCAGCAGCCCCCTCATCGACTTTTCCTTCATCCTCCTCGCCCTCGCCTGCCTTTTGGCTCGCGCTCCTCGCCACGCGCGCGCTCCTGAGCTTGGACAGCTTGGCGCGCGCCGCGCGCCGCACCGCCGCGCCGTGCGTGAGCACCGCCGACAGCACGGGCATCGCGAACACTATGCCCGAGGTGATAACCAACAGGGCGCCGATCACCAGCCGGTCGTTCGTGCCGCCGACGGTCTCTACCTTGACCAGCAGGCCGGCGAAGAGGATGAGCGCGATCTCGACGAGCGCCGCCTGTGCGGAGCGGTCCACCGCGGCGTCCGCGAACGGGCTGAGCGCCAGGTTGGCCACGAGAAAGAAGCAGGCGACGAGAAGCCCGACGGCAATCTGGCCGCTCCCGCCGGCGTCGACGAAGACCAGCGCGCCGGTCAGCACCAGCTTGCGCAGCAGCTCCACCAGCTCCCAATACCAGCACTCGGTGTGGTAGGAGGCGAAGAGCTGGCCGCAGTGGCGAATCGCGAGCGCCTCGTCCGAGTCGAGCGGCCCCGTGGTGCCGTCGGCGGGGCGGTCCTCCTCCGAGCCGCCAACTGGCCCGTCGGCCGACTCGGCCGCAGCGCCCCTCGCGCTGGCGCTCGACTTGGCGCCGAAGCAGAGCTCGCCGACCGGAGCGTGCGCAGCCGCCCACGCGACCAGCGCCTCGCGCGCCGTGCCGTCGTCGTCGGCGAAGGAGGCCGCTCGCGATGCCTTCCCCGACCGTGGCGACGTGGGGCCGTCCTCGCCCAGCTCGGCGGTCTTGGACTGCGGCGACGCGGGGGTGTCGCCGCCGGGTTGCTCGGCATCCTTCGACGCGTCGCCGGCGAGCGTTTGCGCGAGCTTCGTCCCGACGCGCACCTCGCCCTCGAAGAGCTGCTCGAGGGTGGCGCGCTCGCGCAGCAGGCGGCGCATCTCCATGCCGAGCACGGCGTCCACCTCATCGGCGTCCTCGTTGAGCGCGATGCCCACCAGGAGGGCGTTGCGCGCCACGGCGCGGCTGTGGTGCCGGGCGGCGATGGCGCGCACGCCGTGGTGAAGCATGATCAGCCAGAAGAAGAGCGGGATGCCCACGACGTAGAGCGCAATGCCGATGGACGCAATCACCCGCGCTTCGTCGTGCGCGGCGGTGTCGCATCGCAGGCGCAGGTCGCTCGAGAGCCAGCGCACGCCGTCCACCTCGCGGCAGTGAAACGTCCTCAGCAGCGTGGCCGACAGAATGGGGTAGACCAAGAAGAGGGCGAACAGCGAGTTGCGCCACACGTTGGCGCGGAAGCGCGCCAGGCGAGGGCGGCGGGCCTCGTCGCCCCTGGCGTAGAGGCGACCAACCACGAACAGCAGGAGCGTCACGACGCCAAAGGCCGCCGGAGCGCAACACCACAGCCGCAGCTTGTCGAAGAAGTTCCACCTTTCCAGAGAGCAGCGTACGCTGGGCAGCGCCAGCACGTCCAGGTTGATCACCTTGAGCGCCTTTACCATGTCAAGGAACGACCTCGGCCAGCGAATGTCAAAGGTGACATCCACCGTCGCGACGACCTGCACGAAGGCGATCAGCACGCGCGCGTGCGCCGCGAAGCTGCTGCGCTCGAGGCGACTCTCGACAGACTCTGCGGTCTCCGCGACGCCCTTGGCGACGGCTTCGGACGCCTTGCGACTCAGCGTCCGACCCAGCTGCGTCGTTTTTGTCAACAACAGAAACCGCTTACGACGTCTCGTTGATCGCTACGGAAAGTTGGCACGCTCTTGTGAGAACTACGCAAAGTCCTGCGGCGGGTGGTCCCGTAGCTCCGCGCCGAGGAATGGCAGCCAGTAGAGCAGCACCACGACGAGCGCGAGCGCGAGCGCTCCAGCCATCGCGCCGACCCACACGCTTCCACTCGCCTGGCACGACGAGCAGCCATCGCCCTCCGAGTAGCCATACCCCCCGAGCGTGTGGCGCGTGTCGTACGGCAGCATCGGCATCAGCGTCGCGGTGCTGCAGTCGGTCGCGTCCTCGAGGCCGGCCTCCAGCAGCGCGCGGCGGCTCCCACTAGCGCGAGCTCCATCCCCTCCACCTCCGTGCCCGCGCGGCGCGTGCTCGGGGAGGCACGCGGTGGGAAAGGGGCACGAGTAGAACACGGGCGAGCAGTACAAAAGCGCGGTCATCGGGCGGTACGGCGAGCCGCGCGGCGGGCTCGACGTTAACCGCGGGCAGCCTGTGCTGCTCGTTCTGTGGTCGCCTCCTCCCGCGGTCCGTTCGGGATAGCTGCCGGGCAGGCACGCGCAATCGTCGACCGACGTGCTCCC
Source organism: Prasinococcaceae sp. CCMP 1430 (assembly GCA_013416795.1). NCBI lineage: Eukaryota > Viridiplantae > Prasinodermophyta > Palmophyllophyceae > Prasinococcales > Prasinococcaceae > Prasinococcaceae sp. CCMP 1430. The sequence goes on from RQSC01000014.1 coordinate 389,334, forward strand.
CACCGCTCTCGTGGTTGCGCCGACGGGGCACGATGTGCAGCTGGTTGCGGCGGCGCCATCGGAGAACTTGCCCTGCTCGCACACGGCGCTAATGGGGACGCTGTGGTACACCTCGCTGTTCGCGTTCTGACGGACGTACGAAAACGAAAACACTCAAAGCACTTTAACGATTTTTCGTATGCAGCCGCCGCTGCCACGGGCGCTGCGCGTGCGCGTCTCTGCGCGTCGCGCACACGTAAAAGGGGTGCAACTGGCGCACTGCTGAGCTATCCGATTTCAAAGTCCCAAGTCCCGAGCCCCGGCGCCACAGCGGTCGTCGGGGGAGTAGCTGAATTCCTTCATCCTCCTCGCCCTCGCCTGCCTTTTGGCTCGCGCTCCTCGCCACGCGCGCGCTCCTGAGCTTGGACAGCTTGGCGCGCGCCGCGCGCCGCGCCGCCGCGCCGTGCTCGAGCACCGCCGACAGCACGGGAATTGGCTTGTGGTACGGGCTCCACTGGTGGTCGTCCCGCGGCTAGTGGGCGGCCAGCAAGCACGGCGGCTGCCAGAGTACCTTGACCAGCAGGCCGGCGAAGAGGATGAGCGCGATCTCGACGAGCGCCGTTCTACCTTGACCAGCAGGCCGGCGAAGAGGATGAGCGCGATCTCGACGAGCGCCGTCTGTGCGGAGAAGTCAACCGCATTGTCCGCGTGTGGGCTGAATGCAACGTTAGCCACGAGGAAGACGCAGGCGACGAGAAGCCCGACGGCGACCTGGCCGCTCCCGCCGGCGTCGACGAAGACCAGCGCGCCGGTGAGCACAAACTTGCGAATCATCTCCACCAGCTCCCAGTACCAGCATCGGGTGTGGTAGGAGGCGAAGAGCTGGCCGCAGTGGCGAATCGCAAGCGCCTCGTCCGCATCGAGCGGACCCGCGGTGCCGTCGGCGAGGATGTCCTCCTCCGCGCGGCCAGCCGGCCCTACGGCCGATCCGGCCACACCGCCCCTTGCGCTGGCGCTCGAGTTGGCGCCGAAGCAGAGCTCGCCGATCGGGGCGTGCGCAGCCGCCCACGCGACGAGCGCCTCGTGCGCCGCGCCGTCGTCGTCGGCGAAGGAGGCTGCTCGCGATGCCTTCCCCGACCCTGGCGACGCTGGGCCGTCCTCGCCCTGCTCGGCGGCCTTGGACTCCGGCGACGCAGAGGTGTCACCGCCGGGCCGCTGGGCATTCTTCGTCTCGTCGCCGACGAGCGTTTGCGCGAGCCTCGTCCCGACGCGCACCTCGCCCTCGAACAGCTGCTCGAGGGTGGCGCGCTCGCGCAGCAGGCGGCGCATCTCCATGCCGAGCACGGCGTCCACCTCGTCTGCGTCCTCGTTGAGCGCGATGCCTACCAGAAGGGCGTTGCGCGCCACGGCGCGGCTGTGGTGCCGGGCGGCGATGGCGCGCACGCCGTGGTGAAGCATGATCAGCCAGAAGAAGAGCGGGATGCCCACGACGTAGAGCGCAATGCCGATGGACGCAATCACCCGCGCTTCGTCGTGCGCGGCGGTGTCGCATCGCAGGCGCAGGTCGCTCGAGAGCCAGCGCACGCCGTCCACCTCGCGGCAGTGAAACGTCCTCAGCAGCGTGGCCGACAGAATGGGGTAGACCAAGAAGAGGGCGAACAGCGAGTTGCGCCACACGTTGGCGCGGAAGCGCGCCAGGCGAGGGCGGCGGGCCTCGTCGCCCCTGGCGTAGAGGCGACCAACCACGAACAGCAGGAGCGTCGCGACGCCGTTCCGGCGGCCTCGCGTTGTGGTGTCGGCGTCGAACAGCTTCTTCAAGGTGGAAACCAGAGAGCAGCGTACGCTGGGCAGCGCCAGCACGTCCAGGTTGATCACCTTGAGCGCCTTTACCATGTCAAGGAACGACCTCGGCCAGCGAATGTCAAAGGTGACATCCACCGTCGCGACGACCTGCACGAAGGCGATCAGCACTGTCAAAGGTCACATCCACCGTTGCGACGACCTGCACGAAGGCGATCAGCACGCGCGCGTGCGCCGCGGCGCTGCTGCGCTCGAGGCGACGCTCGACAGACTCAGCAGTCGCCGCGACGGCCTCGGAGGCCTTGCGGCCCTGCTGCGCCTTCTTTGTGTGGTCGACTTTGGTGCACGCAACAAAGCGCTTCGCGACGCGTTCCAGAACGCCGCCCACCCGGGCGTCGAGGCTCGGCAGGAATGGCAGCCAGTAGAGCAGCACCACGACGAGCGCGAGCGCGAGAAATGCAGCCACCGCGCCGACCCACACGCTTCCACTCGCCTGGCACGACGTGCAGCCATCGCCCTCCGAGTAGCCATACCCAGGCTCGCACACCGCGCACAGCATGCCGTCGTAGCCGTAGTCGCAGCGCCACGACGAGTCGGCCGCGTCCTCAAGGCCGGCCTCCAACAGCGCGCGGCGGCTCCCACTCGAGCTTGGAGCGCGAGCGCCATCCCCGCCACCCCCGTGCCCGCGCGGCGCGTGCTCGGGGAGGCACGCGGTGGGAAAGGGGCACGAATAGAACACGGGCGCGCTCATGTTTTCGCGCCAGTAGCCCGCCATGCCGCTCGGTGCCCCGCCCGAGCTGCAGTTGCCGCCCGTCGGGCACGACGAGCAAGACACCTCGTCTTCTCCCGCGGTCCGTTCGGGATAGCTGCCGGGCAAGCACTGGCAATTGTCGACCGACGTGCTCCCCACCGTTCTCGTGGTTGCGCCGACGGGGCACGACGTGCAGCTGGTTGCGGCGGCGCCATCGGAGAACTTGCCCTGCTCGCACACGGCGCAGCTAAGCCCGTCGACCTCAGTGCCGGCGGGACATGCGCACACCGTCGAGCCGCTTACCACGAGAGCCGTCATCAGCGGGTCGCTGCACGCGCATGCCGACGCCGCGGTGGAGCCAGCGGGGCTGTTCGCGCCCGCGGGGCAGTCGGTGCACGACACCGCGCCGTCGCCGTCGCTGAAGGTGTTGGCGGGGCAAGGCTCGCACTCGGGGTTGATGCCGCTGGGGCCGTACGTGCCGGCCGCGCAGTCGGTGCACGCGCTCGCGCCGGCCACGCTGGTGCGCCCGCTGCCGCACGCCGCGCAGTCGCCCGCGGAGGTGCTGCCGGCGCCGGCGACGAAGGTACCTGCGGGGCACTCGGTGCACTGCGCCGCGCCCACGGCATCCGCGTACGTGCCTGCGCCGCAGGGCGAGCAGGCGGTCGCGTCGGTGGCGTTGGTCGCCGAGCCCTTGGCGCACTGCGCGCACGCGGCGCCCCACGTCTGCGTCGCCGAGGCGCCATCGAGGCGATACCAGCCGCCGCCCTGCAGCGCGCCGCACGCGTAGCACTGCTCGCCCGCCTGGGGCGTGAAGGCGTTGGCGGGGCAGTCGTCGCAGGACGTTTGGCCCGTCGAGGCGGTGGTCGTGCCGATGGCGCACGTGTCGCAGGTGGAATGGCCAGCCGAGGGCTGGTAAAGGCCCTTGGCGCACGGCTCGCACGTCGACGAGGCGGTGGCGCCTATCAGGGCAGAAGAGGTGCCGGCGGGGCACTCCTTGCAGCCCTCGCCCGCGGCGTCGGCGTAGGTCCCGGCGGGGCAGTCAGAGCACGCTTTTGAGCCAATGTCTGAGCCTTGGCCCGCCGGGCAGGCGAGGCAGTCCGCCGAGGTTGCGGAGAACGTGGCGGCGTTGTATGTGTTGGCGCCGCACGGTTCGCACTGCCTCGCGTCGCCGCCGTACGAGGCCACGTACATGCCGGGCGGGCACGCGTAGCAGGAGGAGGTGTCGATCGTGCCGGCCGCGCATATCGAAAGCTGGACGGCGAGGGCGTCTACAGAGCCACCGACGTACGAGCCGAGCGCGCTCCACGCCGCGCCGTCCCACTTGGCGATGTAGGACGTGCCCGACACGCCGCCGGCCGAGTAGAAGCCGCCGCCGACGTACAGCGAGCCCGACGAGGCGTCCCACGCGAGGGCGCGTACATAGCCGGCACCGACGCCCGAGCCGAGCGCGCTCCACGCCGCGCCGTCCCACTTGGCGATGTAGGAGAAGCCGCCCACGTACAGCGAGCCCGACGAGGCGTCCCACGCGAGGGCGCGGACAGTGTCTTCCCACGCGACGGCGCGGACAGTGTCATCGACGCCCGAGCCGAGCGCGCTCCACGCCGCGCCGTTCCACTTGGCGATCTCTGACGTGCCCGACACGCCGCCGGCCGAGTCGAAGGAGCCGCCGACGTACAGCGAGCCCGACGACGCGTCCCACGCGAGGGCGCGTACCAGATCGCCATAGACGCCCGAGCCGAGCGCGCTCCACGCCGCGCCGTCCCACTTGGCGATATTGGACCTGCCCGACACGCCGCCGGCCGAGCCGAAGTCGCCGCCGACGTACAGCGAGCCCGACGAAGCGTCCCACGCGAGGGCATAAACACTGTAACCATCGACGCCCGAGCCGAGCGCGCTCCACGCCGCGCCGTCCCACTTGGCGATCCCTGACGTGCCCGACACGCCGCCGGCCGAGTCGAAGGAGCCGCCGACGTACACCGAGCCCGACGAAGCGTCCCACGCGAGGGCGTTAACTGTGCTATCGACGCCCGAGCCGAGGGCGCTCCACGCCGCGCCGTCCCACTTGGCGATGCCGGACGTGCCCGACACGCCGCCGGCCGAGTCGAAGTCGCCGCCGACGTACAGCGAGCCCGACGATGCGTCCCACGCGAGGGCGTACACATAAGCACCATTGACGCCCGCGCCGAACGCCGCCGTCCACGCGTCCCCTTCATGCAGCATCGCGCCTTCGTATCCACCAACCGCGAGCCGTGAGCCGCTCGAGACCGTTCGCACGTTCGCGTTAGCGGAGAGAACAACCTCCGCGTCCATGCCATCGTCGGCAAAGCCCATCTCGCCGGCGTACGCGCCGGCCGCGCCGAGGCCCGAGCCGAGCGTCAGCGCAATGGACACCGACGCGCCGCCTGAGAGCGTTCCCAGGGCGGGCGAGGCCGACAGCCACGCGTCCGAGGGCGCAGCCGCCCACTCCATCGCGCTGGCCGCATCGTTGGTGAGCGTGACCGTCGCGGTCGTGGTTGTGCTATACGCCATCGTCTCGGACACGCTCACGGGCGACACGATGAGGGGCGGCGACACGGTGAGCTGCAGCGGCAGCCGGATGGCGTCGCCGCCGCTCGAGCCCACCACCAGCACTGCCGAGTGCGCGCCCTGCGCCAGCCCCGACGCGTTCATCCGCACCGTCACGCTGGCGCTGGCGCCAGCCGCGAGGCCGCTTCCAGCGTTGGCGCCCACCACGCTCGCCCACGCCTCGCTGACGGTGGCGAACCAGTCGAGAGTGGCCGAGCCATCCTACGAGGTGCGCGGGACGGGTCCAATGGAGGGGTCAGCGCGGGGCGGCGCGCGAAACAACTGCGGCTCGCTCGCTCCACCCACGAGTGCTGCCGCCCTTACGCGCGCCGCGGGACCCCGCGCTTTTTAAGGCCCCCATCGTTGCCCCACGCAAGCGCGGCGCCTCTCCTCGTGCCCGGCCGCGCCGCCACGCACCGCGTCCGCGACGAACGCCACCGCCGCCTCGGCCGCGTCGGGCCGGTGGGCCTCACGCCAGCGCCGCCCCGCCCCCGCGCGTGCCGGGCGCGCGCGCTGTGGCGTGTGCGACGCGTCGCGCGCGCGTCAACCTCGCATCGCATGTCGGATCGCACCCGACATTTCGCCCCATCGAAACGCATTCGCATTTCGAATCGCAGGTCGGATCGCACCCGCCTTTTTGCACTATCACAATGCATTTAATCGTCGAATCGCAGGTCGAATGGCATGCGACTTGTGTCCCCATCGAAACGCGTTCGCGTGCGGGCGCCCCCGCGCGCGCGAAAATCGGGCGCGTTCGAAAAAAAGCGGCGGGGCGACGACTCCGATTCGAAGGCGCCCCGCTTTTCGCGTGGGTTTTGACCTCAGCGCTCGCGGAGCGGTGACGTGCCGCCAGGGCCGGGTGTGGATTCGGATGTGAGGCCGGGACCCGCCCCCGGAGGGCTCGGTGTGCGTTGTGAAAACCCAGAGATTGATCCGAGACCCGCCCGCCCTCGGTCCCTTTCGGAAACCCCGAACAGGCGGGTTTATTCTGGCAGGGAGCTCTGCCGACCTGGCAGGGAGAGCTGAAACATGGCAGGGAGGCCTTTAAACACGGCAGGGAGAAGGTTTTCGTCAGATAAATTTTTTGAGGCGCCAGGGTTCAGCGGACGTGACGGCGGCGACCCACAGTGGCCGTCGGCGGCCGGGAGTCCTATATCAAAATGCACCTACCTCCCAGAAACCCTGATTACATCAAAATGCAACTTACAATGCGTGCATGGCTTTTGCAGCTCCCTGCCAGCGGCATGTCTCCCGTTTTTATTGTGAGAAACGGGAGACACTCCCTTGGAAAACTCACGGTTTGATATACAAATGCATGCAATATGTAGAATGCAATTTGATGTGAAAGTGGCGGAGCTGAGCAGCCAGCGAGAGCTCCTGTGCACGCATTTGATCGTACGCGCGCAAATTCTTCGCCGGCCAGGCGGGGGCAGCCTAACAGCCATCACAGGCAGGGGGGCGCCATCGCTGCTGCCTGCGGTGGCACAAGGCGCGCGCGGCGCGCGGCGCCGCCGGCGCGCGCCTGCGGGGCGGGCGGCACCGCTCGTGCGACCGTCGGCGCAGTGGGGGGAGGGGTGCTCGCTGCGCTGGCCGTCTCCGCCCATCCCTTGCCAGTGTGGCGCGCGGCCGGCAGGGTGGCTGGCCTGTTCAGTCTTTGCGGCGGGGCCTGCTGTTGCAAGGCCGCCACAGGCGCCCCTCATTTTGCCCTTGCGTCAGGCGCCGTGGCGCCGGGCGCGATGGCCGCTCTGCTTCGACACGAGAGCGCCCGAGAGCATAGTACGCGCGCCGCGCGGGCCCTCGTGTTCCTGCCGCTAGGCTTCGTGCTGTGGACGGCGCTTACGCTATGGGCCGCCTTCGTTCGCAACTCAATGTCACTCAACCAAAGCGATGGCGGCATGACCACCCACGCCGGCCGCATCGACATCACTGCGGAGGCTGCTACGTCCGCGACCACTCGCGGCGGCGGCAACAGTAGCAGGGCACGGCACCTGCGAGATGAGGCGGGCCTGCACCGCGCGCGTTCGCAAAGGGAGGCCGAGCTCGGTCCAGGGACGCTGCGAGCGCTGGTGAACGGCCTCACGGTGGTGCGAATGGCCGAGAGGCAGCAGCTGTGGCAGAGACCCCCGCGCGATGACAGTGATTCGACCAATGC
>RQSC01000014.1:416611-428328 GCA_013416795.1 Prasinococcaceae sp. CCMP 1430
GGGGGGGAGGAGCCACAGGTCGCGCGTCGCGGCCGCTACGCTGCGCGGCCGCAGCGCTCGCGCGCACGCGCCCCGCGCGCGCTCGCAGGTTGCCGGGCAGGGGCCGCTCGGTGCGCCTCCGCGCGGCGGGAGGTCTACAGGGCGCCAACTTCAACGCGCGCAACGCCTTTATCGGCGGCTAGTCGCTGGTGAATTTTGGCGCGTCGCCGCGCTTTGACGTGCAAGCAGTGGCTCTAAACAACATGCTCAGCAAACTCAACCGCTGGCGCTAGACTTGCAAAAAAAGGCAAATACAAAAACACTCATAACTCGCCGCTCCGGCGTCGTTTTTGTACTTTAAAAAGCGCTGTGGCCTCGCTGCAGCCTGCTTCATCCGCTGCTGTGCTCACAATGCGCAAAAAAAGGCGGCGAGAACGCTCGCGGGTGGCCGCCGCGGCACGCCGCAAAGCCTGAAAACCCTACCCTGAATTCAGGGTAGGGTTTAGGGTTTAGGGTTTAGGGTTTAGGGTTTAGGGTTTAGGGTTTAGGGTTTAGGGTTTAGGGTTTAGCCTGAAAACCCTACCCTGAATTCAGGGTAGGGTTAGGGTTAATTAGGGTTAATAGGGTTTAGGGTTTAGGGTTTAGGGTTTAGGGTTTAGGGTTTAGGGTTTAGGGCGAGGCAGGCGTGGCACGGGCAGACGCGCGGGGGAAGGGCGGGCGCGGGCGTGCGGCATGACGGCGACGATCCTTGCGCCTGCGCGTCGGAGCCTCTCTGACGCCGTCGGTCCCTTATGCGCCCCCCCCGGCGGGGCTGCCTGGCGGCGACCCGCGCGCTCGCAACCGCAGGTCGACATGTCGCTCGACGACATCGTGAAGGCCAAAAAGGAAGCGGCCAAGAAGAAGGCGCAGAAGGCGAAGGCAGCCAAGACACCCAAGAGTAAGAAGGCCACGCCCAAGAAGGCCAAGGCTGCCAAGAAGGCAAAGGCCGCTAAGACCCCGAAGAGTGTCAAAAAGGCCGCCAAGGCGCCCAAGAAGGCGGCCAAGGCCGTGACGGTGAAGGGCGTGGCGAAGAAGGCCAGCGCGAAGCGGGAGGCGCAGCTCGCGGCCAAGCGCGGGCTGAAGAGCGCGCCCAAGCTGAAGGCTGCTGCGCAGAAGATGAAGGTCAAACCAGGCGGGATCTTCGGCAATCGCAGTGGTGGAAAGGCGCCCAAGGCGAAGAAGGCGAAGAAGGCGGCGAAGAAGGCCACGCCCGCCAAGGTGACGCCCCGCGACATCAAGATTACCATCAAGAACACAGGCGGTGCCAAGAAGGCAGGCGCAAAGCAGCAGAAGGGCGTGCGCATGCCGCTGGGCGACAACCCGCCCAAGAAGGCCGCGGCTGCTCTCAAGCCCAAGGCAGGCAAGGTCGGCAAGGGGAAGGCGACGCCCAAGAAGGGCAAGGCGACGCCCAAGAAGGGCAAGAAGGCGGGCAAGAAGAAGTGAGGACAGTGGCCTCTCACCCATTAGGACCACTAGCTCGTAGGAACCCACCTGTAAATTCAAACTCAATTGTCTCACACGTGTATTACGACCGAGCGGTCGGCTCCAAGGGGGCGCTCGCGTGGTCCTCCGCGCGCGCCTCTCAGAAGTTGGCGAACGCACGCCGGGCCTCCGGCGTCGGGTGCGGCGGCGCCGGGTCGTCGACCCAGCCACTGATGCGCGACTTGTCCTTCTTGAGGCGCGAGGGCTCAAGGGGCGGCGCGAGCTTGCGCGAGCGCAGCTGCTCCCACGGGAAGTTGTGGAACCACGGGTGAGCCTTGATCCCCGCCACGCCCAGCGCCGAGTGGCCGAGGCGCTGACTGGGCTTGCGCTGCAGCAGGCCGCTGATGAACGACACGGCGTTCTTGGAGAGATACGAGGGGAAGTTCACCTCCCAGCTCGGGTTGATGATGCGACGCATGATCGCCATGGCGTCCTCCGATGGCCGGCCGAACGGCTGCTGCCCAGTGAGCAGCACGTACGAGAGCACGCCCAACGACCACCAGTCCACCGACGTGTTGTAGCCGTTCGCGAGGATGTTCTCGGGCGCGACGTACCCGGGCGTGCCGCAGAAGGTGTACGTGCGGCCGTCCTCCGAGTTTAGCTCTTTCGCGAAGCCGAAGTCGGCCAACTTGATGTAGCCGTTCGAGTCGAGCATCACATTCTCCGGTTTCAGATCGCGGTACACGATGCCTTGCGAGTGAATGAACTCCAGCGCAAGCACGAGGCTTGCGACGTAGAACTTGGCCGTGTCATCGTTCATTCCCATGAGGACGCCGTCGTCCTTGCGGTTGCTCTTGACACACTCGTGCCACTTGCGGGGGGTCTGGCGCACCTCCGCGACCAGGATCAGGGCGTCCATGAGGTCACCGCAGTCGACGTAGTCGAAGACGAAGTACAGGTACGACTCGTCGTGGAACGTGGCGTACTGGCGCATGATGAAGGGGTGCTGCAAGGTGCGCGTGATCCTCTGCTCACAGAAGACGTGGTCGGAGCAGTGCGCCACGTCGTTCTTGCGCATGCGCTTCAGTGCGTACTCGCGCTTGGTGGACCTCTCGCGTACGAGGAACACCGCCGAGAAGGCGCCGAAGCCCAGCAGTTTGATGCGCGCGAGGTTGTCCACATCCACCTCGAGCTGAGCGCCCTTTTCAAGCTCAACCAGACGCTGCTTGATGTTTTCGGACGACTTCTCGCGCTCCATGATCGCTTGGAGGGGGCCCAGGACCTCGTCGAAGACGCAACGGTGCAGCACGAGCACCTCAAGAACGTCCGACACCGCGCGCACCGTGGCGTTGCGGGGCTCGTCCTTGAGCAACGCTCTCTCACCGAAGAAGTCCGCGCGAAATAGCTGGTTGACCGTCTTCTGCGCCTGGCCGTCGTCGATGGTTACGGTGGCCTCGCCGCTCTTGACGATGTAGAAGGCGTCGCCCATCTGCCCCTCACGCACGACGACGTCGCCCGCGCGAAATTGCTTCTCCTCCATCGCATCGACCAGGCGCAAGCGCTCGCGCGAAGTCAGGTTTTTCAGGAGCGGCACGCTGTTCAGGAACAGCTCTAGCTCGCTCGTGTCGGCCTGCACCGCCTTGCGCAGGTTGCGGCGGAAGGCCGCGCGCTCGACAACGAACACCTCGGCCTGCGTGACCGCCGCGACCGTAGCCGAACGCTTGGTGCGCATGAATAGCGCCACCTCGCCAAAGCATTCTCCTGGCCCCTTGGTGTTCACGCGGACCGAGACGCCATGCCGCCGCTCCAGCACCTCGAACTCGCCCTTCTTGACGATGTACATCTCGTCGGCCGCCTCGCCTTCCTCGTCCTCAACGATGAGCAGCTCGCCTGCGGGCACGGAGCGGATGTACACCGTCTCGACGACCTGTCGTTGCGCTGCCGGCTGTAGGCGCGCGAACATCGGCACCTTGAGCGTCAGCGTGGCCGCGACGGTGTCCTCGTCTTTGGTTCCCGCGACCGAACCAATTTCGCCCGTGCGGCGCTTGGCCGGCGAGTACTGCGCGTTGGCGCCGCCCGAATGCCCGGCGTGACCGGCCGTCACCGCCTTCTGGCCGCCGATGAGCGCGCCGAGCGAGCTCCTGCCCTGGTTGTCGGCGCCCACGCCGCCGCCGCCACACATACCCAGGAAACCCATGTCGGCCGCCTCTGGAGCCGCGCTCGCGCCTGGTGCGCCCGCGCCTGCTTCGGAGGCGCGAAAGAGCTCGGGCGGGAGCTCGTGCCCCTCGGTCTTCGAGAAGCAGCCCCAGTCGCTGCGCGAGCGCACGAGGTGCGCCCCGCTCACTGGCGCTGCGTCCGGCCGACCAGTCGACGGCTCCCGGGCCCAGCCGTGATCCGTCGCGGCCACGCGCGGAGGCGCGCTCGCGCCCCCGCCGCGCTGGCCGCGCTCGCAGCCCTGGATGGCCAGGAAGCGGTAGGGCTCGTCCTTCTCGCGGATGCCATCGAAAAAGATGGGGAGGTAGTAGTGGTAGTCAAGCTTCGCCACGTCCGCCTTCCACTTGATGCCGTTCTTCGACGCCTTGTGGTCAACCGAGATGGGCAGGTCGCCGCGCTCGTAGTACCTTCTGAACTGCGTGTTGGCCGGGTTGGAACGCACGTCGAACGCGCCCGCCTTGGGCGGCGCAAGGGGCTTCGGCTCCGGCTTGAACTCGCCCGCCTTGATGCGCTCGCCGTCACCGCGCTTGAGGAAGCGCTTCGGGTCGGGCTTCTGCGTCTTCCAGCGCAGCGTGCCATCCACGCCNCCACCCCCGCCCGCCCCGAGCGCGCGCTCGTGTGTCTACGTGACGCCCGCGGTGCGCGCGTCGGGGAACGCAGCGTGTGCGCATGCGAAACGCATGCGAAACCGCCATCAAAGCCGCGCTTTCGTTTCCGTTTCCGTCCGGGGGAACGCGCGCATGCGAAACCGCCATCGAAGCCGCGCTTTCGCGTTCGTTCGTCTCCGTCCGGGGCCGCGGGGAAACGCGTCAAAAAATGGTATCGCGAACTTTCATATGAAAGAACGCGCGAAACGGCATCCTGCCGCGCACGCGCACGAATCAGATACGAACCCTGCCAAAAAATACCTAAACCCGCTCTGTGGCCTCGTGCGGACGCGGACGGCAAGGAAAGCTTGAAGGCGGCGTTTTTGGATTATATACAGTCTTACTTCTGTGCCACGAGCGCGCGTGTCTCCCCATGCAGGTGGAATATGTATCATTTCATCGGTGTACGGCACGCCCGTACCCAAACCCACCGGCAACACCCCGCCCCCTTCGGGGCCGCCAGCTCAGCGCGGCGCCAGGCCGGCGCGCGCCGCGCGCGGCCGTTTTTCAATGCTTTGTGATATTTCAAACATGCGAATGCGTTTTTGACATATGGAAAATGAAGCGATGCGTTTTGACTGAGACCACATGCACATCACTTTCAAATTCATTTTATTGAGTGAATGCGTTTTGACGGTGCAGTCGCGCGCCACGCGTGGCTGGCAGCGAGCGGCGGCGCGCGCTCGGTGCGCGCGAGGGAGCGGGGTTGCGTGTGCACCCGGCGGCGGCGGGGGCGGGCGGCGGCGCGCGCGCGCGCGCAACGGCGGGATTCCCGCTCTCGGTGGACGCGTTCATCGCCGCGCTGCAGCGGCGGTTCCCGAACGGCCCCGATGGGGGATGGATGGACATGCTCACGGACTTCCTCAGCAAGACGCTCACACAGCCGCGCGGCAAGGCGCTCCTGGCCGTGTGGCTGCTGTCGACGGGCACGGTGTTCGCCATCGGCGGCGCGCGGTACGCGCGCAGGGCGCAGGAAAAGGCCAGGCGGCGTGCAATGCGAAAGCTGGCCGGCGGCGGTGGCAGCACAGGGAAGGACGCGAGCGCAAACTCGTGCGCCGAGGGGAAGGACGGCGCCGCAGTGACGGTCGGCGAGGACGCGGGCAAGCGCTCAGGGCCGACGAAGCGGAGAAGGCGCAACGTGCACCTTATGCGCAACCTGCAGTACATCCTGAGGCGCGCGGTGCCCAACCCGCTCTGCAAAGAGACGGCACATCTGACGGCGTACAGCGCGCTGCTCGTCGTGCGCGTGTACATGACGATCAAGATAGCCGAACTGACGGGCGGCATCGGCAAGTTCGTGGGCGCGAGGCAGTGGGACGCCATCTACAAGCAGCAAGTCGACTTCGGCCTCATCTGCATACCGGCGGCCGTGGCAACCACCCTGCTTAAGCTCGAGGCGAACCAGCTCACCCTGTCGCTGCGAGAGACGCTCGCGCGCTACGTGCACGATCGCTACTACCGCGTCTTCTATCGCGCGTCGTGCGTGGGGCACACGCTTGATACCCTGGACCAGCGCGCGACCGCTGACGTCGCGGAGCTCGCCGAGAAGGTCACCAAGCTGTATGGCAACGTGCTCAAGCCCACGCTCGAGGTGGCGCTGTACTCATACCGCCTGTCGAGAATGATCGGGCCTGCCGAGCTCTCGGTCTTCTTCCTGTACTTCGTCGCGAGCTCCTCGTGGCTGCAGCTCATCATGCCCCCCTTCGGCAAGCTCACCGCCGAACAGCAACGGCTCGAGGGTGAGCTGCGCGGCCATCACTCGCGCCTGCTCACGCACGCTGAGGAAATTGCCTTCTGCGGCGGCGGCGAGCGTGAGAAGGAGCTCGCCGACACAGCGCTCAAGAAGATCTCACGCCAGGCCAACGTGGTGCACCTGCTGCGCTCGTGCGTGGGCGTGCTCGACAGCTACTCCGTGAAGTACGGTGGTACCATGGCCGCGTTCAGTATGATGTTGCCGGCGGTCTACCTGAGCAACCGCAAGTCGACCAAGGGCAAGAACATGGTCGAAACAACCGGGTACTACCTGGTGGCCACGGCGCTCTTCAAGGCGCTCGGCGACGCGTGCAAGGAGCTCTACATGAGCTCGTACAAGGGCGTGTCCGAGGTGGCGGGCCTCACGCAGCGCGTGTACGAGCTGATGCATCACCTCGAGGAGCGTGGCGCGAGCGGCGGGCCCGACCGCGAGGAGGAGCGCATTCGCGCGCTCTGCCGCGCACACGAGCGCTGCACGCGCGTGCCGCCAAAGGTCACCATGCTCGAAGCGGACCCTGAAGTGTCCGGGGAAACGCCGCGTGTGAGCATGCGACATGTCGACGTGTTCGCCCCCGACGGCCACCTCCTGGTATCAGACATCAACATCGAGGTGCACCAGGGCGCTTCGCTGATCATTGAGGGCCCTAACGGTTCGGGCAAGAGCTCGCTGCTGCGCACGCTGTGCGGGCTGTGGCCGCTCGTGTCGGGCGAGGTCATGCGCCCCCGCCCCTCCGCCCAGACGTTCCTCTTCGTGCCGCAGCGGCCCTACCTCATGCCGGGCACGCTGCGCGCGCTGCTCGTGTATCCAGAGAAGGAACCGAAGGTGCCCGACGCGGCGCTCGACGCGCGGCTTGCAGAGGCCATGGAACAGGTCGGGCTGAGCTACCTCGCCCCGCGCGAGGGCGGCTGGGACGCGCACCGCGACGACTGGATCGACGTGCTTAGTGGCGGTGAGAAGCAGCGCGTGGCCATTGCTCGCCTGCTGTTCCATCGCCCGACCTTCGCTGCGCTCGACGAGGCCACCAGTGCGGTGAGCGCCGACATTGAAGGGAAGCTCGTCGCGCGGCTCATCGCTGCGGGCATCACGCTCATCAGCGTCAGCCACAGGCCCAACCTCAGGCGCTTCCACACGCGCGCGCTCACCCTGGAAGGCGACGGCGGCTGGAAGGTCAGGAGCATCTGAGACGCGCAGGAGCAGCACGCGGGAGCACCACGCAAACACACAACAGATACGCAAATGCACACTACATGGCACTGTGCACGTGCCAAGCGCGGCCGGTCGGCCGCGGGTCTGACACAAGAAATCGCCGGCCAACTGTCCACAGGCCCTCCTCGCTAATACATGCATATGGACACGCACACAGCGTCCCGCTGCTCGCACGCGCGCGGCGCGCGCGCCGTGGTGCGTAGCGTGGACAATGTATCGTACAGGGGGCTACCGCGCCGCGACCGTGCGTGGGCTGCCGCAGCCGGCGCGCCCGTGGCCTCGCGCGCTCGTCAACGAACTTTCTCTGGGCCGCCTCTTGCCACGGGGGCCTACCGCAAACTCGTCGTCCACAAAAACTTCACCACCGAGAGCACGATGATCACAGGCACCCCGAGCACAAGGTAGGGAGAAAACGTGCCGACGACCTTCCCGACGGGTCCCAGCTTCTCGAGCAGTTCCTCTTGGTCCTGCAAATTCTCCTCGCTCTTGATGCCCGCCACCTGGTCCGCCATGCTGCGGTAAGGGCTCGCCTTGCGCCCCAGCACCGAGTCCTTCTCTTCCTCAGTCATCCTCGGGGTGTCGTCCTCGTCCACGAGCTCCTTCCACTCGAGCATCTGGCAAATGGGCGGCGGCGCGTCAGACATGCGCGCGCGACTCGCGCGCGCGCACGGGCAGGGCACAGCGGGCGCGGGCGCGTCGCAGAGGGCTCGCAAACCGGGCTCTGGTCGCGAAGGCGCGCCTCACCTCCTCGGCCAGCACGCGCAGCGTCAGCAAGTCCTCCGGCAGGCGCTCCGCCATGATGTCCGCCAGCGCCTCGGAGAGCTCCTCGCGACTCACGCCGGACTCGTCCTCGATGCCGAACTGCTCACGGCGCTCGGCGACCGCGGGGTCCTCTGCGCGCGAGCCGGTTGGCGACAGCAGCAGCGATGCGTGGAAAAATTAGCACGCGCGATGATGATGCATGCACGCACGCACGCACGCACGAGGGCGGTCTCTCTCTCTTGCGCGCGCGCACGCGCGCGTGCGCACGCGCGCGGGTCGCCCGCGGCAGGCACGCACGCGCCGAACGCACCGATGGCAAGCGTGAGGCGCAGCTCCTCCGGGTTGAGGTCGCGCTCCGCCTCGAGGTACTTCACGATGGCGTAGATGCCGTTGGCCAGCTTGACGCGCTCCTCGTCGTCGGCGCGTGCCGCGTCGCCGGCGGGCGCGCAGCGCGCCTCACGGGCGGGCCACGCGGGCCACGCGCGCCGCAGCCATCGCCTCCCGCCGAGCGCACGCCCCGCAGCAGCGCGCGCGCCGAGTGGGTGTGGCACCCCACTCCCACCCCCAACGCGCTGCGCTGCAACGCGCGCGCCGCGTGGATCAGGTTCGCACGGATCTCACACAATTCACAAAAATTAATTCGCCCCGTCGAAATACGATAATCACCATATCTTAGCCCTCATGTGGGAGAGATATATTTCCGCAGCTTTCGCTGCCGCCGCCGCCCTCCCGGCGGGTGCGCGCGCAGCCGACGCGTTTTTTTTTTTTTTCGTTCCCTGCCGGTCCTCGTCCTCCCGCCGGCGGCTCATCCGCGGGCGTTGATAGGGATCTTCGCGCGACTCGAGCGTTATCCAATCCGGGATCGCGCACTGAATGACGGGCCGTAGATGGGGATCGATTTTTTAAAATTAATTATTTTTCCCGTCGTTCGTGCGTGCGTTCGTGGCAGTCCTCCTGCCGGCGGCTGGTGGAGGGAGCTGGCGACGTGACTGCGGCACAGTGCACCCCACCCCACCCCTACACACACACACACCGGCGCCCTCGCTCCCCTTCCGATCCGTCCCTCCTCTGCGCGAAGCCGTTGGTGCAGGCGCTCCGCGGCGCCGGGCAGTCGACGAAGGCGGGGCGGGCCGTCGACGAAGGCCGGCCGCGCGCGCGCGCGCGGCGCGGCGGCCCCTCGCGCGGGGATGCACGAGGCGCACGAGCACCTGCTGCTCGACGAGCGCTGGGACGGCGCGACTGCGGAGCACTACGCCGTCGCGGCGCTGCTCGTGCTCGTGCTCGCCGTCGCCGGGGGGGCGATCGTCGCGTACCTGGTCGCGCTGTCGGCGGTGCGCAGGCAGAAGAAGGGCGAGTGAGCGCAATGGCGGATGCGGTGCGCGCCGCCAGGTCCAAGTACGGCGTGGGTCTGTTCGCGCGGAGGGAGCTGCGGGCAGGCGAGGCGGCGTTGCGGGAACGGCCGCTGCTCTTCGTGGTCTGCGGCGGGCGCCGCCACACAGTGTGCGCCGTCTGCGGCGAGCAGGGAAGCCGGGTGCGGTGGGCGTGTGCGGGCGGATGCGGCGCGCACTACTGCTCGCGGGCCTGCCTGGAAGCAGACGGACACGGTGCGCATGCAGCCAGGCTGTGCCGTCGCCTTGGCCGAGCGCCGTCCGCGTGCAAGGCCGCTGGCGTCACGCACCCCGACGGCGCCGACGCGGTACGCTGGGCGCTCCACGCGCTCTGGCTCCGTGAGAGCAGCCCGGACAGGTGGCACGCGCTGCGCAGGCTCGAGCCGCGAGACGAGGATCCCCTTCCCGAGCGTGCGCACGAGGTCCTCGCTGTGCACACGGAGTGTGGCCCCCGCTCCGCGGATAAGCTCATCGATGCCATCTCCCTCGCCTACGCGGACGAGGGCGAGGGCGAGGGTGCGCGCCTCATCGGCAGCAGCGAGGCCGTCGCACACGCACCGCCTCTGCCGCTGCTCAGGCACCAGCCCCTGCTGCGCCTGCTGCTTCGCGACGCGCTCAACTCCACGTGCCTCACCGTGGACCCGACCAAGTTTGGCGGCTCGCCCACGGACGCGGCGATGCGCGAGCCCGCTGTCGTATGCACGTACGCCACGCTGTGCCTGGCCAACCACGATTGCGCGCCCACGTGCGCGCGCGTCGACTCGCGCCCTGCGATGCGCTACGGCGAGGTCGAGCTGCGCTGCATGATGGACGTGCCCGCCGGCGCCGAGGTCACCATGTCGTACCTTCCGATGGGCGCGACGCGTCACGAGCGGCGTGAGCGGCTCCTGAGCACGCACGCCTTCGAATGCGCGTGCGAGCGGTGTCAGTGCGAGGCCGCCGAGGAGAGAGATGGCGAGGGCACCACCGAGCACGCGTCTTACTTCTCCCTGGTGCAGCTGCGGCACGTGTGCCCGTCGTGCGAGGGCACGCTATACCCGCAGCCACGCGCTCGAAAGGGCGAGACTCGCTACGTGTGCAACAACTGGCCGTGCAACTACTCGCGCTCCGAGCAAGAGTTCTTCGAGCTGCTCGAGGAGGCCTTCGGCTACGGCGGCGGCGGCGACGAGTCGGAATGAGAGGGCGTCTCGTGAATCGTCTGTAAATGTACCATATACTGTACTCATTTGCGCGCGCGTTGGCCTCTGCGCCAGCGTCAGCGCCCCATCGGCTTCGAGTCGTCGAGTCTTGGCGGTGGTCGTGCGCTCGCGGGCGGCCCCGGCTTCTGCGCACGCACTCGCGCTTTCAGCATCCCGCGTTGAGGCCTCGCCGCTGCGCCAGCGCTTGTCTCCTGGCTTCCTTCGTGCGCGCGAGCGCTGCGTTTATCCTGCGCTTGGGGTCGAAGGGCGCCTGCTTGACGCTGCCGCCCAGCACCTCGGACGCCTCCTTGCGCACGATGCCCGTCTGTGTGGAAAACAGTCCCGCGGCGACGTCGTTCTCCTTGTCGAACAACGCATCCTTGTCGGGCTTGTCGGCTGGCTCCGCCTCCTCGACAGTCGGCATGAGCGGCACAAATTTGGAAGTGATCTCAGCGGCCGCGCCAGCGTTGGCACCAGCGCCCTGAGACTTTGCCGGCGACGGCGAGATGAGCGATATGCTCGGCGCAGCGCGCGCGCGCCGAATGGCCGCCTCGTCGGCCGTGAAGCTCTCCGTGATGCAGCAATCGCTGTCGGGCGAGGCGGCCACGATTGCGCCCTGACCGAGGGTGCTGTGGGGCGCGACGGGCGGTGGCGTGGCGGCCTCGCCCTCGCGCAACGTGAAGAGCGCCGCCGCGCGACTCCTGCTCGCGCCACCCGTGGCCGCTTTCGCGGCGGCCGTCCCCTCCTTCTTGACCATGACCGAGGCCGCGCCGCCGGCGGCCGGGCCGCCCGCGGCGGCCTGCCCCTTGCCCATGCCGCCCTCGGCGCCTCCCTCAGCGGCGTCCGCGCGCTGGCCAGCCGCCACCACGGGCGTCTTGGGCGCGCTCAAGGCGCGCTCGTGCGCCTCGAGCAGCTCGATGAGCACCACGCTCTTCTGGTTGGCGTGGAAGCCGAGCTTCTTCGCGCGCCGCTGCAGCTCGCGGCGCGGCATCTCGGCGATGGGCCTCTTCCACTTCCCCATCGCGGCCCGCGCTCGCACCGCGCGCCGCCTCGTCGCGCCCCTGCCGGCGAGGACGCGCGCACAGACGGGCCTGCGTAGGGCGCCGGGCGCCGGCCGAGGCGCACCCGG
>RQSC01000014.1:431399-462207 GCA_013416795.1 Prasinococcaceae sp. CCMP 1430
CGCGGGCGCGCCCGACGCGCACCGCTGCGCCGCGGCCGTGCGCGCGCTGGCGAAGCTCGAGCTGCCCATCGGCGTGGACGCCATCGACGCGGCGTTGCGCGTGGCCGCCAGCGCGGGCGTCGCGACCGCTGAGATGGGCAGCGAGGGCTACCTCGACGCGCTGCTCGAGGCGCACGAGGTGCCGGGCACGTAGGGGTTCGCCCAGGGCCTCGCAGGGCTGCACGTGGCGATGCCTTGCGCGAGCGTGGCGCAGTGCGCTGTAATGTACTTGTTTGTAGCGTTTACGGGCCTCAGGCGTCCATCTCCCCCAGCGCCACCAGCAGATCGACCATGTCAGTTTCCTGCACGCGGCCACCTCCGCCGGCGTCGACCTCTGCTGGCGCTGGCGCCGGCACCCGCGCATCCGGCACGCCGCTGAAGCGCACCATCGGGGTCGGCCGTGGCAGCTCCAGGTCGTCGGGCGACAGGACCAGCATCTCGAGCTCGGACTCCGCCAAGGCCGCTGGGTCGCCTCCGGGTGATGCGGGCGAGCCTGCGGATTCCTCTTCCGTTGGCTCGCAGGAGGGCGCAACCCCGGCGGCCTTCCCCTCGTGGTCGGAGTCGTCATCGCCGACGCTGTCCCGGAGACGTTCAGAGGCGACGCCCGCTGCCTCCTCCTTGAAGGCCCGTCGCGCGTCCTCGACCTCCATGTTCGAGCCCGCCGCAGTCCCTGCGCCATGCGCGGCCGCGCGCGCGAGCGCGCAGTCGCCCTCGGCGACGCGCGCCGCAGCGACTGCCTCGCGCGCGGCTGCGGCAGCGTACTCCTCTGCTGCGCGGTGCGCGAGATCGAGCTCGCCTGGCTCGCGCGGATTGGTGCAGCTCACCATTGCCGCGCGAACGCGCCCGCTCCGCGCACTCGTCTTCTCGCTGCCGTTCGAGGTGGCGCCGCCAAAGTCTGCCGACTGGACGGCCGCCGGAATCGCCGTAGGCTCGGGTTCGTCCACGATCGTGCCCGCGGCTCCGCTGCGCGGATCGAAGCGCGCCATCGACTGCGGCGCCCTTTGCGGCCGCGGCGCGGCCGTCGCGTTCTCGAGCGGCGCGCCTCGGCCCGCTGCAGGCCTCGAGCCTTCGCTGGCGCTGGGGTCCAGCGCGCCCGCGCCCTCCGCCGCGCCCGCGCCCTCGTCGGTGGGGCCATCGCCGAGGACACGCTGGTCGTACACCGGCGCTGGCTCGTATGCCTCGAGCCGCAGCGGCTGCTCAAAGCGCGCTGCAATCTCTGCCAAGGTCGGGTCCGACGCCGTGAGCAGCGGTGCGGATGTCGCGCGCGCGCAGGGTTTTGCGCCAGCCTTCGACGCCGCGCGCGCGTCCGCCGCAGCGTCACAGCCGCGCGCTTCAACCTCCACCTCGGCCCGGGGCCTCTCGTGGCGCTCTCCGCACTCGCTGTCGCGGCGGTCGCCGCCCTCCGGCGTTGCCATGCGCGAGCCTGCCTCGGCGAGCGCAGCTGCCTCGCCCACGAGCGCCTCGCCGTCCGAGCCCTCGCCCTCGCGGACGATTCGCTCGGTGACGATCGGGGCCCTCTCGCGCGCCACGCGCGCTCCGCCCGCGGGCATGGCCGAGCGCGCGACGACCCCCGAGCCGGCACCAGCGGAGGCCAAGTCAGCCTCGCGGTCGGCGACGTCGGCGCATGCGCCAGCAACGAGGCCAGTGTCTCCCACATTGAGCGCGTCCGCGTCGGCGATCTCAGCGCGCGCGCGAGCCAGCGCGGCTCGCTCGGCGGCCGCGGCGTGCGCCGCGCTCTCGGTGTGAGCGCCACGCGCGTGCGCGCGCTCCGACTCGGAAGGAGGTAGCGCGACCGGCGGAATTGACGTCGCCGCCAGCAGCTCGCTCAGCGCGCCGGCGTCCCCCGCGCCCCTCGTGCTGCCTTCGGCACCCTCATCGCCAGCGCGGGCCGCGTCTGCATCGCCGGGCCCGGCTTCTGGATCGAGGTCGCTCGCGGACGCGCCTTGGCTGTCGCGGGGGGGCAAGGCGGCGCCGGCGTCCGCTTGCTGGCCTCCGGGGTGCTCCTCGCCCAGCTGTGCCTGCGCACTCGCCTCCTCGCCGGTGCCGGCGACTTCGTGCGCGCCGGCTTCACCCCCAGCGTGCGCTTCGCCGGCTGGGTCGGAGGGCGCGATCGCCCGCACGCCCTCCGCGAGGTGCTGCTTGAGCATGACCACCTGGTGCTGGTAGACGCGCGCGAGCGCATGCGTGTGCACGAGCTTCGCGCGCAGCCTCGCCGCCTCGGCGAGGGCATCGCGCTCGCGCGCGATGCCGACCGCACGCGTCTGCTCGGCGCGCAAGCGCTCGTGCGCGCGAGCGGCGCGCTCAGAGCGCAGCGCGGCCGCGGCAGCCTCGTTCTCCTTGCGCAGGCGGGCCACATCGTGGACGAGCGAGGCAACCTTGCGCTTGTCTTGCGCGCACAGCTCCCCGAGGCGGGCGCCGCCGCCGCCGTCGCCACCGCCCTTGTCTCCCGCGCTCGCCGCGGAGCGAGCCGGCACCGCTCCCGACCCCGCGCTCTTGCTGTCGGCGTCGCCGCTTTTGCGGCCGACTCCGAGGGCCGCTGCCTGCCTCCCCGCCGCGGCCACTCCCGCGGCCCGCCCGTGCTGCTGCTGCTGCTGCTGCTGCTGCTGCTGCTGCTGCTGATGGGGCGGGCGTCGCGGGCGGTCCTCCTCATGTTGGTCGCGGTGCTTCTGGTGGTGGCCTTGCCGCTTCTGGTGCGGCGCGGCAGGCGGCGGTTGGGCGCGCGCGCGCAGGCGCGCCTGCTGCGCGCGCGAACCCAACCCAAACCACAAACAATTCCGAATCCCTCAACATGGAACCCTTCTTTTTATCACATCTCATTTAATTACGATCGCATCCTCATGGAACCCTTTTCCGTGAGGAATCCACGGATGCGAAATCCTCCGAAGGCGCGCGTGGCGCCCGCTGCGGAGGCCATCGGAGCGCACCCCGTCAATGCGCGCGGATATTTCTGTCGCCGGGCGCGCGCGCGCCCGAAACCCCCTTCCGTCGAATCCCAACCCGGCGGCGTTTGAGGTTTTATGGAAGTTGTGAATGAAATAGGGTTCGCAAAGAAAGGCGCTCAGCGTCGCCTGCGTTTTCGCCTCCGCCGCGGCGGTTTGAAAAATACTCTCCCGTTTGTATATTTGACGTTACTATGAATGTGTAAATGTGTTGCGGGTTGGAGGGGATGGAATTTTCCATTCATTTTGATAGTGATTTTGGGTCTTCGCCGCGCGTGTACAAAACGCGCCCGCGGCGCGCGGGCGCCGGGTGTGGGCCCGCAGCGGCAGAGCGCGCGCCTGCGGCGTGGCGGCGGCGGCGGCGGCGTCGACGACGCGGCCGTCCCGGTGGGCGGACCAACGGCCGCGCGCGGTCGGGTGCGCGTAGCGCGCGCCGCACCGATTCCAGAGGAGGTCGAAGTCCTCGTCGAGCACGAAGCCATTCTTGTGCCCGTACCACAGCATGTCCATCGAGTCGGCCTGTGCGTCGTTGTCGGTGCATGGGTCGCCCACGGCCATGCCGGTGAGGTTGATGCGCGTCTCGCCGCGGTCGTTGGCGTCGAGGATGGCCTTCGCGAGCGTGGGGCAGTACACGCCCGCGTAGCTCTCGCCCGAGATGAAGAAAGGCGCTGCCTGCAGCTCGGGGAACTTGTCGCGCACGAGCGTCTGGAGCGCGGCGAGCAGCGTGTCGGCCGTGCGCACGTCGTCGTTGTCGCAGGCGCCGCCGCTGAGCATCTCCTCGCAATACGAGTAGCCCACACCAACCGGCGACTCGATGGCCACGAGGTTCGCGAGTTTGGTCCACGCGTACGGGTTTCGCACGAGCGCCTTGCCCCCAGCGGCGGCCTCCGCGCTGCCGAAGAGCAGCGGGCCCTGCTCCTGCAGGAACCCGATGAGCGAGGACGAGCCTGGCCCGCCGTTGAGCCACAGGACGAGCGGCTTTTTCGTCCAGTCGCCCTCGCCCTCGTACTGCGCGAACCAGTAGTGGAGCCGCGCGCCCGGGCGCGCCCGCGACGCGTCGAGTCCTCACCACCTCCCTCCCTCCCTCTTCCCTCCGGAGGCACCTGTGCGCACGAAGAGAGGGAGAGGGAGAGAGGGAGGGATTGGCGCGGGCAGAGAGGCAGGCGGGCGGCGCGGCGCGGCGCGGCGCGTAGCGGCCTGCGGATTGTCGCTGCTCGAGGCGGTGCGTCTGTCTGGCTGCCCTGCCTGCCTGCCCGTCTGTCTGCTGCGATGGCGAGCGTGCGCGCGGCTGCCTGCACCAATGCGGCGGGTGGCGCCGCGGACAAGGAGAACCCCGGCGAGGCGGGCAGGTTGATAGAAGCGCTCGCGTGTCAGGCGACGCTCCTGCTGGACGGCGGCCGCCGGCGCGTCGTGCTGCGCGGCGCCAGTGTGCGCGTCGCGCACGACGAGGAGCGCGGGCCGGCGCTCGAGGTGTCCAGCCGCACGCCCAAGCCGCGCCGCGAGCTCGTGACGCTGCGCGGCGTGCCCGTCGCTGTGATCAAGAACTTTGTGCGTGCGGGCAAGGCGACCGTCACCGCGGGACCCATCTCGGTCATGCTCGCCCAGGCGGATCCGCTCGACCTGCGCGATTGGCTGGCGGCACTGCACCTCTTCCTCACGGGCAAGGTGTGCGACGCGTGCCCGCGCCCCATTCCGTGCGTGCGTGTGTGAACGCGCGCGCGTGCGCGCGCGCGCTTGACAAGGTGTGCGCCCGCCGTCCCACGCGTCGCGCGTGCACTCGTATGCCTTGATGCTAACCAGAGCCGCCGGCCACGTCGCGCTCCGCACAGCTGAAAATGGGCGCGAGGAAGTCTCCGACCATGCCGGGCTCGGGCGGCAAGGTCAAGCGGCGAAGGCCTTTCAGCCCGCTCGAGCGGCAGACGCGGCCAAGGACCGACGACGCCGGCGCCAACGACGCGAGCTTCGGCGGCTTCGGCGGCGCGTCGGACGTGCGCGACCCTGGCACGCACGGCGTCACGGGGGGCGCCGTGCGGCTCAACTTCGAGCAGGCCGAGGCGCTTCGCTACGTCCGCGGCGGGCGGTCCATCCTGCTCACGGGCTCGGCGGGCACGGGCAAGACGCGCACGCTCAACGAGATCATCAGGAGCCTGCCACGAGCGACGACCTTCGTGA
Source organism: Prasinococcaceae sp. CCMP 1430 (assembly GCA_013416795.1). Classification (NCBI taxonomy): domain Eukaryota; kingdom Viridiplantae; phylum Prasinodermophyta; class Palmophyllophyceae; order Prasinococcales; family Prasinococcaceae; species Prasinococcaceae sp. CCMP 1430. The sequence continues at coordinate 436,550 of RQSC01000014.1, forward strand.
CGGCCACGACGGGCCTCGCCGCGAGCCACGTGGGCGGCATGACGGTGCACGCATTCGCCGGCGTGGGTGTGTCCGACTCGACGAGCGTGGCTGGCTTCGTCGCGGCCGCCAGGCGCCCGGCGGCAGCCGCGCGCTGGCGGTCGTGCACGCACCTCGTCGTGGACGAGATCTCCATGCTGAGCGCAGACCACTTCGACTGGCTCGAGGCGGCCGCGCGCGTGGCGCGCGGGAGCGACGCGCCGTTCGGGGGGATTCAGCTCGTGCTCAGTGGCGACTTCTATCAGCTGCCGCCAGTTGAGAAGTACGACAAGCACAGGAAGGTGCGTGCAATGCAATCCCTCGTCGCCGCGGCGACACGAGAGGCACCGCACACCTCTCGCGGCGTCTCGTGCCTCCGCGCGCTCGTGCCTCGGCCCGTGCTTCCCCCACGGCTGACGCGCGCCTGCCGCGCCGCTCGATGGCCGCGCGCGCGCATCCTCGCGCACGGGTCGCGCGCAGCCGCCGCCGCATTCGCGACGCTTCGCGTTCGAGGCGGAGAGGTGGGACGCGTGCCGCCTCGCCCCAATGGAGCTGCGCCAGGTCTTCCGCCAGGAGGACGTGGAATTCAGCGCCATGCTCGATCGCGTGCGCGAGGGGCGCGTCGGGAGCGAGCTGCTGCAGGAGCTGCGGGCAAAATCTGGAGCGGTGAGTGCGCACGCGAGTGCGCGCGCAGCGTCAAGCCCGCGCGCGCGCGCGCGCGCCGTCCGGGCTGGGCGCAATGCCGCGCGCGCACTTGCTCGAACGCGCGCGAGCTGACCGCCGTCGCACGCGCAGGACCTGGATGAGGACGACGGAATTCTTCCCACGTCGCTGTTCACCCATCGCGCGGATGTCGCTGCGATCAACGCGCGCCAGCTCGAGGAGCTGCGAAGCCAGGCGAACACGTACATCGCGCGCGACGTCGGGTCATTCAGCGGCTCGTCATGCCCAGCGCGCGACAAGCTGCAGCTCAAACTGGGGGCGCAGGTGATGCTCGTGCGGACCATCGACACCAGGCGAGGCCTGGTGAACGGCGCGAGGGGCGTGGTCACCAAGCTCGGCGGCGCCACCGGCCTGCCGACGGTGCGCTTCGCGTGCGGCGTGGAGGAGGTCGTGCAGCGCGAGCGGTGGACTGTGGTCTCGCAGGGGCGCACCATCGGCTCGAGGGAGCAACTCCCCCTGGAGCTCGCGTGGGCGCTCTCCGTGCACAAGTCGCAGGGGATGACGCTCGACCGCGTCGAGGTGTCGCTGGCGAACTGCTTCGAGTGCGGTCAGGCGTACGTGGCGCTCTCCCGCGCGAGGTCACTCGCGGGCCTGCGGATCATCGGCGCGCTGCCGGCGTCGTCCGTGCGGACGCACCCCAAGGTCGCCGCCTTCTACCGCGACATGCGCGTGCAGATCGCTCAGGCCACCGCCAAGGCGTGACCGGGCCCGGTGTCGGCGTTTCTAATACACTGTAATACGGGTGGTACATTCACATCCTAACGTCTCTCGCGGGCGCTGGCTGGCTCAGCGTCGGCGGCCGGCGGTGGCAGTTCGCCGCAGCCATTCCAACGTGATGTCGATGTTGGTCTGGTTCTTGCAGCTGATGCAGTAGCAGCACACCTCGCGATTCTTGAGCTCCTTGAGCTCCATGCGATCGATGAGCGCGTCCACCCCAAGCGCCTGCGGCAGGTCGTTCTTGTTGCCCAGCACGAGCAGCGGCACGCCCTGCAGCGTGGGCTTGCTGAGGAGATCGTGCAGCTCGCTCTTCGATATCTCAATGTTATCGTGGTCCGCCGCGTCCACCACGTACACGATCGCATTGACGCCGCGGCAGTACCGCTCCCACATCGAGCGGAAGCGCGGCTGCCCACCGAGGTCCCACAGCTTGATCGTCACGTTGCCCTTGGTCACCTTGCGCATGTTGAAGCCCACGGTGGGGATCATGTCATCGCTGAAGGTGCCCGTCTGCCGGGGCGCGGCGGAGCGCGCGGCGGACGGCGAGGCCGCGGGCAGGCGCGCGGTGCGTGGTGCGGGCGGGAGCGGACGCCGCAGGCGCACGAGTCGGGGTCAGCATCTGGGCGGGCGCGCTCGTCGGGGCGGGATTCGGCGCGCGCGCGGCCGTGGCCGCGGAAGAGTCTCTCGCGCTCTATCTCTCTCGCGCAGCGCCACGCACCGCAAGCACGTTGACGAGGCTGGTCTTGCCTGCGTTCTGCAGGCCGATGAGCGACAGCTCCATCTCCTGCTTGAAGAACAAGCTGGAGGGCCACCGCGTGCGTCGCGTCAGCGGCGGAGGCGGTGGAGGATGCGGAGGGGGCGGAGGAGGAGGACGAGTGAGCCTCGGAGGGGAGGGGACAGGGACGCGCGAGCCGGAGGGGTGGGGGGGGGGGGCAGCGATGAAACGAGTGGGGGGGGGGGGGGGGGGGGGGGGGGGGGGGGGGGGGGGGGGGGGGGGGGCAGCGATGAAACGAGCGCAACGGCGCCCCTCGCTTCGCCGCGGCGCGCGGCGCGACGACGACTCCAGGACCCCCGCGCGCCGCGCGCGCCCTCACCTGCGCAGCCAGTCGAGGAACCTGCTCCAGAGCCCCATGGCGGCCGCGCCACGGCGCGCGGTCGCGCCCCCGCTGTGGCGTCCCGGGCGGGTTGAACGACTGCGAGGCCCGCTCGGAGCTCGCTTCCGCCCGAACCCGGTTCGCGCGCGACGAACCAGGTTCGAAAAGTTGTGATGAGCTGGGTCTCTCGGGGCATAGACACTGTCTGAACCCCCGCGGACCCGGGACCGACCAGCGCGAGCGGGGCAACGCGCAGCGCGACCGTTATTCGCAGGCGCAGCAGAATCGGGTGCGCCACAGCAAACGCGCGGGGCGCGCGCTACGCACCGCTGCGTACGCGTGCGCGCTCAGGGTGCGGGCGTCAACACCAAGGGCAAGCGTGGAGCGAGCGGTCTGCTGGCGGATGATGCTACCAAGAACAAGACACGGTGCGTCGCGTCCCCGCTGCGAGCGAGCGAAAGAGCGAGCGAGAGACTGGCCAGGCAGCGGGGCGTCAGAGGTGCCGGCGATCTGACCTGCGCTTCGCGTCCCCTCCCGCACTCGGTCCCTCCCCCACTTCCTCCCTTCCCGCGCGCCTCTTTCCGCAGTGAGCGCGTNCGTTGCTCGCCGCGCTTCTCGCCGCGCCCCCGCGGCCGTGCGGGGCGTCCAACGTCTTCGCGCCTCTGCGCCCCGGCGGCGACCGCGGCATCCACGGCGGCACCGGCCCGCACGGTCGGCACGGGCACAGCGCGGTGACCACCGGTCGCCACGTGACGGTCTTCGGCGGGCGGTCCGAGTTTCGCAACGGCGACTTCCTGAACGACCTCTGGGTGTACGACGTGGACACCGGCGACTGGACCGCGGGCTCGCCGAACGAGCTGGTGTGCGCCGTGTGCGAGGAGTGCCAGTCGCGGATAGGCAACCAGCAGGAGCGCATGCTGTGCTACGACTGGACGGGCCTGCGCCCGTACACCGAGCCGCAGCTCACCGTCGGCAACAACCGGCAGGATCGCGACGCGCCCAGCGGGCGCTACGCGCACCGCGCAGAGCTCGTGCTCAACCGCGCCAGCGGCCAGCGCGACCTGATGGTGATGTTCGGCGGCTACTCGGTGGACTGCACGTCCTACTGCGACGACTACTGGCACTACTTTCCGCTGCAGCACGTGTGGACCCGCATGGAAAACGCGACGCGCGCCACGCCGCCGCGCCGCTGGCAGCACGCGACCACCGCGTACCTCGACACGGTCTTCATGTTCGGCGGGCACGGCCCCACGGACGCCGAGGCCGAAAGCAATGCCAACCTGTACTACGGCGCCGGGCAGTACGTGCGCTCGGTGGAGTACTACTACACGCCGCTCTTCGATGACTTGTGGGCGTACAACGCCACCCTGCGCGAGTGGGAGAGGCTCTACCCCGAGTGCACCACGTGCAGCATCAACGACACGGACATCGACGGCACCGCCACGCGCGACGTCGCGGGCCCGCGCGCGCGCTACGGCGCCACGCTGGTCGAGTTCGACAAAACGGTGTACCTCTTCGGAGGGTACGCGTACGGCGGTGGCACCCTCTTCCAGCGGCGCTACCCGACGGGCTTGCCCGAGGACTACCCGAGCATGACGAGCAAGTTCTACCGCAACGACCTGTGGGCGTTCTCCATCGAGAACAACACGTGGACGGAGATATTCCCCGACACGTCGACGGGGCGGTCGACGCTGCCGCCGCCGCGCTACGGCCACGCGGCCGCCATGAGCGGAAACATCATGATGGTGTTCGGCGGGCGCACGTGGGAGGACGAGGTCGGCGACATGTGGCAGTACAACATCAGCGACAACACCTGGGTGAAGGTGCTCGGCGAGGGCGAGTTCCCCAGCCGGCGGCTGGGCGCGACCATGTCGTCGGTGGGCTCGTACCCCAGCCCCAATCCCGTCGGCTACGAGGAGCGCATGCTCATCTTCGGCGGCTACGGGTGCGAGAGAGGCGAGAACTACGTGGACGCGGCCGCCGAAAGCGGCAGGCGGCTGCGCGACTACAAGGCGCAGTCGGGCGGGCTCGGCGCGGACGAGGACGACGCCTTCGACATCGTCGCGAAGACGCAAGGCGCGTACGGCGAGAAGTACTGCTTGAAGAGCCTCAACGACATGTGGCTGTGGTACCCCAACAGCTGCCCGCGCGACTGCTCGCGCCACGGCGTGTGCCTGTACAACTTCTGCGTGTGCGACGACGGCTTCACGGGCATCGACTGCTCGAACGTCACCTGCCCCAGCGGCCGCTGCGCGTACGACTACCAAGGCCACGTCCTCAACTGCGACCAGTGCGGCGCGCTCGACCAGGCCTACGTCGACTTCTTCGACGTGCCGCGCGGCGAGTGCGACGGGTACATCGGCCAGTGCAGGTGCAACTACCCGGCGTCCGGGGCCGACTGCAAGCAGACCGAGTGCCGCAACGACTGCAACGGCGTCGGCGAGTGCGACAAGCAACTCACCAACCCCGACACGGGGTACGGCACGTGCTCGTGCATGCTCCGCGAGGGCACGGAGGAGCTGGCCTTCGGGGGCGACGACTGCGGCATCCCTCTGTGCATCAACGGCTGCAACTCGCAGGGCAACTGCGTGAACGGCACCTGCGTGTGCTACCCCGGCTTTGGCTACCCGGCGGGCCTCGATCCGCTCGAGGACTGCAGCTACGTGATGTTCCAGTTCTCGCCCGCGGCGGCGCGCTCCGCGCCGGCCGCCGCGGCGAGAACTGGAACATCACGTAGCTGCAGTCCTCGAGCGGATCGAGGCCCGCCGGTGCGCTCGCGGCGCTCGCGGCGCTCGCGGCTGGCCTGGCGTAGGCGCGCGACTCGCGGCGCGCGACCCCTACCGCCTGCGGGCGTCGCGAAGGCGTCGTGCGCGCGCGGCGCTCTCCTTTGCCGCCCCGGCTGCCGGCTCGTCCGTCGCGGCGAGCGTGCGACACTCTTCCCTACTGTCTGTAATAATAACGCGAATAATCACTTCTTTCTTTGGCGCGATCGTGCGCATCGTAGCAGCTTTGCGACATCGTCGTTGCCGAACGACTCGGCGATATCGAGTGCCGTGCGGCTGTCGTTCTCAGCAACGGTCATGGACGCGTCGGCGCCCGCGTCGAGCAGCGCTTGGGCGCAGTCGGCGTGGCCATCCCGGGCAGCGAGCATGAGCGCAGTCCATCCATTGTCGTTGGTCTTGTCCGTGTCGGCGCCCGCGTCGAGCAGCGCTTGGGCGCAGTCGGCGTGGCCTTCCTGGGCAGCGAACATGAGCGCAGTCCAATCGTCGTTGGTCTTGTCCGTGTCGGCGCCCGCGTCGAGCAGCGCTTGGGCGCAGTCGGTGTGACCTTTAAAGGTTGCGAGCATGAGCGCAGTCCATCCCTCGTCGTCTTTCATGTCCTTGTTGGCTCCCGCCCCGAGCAGCAGCCGAACGCAATCGAGGTGGCCACATATGGCTGCGATCATCAATGCAGTGGGGCCATCTACTGCGGCGTTCTTGTCGGCGCCCGCCTCGAGCAACATCCGGAGACACTCCGCATGGCCAAAACCGGCTGCGAGCATCAACGCAGTACGGGCACCCTTTCCTACATTTTCCTTGTTGACGCCTGCCTTGAGCAGTACTTGGAGGCAGTCGACGTGCCCTTCAATGGCTACCATCATCAACGCAGTAAAGCCATCAGAATTCTCAGCCTCAAGATCTGCGTGGCGCGAGAGTGCGTGCCTGACTGCGCGCTGCTGGCCGTCCCCTGCGGCACGCACGAGGACCTCGTCTGCGCCGCACTGCTCGACGAGCGCATCGAGGGCCCAGCCGAGATCCTTTCGCGCGGCATCGCGATCCTCTCGCGCCTCGCACACGGCAGTAGCGTTGACACCGAGCGCCTGTGTGGCGAGCAGCAGCGCGTGGCGCGTGCTCTCTGCCATCGCGGATCCTGAGCCCGAGGCGCGAGCGAGGTTGCCGCCGCCGCCGCCGCCGCCGCTACTGCCGCCCGCGGCGCCGCCGCTACTGCCGCCCGCGGCGGCGCCGTCCGCCATCTTGGACTGCACGAATGCGCCAGCACGCGTGCTCGTCTATGCACGCGGTCGACTCGGAAGACGCGGCCGCCGGGGGGGAGGGGATGGGTGGGTGGTGGTGGGGGGGCTGCCACTGTGCGCGCGCAGTGGCGCCGCGCTGCGCGCGCAAAAACGCGCCGCTGTCACATCGGTCGCGACTGCAAATACATCAAAATGCACGCGGCCGCTGAGTGGCTCACTGAGCAGTTACCCGGAAGCGCCACAGTGCGCGCGCGGGTTGTGTCGAAGCCGCATCCCAGGGTACGCCGACGAGCCCGCCCCGCGCGGTGGGGGCTCGGCGAGAGCTGCGCGCGCACGTGTCTATGGGAGGGGCGCATCGTGGGCCGGGCGGCTCGACGGCCAGCTCCTTCTCCGGCCTGCGTCCCCGTGCGGCTGCGTGTTTGTCAATGCCGCCTGGGCGTTTTTTGGCGCGCGGCTGTTCGCATCGGAAAAAGCCTGGCGCTGACGCTAACAGCCCCCCCCCCCCATCCCATCTCGGCCCCGCGCGCGCGCCCGTGCGCCTCGCATCTCGCTCGATCGGCGCTCGCGCCATTCATGCTGTGCGTGCAGGTCCCCTGCGCTCGCTCCACGCCTCTGCTACCGTGCGCGAGTGGACGTTGTGCCGAGTCGTCGCTGCAGACGTCATGTCCGAGGGCGAGGACGCGTTCGTCGGCGGGGGCGACCCGATATCGGAGGAGGCCGTCGTGGTCGAGGGCACTGACGTCGGTGATGAGCTCGTCGACGGCGGCGTGCCGATGGCGGCGCCCGCCGTCGGCATCTCCCCGGCGGGCGGCTTTGATGCTGGCGCTGAGAAGGCAGCCGCGGAGGAGGAGACCGTCGCCGGGGCGGGTGACGTTGCTGCTGGTGATCCCACCGAGGGCGAGTTCGTCGACCAGGCGAACGCATCGGCTGTTGCGCCCCTCGACGACATTGGCGCGCCGCCTGCGACGGCCGCGCCCGCGCCTGGCGTCTCGGATGCCTACCGCGAGTGGCAGGAAGCCAACCGCTCGGCGCTCGCGGAGCGCACGGCCGAGGAGAGCGTGCGCAAGGACCAGCTCCGCCAGGAGGCGCAGGAGCGGCTGGCCTCGATGGCGGAGGAGCGCGCGCGAGTGCTCGCTCAGCGCCACGAGAACAACTTGCGCGACAACGAGGTCGCAGACGACACTCTCGCAAGCTCCATCGGCGCCACCGGGCGCGAGTGGGCGTGCATCGTCGACGTGTGGACCCAAAACTTCACTGTGAACACTCGCCGCGACCAGAGTCGCATGCGCGAGGTGATCATCAGGCGGCGCGACAAGGAACGGAAGGAGACGGCCCAGGCCGCCGCCGCGTTCTAGGCCGGCCCATCGATGGATGGATGGTGCGAGAGAGCACAATATATTGCGTCAGGAGGAGGCACCCGCGTGAGCTGACCAGCTACTCCCGGGACCACGCCGCGGAGACGGAGGAAGGGGCCACTTCGCCTGCCGCTGCGAACGCGAGAGTGCACGCGCCCAGGGGACGTCACGCGGCGACGCGCGGCGGGCGGGCGCCGGCGCTCGTTACACTGCCGATCGATGACATCATTAAAAATTATGGCGCAGCAGGAGATGGCCCGCTGAGACCGAACGGTGGCGGCGCGCGCGCGCGGCGCTCACGGCGCCTGCGCGCCCGCGCCGCGCGGCGTGGGCTTCGGTTGCGATGGCGGCCCCGGGGGGGGCGCGAAGGCGATGTTGGGCGCTTGCGGCTTGGGCCTCGGCTCGCGCCCCTGCAGTATGGCATCGATGGAGTCGTCGACGGCCGCGCGGCCGAGCTCGCGGTTGAGGTGGTCGGCGCGCTTCCACTGCTCCACCTCCTCGAGGTCGCGGAAGCTCTCCACCTCCTCGCGCGTCATGCCGCGGTCCTCCACGGCGAGCATGTTCTCCATGTTGAAGTAGGCGCCCCACAGCGTCCTGCCCGCGTCGGTGCGCTTCATCCAGTGGCAGACCTCCTCGAGCGCGTAGAGCTCGGCGTAGTCTCGCGAGGCGCGCTTGGTCACCTGGGCGAGCGCGTCGACCGCCGCCCCGCTCGGGTTGACGCTGTTGCGCCGCATCCACTGGAAGGGCTCCAGCAGGCACACGAACGGCGGCTCCGGCTCCATGGCGAGGCGGCGCAGCGCGATCGTGACGAGGCACTTGCCGGTCGGCGGGCACCTGCCCTCCGTCTCCATCCACGCGACGACGTCGGCCGCCGCCTGCGGCTGGCCCACGCGGCTGAGGCACACCAGCACGGACGTCCAGCCCTCCATGTCGAGCCTCGTGCCGAACTGCCGCAGCGCCGCCGCGACCGGCACGCCCTGCGCGGCGCACACGAGCACGGCGTGCGCGGCCTCGGCGTGCATCCCCTCCTCGTTCTCGAAGTCGTCGTAGGCCTCGCCCGCGGCGAGCGCGGCCTCCAGCAGGTCCTTGGACTCCGAGCCGTCCCCTCCGTCCTGGTCGCGCTCGGCCGGCGCCGCGGGGGCGTCCGCCGCGGCCGCCTGCGCCGCGGGCGCNGCGGCGGGGGTCGGCGCGCGCGCGGCGGGGGTTGCCGCGCCCACGGCGAAGAGCCCCATGGCCTCCTAATGGCTTCTTTCTCGCTCCCTCTCTCTCTCTCGCTGCCCCTCTCTGCCCAGCTCGCCGGCGCGCCAGCCGCCGCCTCGGCCGCCGCCGCGCGACGTCCGCTCTCTCGCGCCCGCGGACCGCGGCGGGCGCGCAGGCGCGTGGTCTCGACCTCCAAGCGCGCGCCCCTTCTCCACACACACGCGCGCACAGCACAGCACAGCACAGCACGCCGCCCACCCTAACCCCGCCCCACGCTGCCCTCCCTGGTGCGCGCACCGCGAGCGCTGTGGCGTCCAGGCCGGCGGCCCGCAAACCGCCGCGCGGCTGGGCTGCGCGGCCTGCCGCGAGCCCAGTTCAGCTGACATTACAAGTCCAATATTCATTTGTATATTTTATCAAACCACGGGAAACTCATTGATGTTGTGCTGCTGCCCGTGCGGCATTGTTTGTGATATACGCCGCTGCGCGGTGCTAGTTCATAGTCCTCAAAGTCCCTTTTGATTTGATATGATTCACACGCCATACACAAAACCTGGTCAAAAAGTGACCGAGGTCTGACGAGACTCAAACTTCGCCCGTTACATTACGCGCGATGTGCTGGAGGGTGTTGCGGGCGGGGGAGGTGTGTGTGTGGGGGGAGGAGGGGGTGGCACAGCGGGCGCCGCAGGCGCGTGGTCGGTGGGTGGTGTGGTTCGGATCGGGGGCTGCAACTCGCCCTCGTGAAGGAGGAATTGCGAGTAATCGCTGCCGGCGGGGGGGGAGGCGCGCGCGTACGCGGGGCGCCTCGAGGCGGCCGTGGCGCGCGCGAGGGAGCGCGACCTCGAGACGCTCGGCATGCTCATACGGGAGCGGACCGTCACGATCGACGGCCAGGAGCTCTCGGACGACGCCAAGGCCGCGCTGCTGCGATGCCACGCCGTGCTCGCCGAGCGCTTCCCGGATGCGCACGCGGCGGCGCGCGTCGACACCGTCAGCGACTACTCGCTGCTCTACGAATGGGAGGGCAGCGACGCCGCCCTCGACCCAATCGTGCTCGGTGCGTGGAGCGCTTTTTTCTGTGCCTGTCTCGCTCTCTCGCTCGCTCTCGTCGGCACGCTGCTGCTGCCGCCGCCGCCGCTTCGCTGACTCCCCCCCGGCTCCCCCTCGCTCCCCCCCTCCCCCGTCCCACCGCGCCGACGCCGTCCCGCGCGCAGTCGCCCACCTGGACGTCGTGCCGGTGTCGCCCGAGCAGCACCGGCAGTGGTCGCGGCCGCCGTTCGGCGGCGTGGTCGAGGGCGGCGTGGTGTGGGGGCGCGGCGCGCTCGACGTCAAGGGCCGTGTGGTGGCGCACCTGGCGGCGGTCGAGGCGCTGCTCGCGGCGGGCGTCGAGCGGCCGCGCCGCACCGTCTTCTTGGCGTACGGCCACGACGAGGAGATCGGCGGCGCCGCCGGCGCCCGCGCGATCGCGGCCGAGATCGAGCGGCGGCTGGAGGGCAGGCGCATCGCCGCGCTCGTCGACGAGGGCGGCGCGGTCGCGTCGGGCGCCGTGCCCGGCATGGGATCGCTGGAGGGGGCGATGGTGGGCGTCGCGGAGAAGGGGGTGTGCAGCGTGAAGCTGCGCGCGTCGAGCATGGGGGGCCACGCCGCCTGGCCGCCGCTGGGGGGCACGCCCGTGACGGCAGTGGCGCGCGCCGTCGCCGCGTGGCACGCTGCGCAGCCCCCGCCGCGCGTCAGCGCGCCCGTCGTGGAGATGCTCGAGCGCGCGAGCCCGCTGGTCGGCGAGCCGTGGCGCACGCTCTTCGCCAACCTCGACCTGGCGGGCGGCCTCCTCGCGCGCGCGCTCGCGTCGCACTCGGAGAAGGCCAACGCGCTCGTGCGCACCACCTACGCGGCCACCATCGCGCGCGCGGGCGAGAAGAACAACGTGGTGCCCGCCTCGGCCGAGGTGACGCTCAACCTGCGCGTGCTGCCGGGCGACACGCTCGAGGGCGCGCTCGAGGCCGTGCGGCGCGTCGTCGAGCCGCTCGGGGTGCGCGCCGACCTCGACGCCTCGGCGATGCGCGCCGACCCCGCGGCCGGCCGCGTGAGCGACAACCTCGCCGCGTGGGAGGCGCTGGAGCGCTCCTTCCACCGCGTGTACGGCTTCGACGGCGTGGTGGTGCTGCCCTTCATCATGTGCGTGCGCGGCGTCGAAAGCGTCTGTCTGTTTGTCTGGTGTTTTTTTTTTATGGTGTGTGTGTGTGTGTCAAGCGAGCGCGTCGAGGCGCCCGGGGCGACCGCCGCTGACAGGAGCGCCGCCGCCGCGGCGCTCGCTGCCGTGCAGGTTGGGCACGACCGACTCCAAGCACTTCGTCGGCCTCTCGGACGCCGTCTACCGCGTGGGCCAGCGGATGAGCGACGCGGCCATCGCCTCCGTCCACGGCGTGGACGAGCGGGAGACCGCGGAGGGCATCGCCGAGCAAGCGCTGCTGTTCGAGTCGTTCATCGAGCTTTACGCCATCTAGCGAGCTGGGGGGGGGGGGGTGGATGGTGGCCGAGCGAGCCAGGCTGCGGGTGGGCGGGTGGGCGCGTGGGCGGGCGGATGAGCCAGGGCGTCGCGCTGTGCAGGGCCCCTGCTGTCTGTGGTGAAGAGCGCGCCCATGTCGGCCGCCTCAAGTGGTACTAACTATGTTTGAGCTTTAACGTGGTGGCGACATCGAGCTGTGAGCACCGCGACGCAGTGATCGTCGCCGATCTCTGCTGCGTAAATTAAGGCAGTCTTGCCGTCGTTGTCCACCTTGTTGGCGTTGGCGCCCGCCTCGAGCAGCAGCCGGAGGCAATCCGTACCTTCGCCAGAGTCCACTGCCCAGAACAACGGAGTCCAGCCAAAGACGTCTGCTTTTTCCGTGTCTGCGCCCGCCTCGAGCAGCAGTCTGAGGCAATCCGTACCTGCGCCAGAACCTACTGCCCAGAACAACGGAGTCCAGTCGTTGCTGTCTGCTTGTTCCGGGTCGGCGCCCGCCTCAAGCAACAGCCGGAGGCGGTCGATGTCGCCAGCTATGGCTGCGCGCGAGGTCGCGGGCAAGCGCCAAGCGTCCATCGCGGCGAGCTCGCACTCCGCTCGCGCCTCGCGCACGGCGGCAGCGCTGACGCCCATCACCTGGGCCACCAGGAGCAGCGCCTGGCGCACACGCTCCGCCGACGTGGCGCGAGGGCCGTCGGCTCCGTCGCAACCGTCTAAAGAGCCGCCGATGCGATGGCCGCTGCTTTTGCCTGCGGCACCGACTTGGCGGCACTGGCGCCCGTGTTGCTCCCGCGGGCACCACACTAGTGACCAAGGAGGATCGCGACCATGCTTGCGCAGCCACGATTTGAGGTGCCAGACACATATCTCATCACACCAAGCCCGAGTCCGTATCGCGTCAAGATCCTCTTGCGCCTCGCGCACGGCAGCTTCGTTGACGCTCACCGCCTGCACGGCCAGCAGCAGCGCATGGCGCGCGCTCTTCGCCGATGCGGAGACCAAAGGCCGAGGGTCGCCACCGGCGCCGCCGCCGCTGCTGCCGCCCGCGGCGGCGCCGTCGGCCATCGTCGACTGCACGAATGCGCAAGCACGCGTGCGTGTGTGCGCGCGCGCGCGTCCCGTGCGGCGGCTGACTCGGGAGAGGCTGTCGTTGTCCGGGAAGGTGGGGGGGGGGGGGCGCTGCCAGCGCGCGCGCAGTGGCGCCCCGCCATGGCCACGGGCGCGCGCAAAAAAAGCGCCGCTGTCACATCGGTCGCGACCGCAAATACATCAAACTGCATTCGGGCATTCAGCGCATGCTATTTGATGTCGATATCGGTACATTTATCGCCCGTGGGTAAAATTATAATCTTTTCTGTTTCTTTATCCTCAGAGCCCTGCGGAGCTCCTCAGCGGCAGCCGACGCGGGCTCGCGCCACACGCCGCGCGCGCGCCGGCCGCGCACATCCACCCCACCCTCCCACAGTGCCACGGCGCAACGGTGCCTCCCGTGCCGCGCGGGCGCCGTCAGACCACCGCCGCCGCTGTTGAGAGCTGCTGCAGCGTCAGGCGTGGGCAAAGCTCCGCCCCGCGCGCGCCCCGCGGGCGTCGGCGCTCTCGTGGCGGGCGACGGCGCGGCGATGGCGGCGCCGGGCGCAGCGGACGTGCTCAAGAAGGAGGAGGAGCAGCTGCGGTCGGTGATGAAGCGCAACGCGCTGCGCGCGTGCGACGGCGCGGTCAAGGCGTACGTCGACTGCACGAAGGGTGCGTCCTGCGGCGCGGCGGCTGCGCGCCGCGCGTTCTCTGCTCTCTGCTGCGCTCGCGCTCGCGCTCGCCCGCGAGCCCGCGAAAGGGATTGTCGGTCGCGCCGCCGCCGCCGCCGTCGACGGCGACGCCAACGCCCCGACCGCCGCTCGCCCTCCTTCAATCCGGGCCTGTGCATCCGCCCTCGCCTGACGCTCGCGCGGCCGGCTCGCGCGCAGCCAACTTCCTGAGCGTCGTGTGGACGTGCCGCCCGGCGCTCAGGGCGATGAACGAGTGCCTCCACCTGGAGACCACCGACGCCAAGCTCGAGGAGCTCAAGGCGGACTACGCGCGGAGACGGGGCCAGGAGGGTCTGGAGCAGGGATAGGGGGGGCGCACGGGGCGCTCGGGGCGCGCCGCGCCGCGCCGCGCGCTGGGCGCGTCGCAGTACACATCTCGCGTCCCCCTTATTACGGTACACTGGCTGGCGCGTGGCCGCGGACGCAGCTCGGCTCAGTCCGCCGCCGCGCGCGGCAGCGCGCTCGCGACGGCGCCGAGCTCGTCCGCGAAGGCGAGCTTGGCGCGGTTGGAGCGCCCACCGATGAGCAGCACGCCCTCGCGCTCGAGCGCCCACACCTGCGCGTGCGAGGCGTAGCTGAGCACGGTGGTGAGCATGAGCCCGCCGAAGCCCGCGTAGACGTACGGCACGCCCGGGTCGGACTTGACCTGCACGCCCGTGGAGCCCTCGATGCCCTCGATCACCAGCGTCATGCCGCCGGCCTCGATGGGCTTGCCCGACGTCACGCGGCGCACGCCCACGAACTGGCCGTCCTCGCCGTACACGTACACCTGCTGCATGTCCTTGGCCACCACCGTCGCGCCGCGGCGCTCGCCCCTGAGCACCGAGCCCGGCGCCGGCACGAAGGTGCCCCACGTCTTGTCGTCGCCGCCGCCGTTGGCCTGCTCGAAGGCCGGCACGGCCGCCAGGTCGGCCAGCGGCAGGCGCAGCGCGCGGTCGGCGCCGTCCACGCGCACGCGCAGCGCGCTCATGCCCCAGCTGGTCTGGTAGATGGTCAGGCCGTTCACGCGCAGCGGGTCGTTCACCGAGATGCGCTTGCGCTGCAGCTGGCGCCCCGAGAGGTCGTCCACCACGCTGAGGTCCGAGTAGAACTGGCTCACCTTGCCCGCCGGCGTGTACTCGATCTCGAAGTCGTTGACGCGCAGCGAGAGCCCCCCCGCGGCCGCCGCGCCGCCGCCGCCGTCGCGCTTCTTCAGAGTGANGGGGGGGGGGGGGGGGGGGGGGGGGGGGGGGGGGGGGGGGGGGGGGGGGGGGGGGGGGGGGGGGGGGGGGGGGGGGGGGGGGGGGGGGGGGGGGGGGGGGGGGGGGGGGGGGGGGGGGGGGGGGGGGGGGGGGGGGGGGGGGGGGGGGGGGGGGGGGGGGGGGGGGGGGGGGGGGGGGGGGGGGGGGGGGGGGGGGGGGGGGGGGGGGGGGGGGGGGGGGGGGGGGGGGGGGGGGGGGGGGGGGGGGGGGGGGGGGGGGGGGGGGGGGGGGGGGGGGGGGGGGGGGGGGGGGGGGGGGGGGGGGGGGGGGGGGGGGGGGGGGGGGGGGGGGGGGGGGGGGGGGGGGGGGGGGGGGGGGGGGGGGGGGGGGGGGGGGGGGGGGGGGGGGGGGGGGGGGGGGGGGGGGGGGGGGGGGGGGGGGGGGGGGGGGGGGGGGGGGGGGGGGGGGGGGGGGGGGGGGGGGGGGGGGGGGGGGGGGGGGGGGGGGGGGGGGGGGGGGGGGGGGGGGGGGGGGGGGGGGGGGGGGGGGGGGGGGGGGGGGGGGGGGGGGGGGGGGGGGGGGGGGGGGGGGGGGGGGGGGGGGGGGGGGGGGGGGGGGGGGGGGGGGGGGGGGGGGGGGGGGGGGGGGGGGGGGGGGGGGGGGGGGGGGGGGGGGGGGGGGGGGGGGGGGGGGGGGGGGGGGGGGGGGGGGGGGGGGGGGGGGGGGGGGGGGGGGGGGGGGGGGGGGGGGGGGGGGGGGGGGGGGGGGGGGGGGGGGGGGGGGGGGGGGGGGGGGGGGGGGGGGGGGGGGGGGGGGGGGGGGGGGGGGGGGGGGGGGGGGGGGGGGGGGGGGGGGGGGGGGGGGGGGGGGGGGGAACCGGGCCGGCGGGTTGCGCGCGCTGTGGCGCGACGACGGCGCAGCCAAGCCCTCGCGGCCATGGGCAGGTGCTACGTGATGGTGCTCAGGAATGGGGGGAATGCCCAACCTCGGGTCACATCAACCTTCCACTCCGGTTCGTCCAGATGCATGTCGGCTACGCTCGCTGGACTCGAAAGAAAATTACCCGGGTCACGCGGGTCAGCACGCCCGAGTCTGAGCAAGTGTTGCCCCGGATGAGTTGACATCAATGTATGGCAAAGTTTTCGGCCCCCGTCACATCAGTGGGCTCCCATAGTCTAGGTGGTTATGACAACAGACTCTGACGCAAATCTATGCACAGCTATCTGTAGGCCTGGGTTCGACTCCCAGTGGGAGCTCTTTTTTCCCCGTTGTATCTGAGTCTCCCGTGGGTAAGTTATATTACTATTTACATTACACATCGCATCGCATATGTCCTGTCATGCCTCTGTCACGCATCTTTTTTTTTTTTTTTTTTATGCCAAATTGCCCACTGAACCACCGCAGCGACACGCAAAGTCGTCGATGGAGATGCCCAGCCTTTCGCCGCACGCGCGAGCGCTAGCACGCGGATCGCCTTGGCGGAAATCTTCCGGCCACCGTTCTCCACTTCCTCGACGCCCTTCCGCTACGTGTCGAGCCACTTTATCATGCCCTTGGCATGCTTGTGGCGGCTCTTCTCCTTTTGCTCCGCGGACTGGGATGCCATGGTGGCCGTGAGAAGCTCGCCAAGGGAAGCCCACCAACGCAACTCTCCTCAGGGCCCGATGGAAGGTGGCGTCACTGGTACACGAACATGTCTAAAGAAGACTTCGAAGAGCTCACGAAGAGGCGCGTGGGGGGCAGTTGCGCGAGGACCGTATGTCGCGGGCCTAGCTCATCCTTGTCGAAGGCTCCGTCGTCATCAATGTATCTCTGTGTTGACATCCCCTACGGCGACACGCTCGCATTTGTGCGCGTCATGCCGAAATCGAGCGGAGAGGTCGCCTTGGGGACCGACTCGATGTGCGTGGCTCTAGGCAACAAGGTGACACGAGCTACGAATCGCGCACCGCGAGGAGCCTTGCGCGATCCACGGGAAGGCCTTCCGTCGTTTTTGCTGACCGCTCTCATCGGATCGCACCTCTTTTTTACGGAATGACGGGGGCGAATCGCACACGAAATCACGTCGCCCACGCGCGCGCGCACGACCTGGTTCCTCAACAGAAGACCCCGGTGTCCAAATCCAATAAACCCGGGACGGCAAAGCGAGTCATTACATCCGCATCCGAGGACCTGGTTCCCTATATCCGCATTGGTGAAATAGACCCTTTACCTTTTGGTCCCAATAACGACAATGCATCCCCAAACCGCCGAACGGCATCGCGCGGGCGCTGCGCTGCAGCGCCACAGCAGACCCCCCCCTCGCCGCCGGCCGCTCCTGAGACCTCCTCAACCACGCGCTCAGCTGCCATGCCCGCCGCCGCTTCCCCCTCGCCACCACCTCAACCCAGCCGCTCCTCCTCCTCGAACGCCGCCGCCAACCTCGCGATCGGGCCGGTCATCCAGATGGCCGAGGCCGCGAGCCTCGGCATGCCCTTCGAGGTGTGGAAGACGCGCATGGGCAGGCATCGAAACGAGACCACCCTCGAGGCGTTCAGGAAGGTGCGCCCCCGCCGCGCTCGGGGCCGAACGCCGCCCCCCCGGCCAGCCGCCGCCGACAGCTCGCCGACGGCCGCGCCTCCACCCCCAAACCGCAATTCCGCGCTCTTACTGTACGTGCTCCCTCCCTCCCTCTCTCTCTCCCCTCGCGCGCGCACACTCACGCGCGCTTATGCACGCACGAACACACCCACACCACCCACGCCCACACCCACACGCACACACAACATACATACACACGACGCCGTCACCACCACCACCACCAACAACAACAACAACACCAACACCAACAACCACTCATCCTCATCACCCGCAACACTCAATCGAAGGTGTACGCCTCGGGCGGCCCGCGCGCGTTCTGGGCGGGCACCAGCGCCAAGATGGTGGAGTCCGCCTCCAAGGGCGCCATCCTGATGGCGGCCAAGGAGTCCCTCAACGACTCGCTGCTCGCGGCGGGCGCGTCGCCCACGGCCGCGGGCCTGCTGGCGGGCGCGGGCGGCGGCGTGGCGCAGGTCTCCATCATGGCGCCGTGCACCTTCCTCGTGACGGGCGCCGTCACCGGCGACAAGGGCGTGAGCACCATGGAGCGCGTGCGGCGCACGTACGCCGCCAAGGGCGTCCGCGGCTTCTACCCCGGCGGCACGGCCATCGCCTTCCGGCAGGCGACCAACTGGGCGAGCCGGCAGGGCTTCACCGAGGCGGTGCGCGAGCGCCTCAAGCTGCACTTCCACGGCTCGGCGGACGCCACCCTCACGCGCTCGCAGGAGGTGTGCGCGGGCGTGGTGGGCGGCACGCTCGCGTGCTGGAACCACCCTTTCGAGATGGCGCGCATCGAGGCGCAGGCGCGAGCGGAGGCCGGCCAGAGGGCGCTCTCCATGCCCGGCGTGTTCAGCCTGGTGCTCAAGGAGCAGGGCCCGGCGGGCCTCTTCGCGGGCGTGATCCCGCGCATCGGGCTGGGCATCTGGCAGACGCTCTTCATGGTGACCGGCGCCAAGATCGTCAAGCAGGAGCTCAGGGAGCGCGGCATCATCGACTGACGCGGCCGGGCAGGGCTGCAGGGGGAGGCCGGCCATTGAGGGCGCTCTCCATGCCCGGCGCATTCAGGTGGCGGTGGCGAGAACGGACGCAGCGCGCGCTCCCTCGCACACACCGTCCTGCCGTGTATGTATCTTGCCACAGAAACGAAAAAAAATATGACACGAGTTCGCTCGCTCTCGTCGCACGATCGGGACCGCTCGTCCCCTCGCTCGGACAGCAGCAGTGGCGCGCGGGAAGGAAGGGTGAGCCCCTCTCTCGCGCCCCGCCCCCCCGAACAAACAAACAAGCAAACAAGAAACCCAATCGGGTTCCCAACAACAACCAACCTAGCAGACCTCCTCCCCCGCTCCCTCCCCCTCGGCAGCAGCACCCCCACCCCTTCCACTCTCCTCCTCCCCCCCACCTCCCATCAGCGCGACCTGCACCGTCTTCACGCCCCCCCCAGAGGCGTCCCTGGGCACGACCGCGATGACGCGCTGGCCGTCCGGGAGGGCCAGGCCCGACTCGCACAGCGCGGCCGCCAGCCGCCCCCCGAAGCCCACCTCGCCCTGCTCGTCGTACAGCAGCCCCCACTCGTCGTCGTCCTCGCCGACGTTCATGAAGGGCGCGACGCTCTTGTACGCCATCAGCTGCGCGGCCTCCAGGTCGGAGCCCTTGGCCATGGGCAGCACCACCGTGAAGTCGGGCGAGAGCGCGGCGATGTCGCGCGCGATCTGCAGCGTGCCCGCCACCACGAACGGCTTGCCCTCGCCGCCCTCCTGGGCGTCCAGCACGAGCTCGTACGCCTCCACCACCGCCTCGTAGAACTCGCGCGCGGCGCGGCGGTCCTCCTCGGCGCCCTCCTCGTCGCCGCCCTCCCCCCCAGCCCCAGCCCCCTCACCCTCCTCCTCGTCATCAAAGAAGCCGTACATCTCGCCGATGGACTCCAGCGTGCGCTCGAAGTGCGTGTCGCGCCGCGCGAGGCGCTCCTCGCCCGCGTGGCAGAGCTCCTCCATGGTGCGCACCGTCTTCTGCGCGTACCTACCGTTGGCGGTCTCGCCCGAGGTCATCACGCCGGTGGCGCCCTGCTGCACGGCGCAGTACACGTCGTTGGCCTCGGCGCGCGTCGGGCGCGGCGCCTTCTGCATGGAGTCGAGCATCTGCGTGGCGACGATGGCCGGCTTGCCGAACTCGCGCGCGCGCTCCACCATGAGCTCCTGCAGCATGGGCACCGTCTGGTAGGGCACCTCGATGGCCAGGTCGCCGCGCGCCACCATCAGCCCGTCGGACTCGGCGAGGATCTCGTCGAGGTTGCCCACGCACTGCTCGTTCTCCATCTTGGAGATCACCAGCATGGACTCGCCGTGCTCACCCGCGTCGGCCAGCACGCGGCGGATCTCGCGCACGTCGTCCGCCGAGCGCACGAAGGACGCGAACACCATGTCCAGCCTCTGCTCCACCGCCCAGCGCAGGTCGCGCTCGTCCTTGGGGAGCACCACCGGCAGCTCGGCGAGCGCCACGCCGGGCACGTTGACGCCCTTCTTCCCGCCCAGGCTGGCGGCGTTCTTGGCGACGCACTCGATGACGCCCGCGGCGGCGGCGGCCGACACCACCTCGAGCTCCAGCTCGGCGTCGTCGATGAAGATGGCGTCGCCGGGGCCCACCGCCGCCGCCAGCGGCGCGTGGTCCACGAAGACGCCCTCGGCGCTCCCCCGCGCGCGCATGGCCTCGTCGGTGTACAGCCTGAACGGCTGGCCCGCCGCCACGGCGGCCTTCTCGTAGTCCGAGCCGCCGATGGTGCCCGTGCGGATCTCGGGGCCCTTGAGGTCCATGGCGATGGCGGCGATGTCCTGGCCGAAGGCCACGCCCGATATGCGCTCGGCGCGGCGCTCGGCCATGATCTCGCGCAGGTTCCGGATGCGCGCGCCCTGCTCCTCGTGGTCGCCGTGCGACAGGTTGAGGCGCATGATGTTCATGCCCGCCTCGAGCACCTCGCGCAGCCTGGGCTTGGCCTCCGAGGCGGGGCCGATCGTGCACACGATGGACGTCGCGCGCGTCACCTTGCCCGCCGACTCGTCCGGGTCGAACGGCAGCGCGTCGTCGGCCGCCGGGGCCGCCTCGGCGGCGTGGCCCCGCCGCGCGGCCTCCGTCACACACACACACACACACACACACACACACACGCACACACACACACACACGCACACACACACACACACACACACACGCACACACACACACACACACACACACACACACACACACACACACACACACACACACACACGCACGCACGCACACACACATGCGCACACACATGCGCACACACACTTGCTCTCAGGTATGCGGACGCGGCGGTGCTGTACACGCGCGCGATCGACGCGGACCCGTCTTCCGCGGGCGGCTACCTGAAGCGCGCGCAGGCGCACGTGCGCGCGCAGCTGGTGGACAAGGCGCTGAAGGACTACACGGCGGCGATCGGCGTCGACGCGGCGTCCACGTCTGCGCACCTCAGCCGGGGGAAGCTGCTCGCGCGCGCGTGCAGGTTCGCGCCCGCGCGCGCCGACTTCGAGCGCGTGCAGGTGCGTCTCGTGTGCGCGCTCGCGCGTGTACATGCGCGCGCACGGGCGCACATGCACACACTGACCCGCACGCGCGCGCACGCACACACACACACACACACACACACACGCACACACACACACACACACACACACACACACACACACACACACACACACACACACAGCGCACACACAGCGTACGCGCGCGCCCCCGTTCAAAGCCGCGCTCCCGCCTGCGCGCCGCCCGGTGTCCGCCGGGGACGAAAATTTGGCCATGGCGCGCTCTCGACACCTTCTTTGACATATACAATCACGTAAGAGGGGATTGAAATTGGCACGAAATATATATTGGGGAAAATTGCATTCCACGACCGAGAGCGGCGCGCGGAGGCGCGCGGTGCGGGCGCCACAGCACCGTGCCCGCTCGGCCCCGCCTACCCCCCCCCACCGCCCCTCCTGCTGCAGACGCCGCAGGCGCGCTGCTGAGCAGGAAATTCAGCAGAACCCGTTTCCAATTACCAACTCCTCTGCATTTTAAATTGTATTTCAACTCCACAATCTCCAATTGACGGAGTTAGAAATGCGCACAGCGCTGGGGCGGCTTCCGATCGCGCGCGCTCCGGCGAGCGACGGACGGACGGACAGCAACCGCCAGCCGGCCGCAGGGGCGCGTTTCGCGGATGATTTTACGGGATTTACCAAACAGCTTCATCGTCGCATTTGGGACGCACTCCCGCCAGATTCGGATCGTTTTGTGGGGTGGTTGGTTGGTCAGCGGCGCCTTCCCATTCCGACCGACCGACCGATGCGCCCCGCCGAAGCCGAAGCCGAAGCCGAGGCGGCTCCCGGGGGGCCGCCGGCCCGTCCTCGGCGGCAGCCGCGCGCCCCTCCCGCGCCTCAGCGCCAGCCAGCCAGAGGGAGAACGAGACACAACCAAGAGGGGGGGCGGCGGGACGATGAGCAAGCAAGCAAGCGAGCGAGCGAGCAATGGTGCACATTCTTCGGCACTATGGTTAAATGGGTCTCTTATTACTCAGTGTACAGACTAGCTGCGCGTCGAGAGAAGAGGGGGGAGGCATGGCATAGGACGGGGGACGGGCGCGCTCCGCGCGCCCTCCCCAGGGAAGGCCCCGGCGGTCGTCGCGCCGCGCGCTTACAGCAGGTCGGCGACGTTCGAGGGGAGCTCCTCGATGACCGTGTTGTAGAAGCGCTGGATGTCCTGCAGCATGCGCTCGTCCTCACGGGCGCAGAAGTTGATCGCCACACCCTTGCGGCCGAAGCGGCCGGAGCGGCCGATGCGGTGGAGGTAGTTCTCCGGCTGGGTGGGCAGGTCGAAGTTGATGACCAGGCTCACCTGCTGCACGTCGATGCCGCGGGCGAGGAGGTCGGTGGTGATGAGCACGCGCGACGAGCCCGAGCGGAACTCGCGCATGATGATGTCACGCGTGTTCTGGTCCATGTCGCCGTGGGTGGCCGACACGGTGTGGTCGCGGCTGCGCATCTTGTCGGTGAGCCAGTCGACCTTCCGGCGGGTGTTGCAGAAGATCACCGACTGGGTGATGGCGAGCGTCTCGTACAGGTCGCACAGCGTGTCGAGCTTCCACTCCTCGCGGTCGACGTTCACGTAGAACTGCTTGATACCCTCGAGGGTCAGCTCGTCGCGCTTGACCAGGATGCGCACCGGCTGGTTCATGAACTTGCGGGTGAGCTCGAGCGCCTCGGGCGGCATGGTCGCCGAGAACACGCCCACCTGCAGGGTGGTGGGCAGCAGCTGGAAGATGTCGTAGATCTGGTCCTTGAAGCCGCGGCTGAGCATCTCGTCGGCCTCGTCGAGGCAGAACATCTTGATGGACGAGGGGTTCATCGCGCGGCGGCGGAGCATGTCGTACACGCGGCCGGGGGTGCCCACCACCACGTGGACGCCCGACTGCAGGATGCGCTGGTCCTCGCGCACCGAGGTGCCGCCGACGCACGCGTGGCACTTGACCTGGAGGTAGTCGCCGAGGGCGCGCATCACCTTCTCGATCTGCTGGGCGAGCTCGCGGGTGGGCGCGAGCACGAGCGCCTGCACCTCGTGCTGCTCGTAGTCGACGTTCTGCAGGATGCCCGCGCAGAAGGTGGCGGTCTTGCCGGTGCCGGACTGCGCCTGCTGGATCACGTCGAGCTTCTTGGCGAAGGGGACGATGCCGCGCTGCTGGATGGCCGAGGGCTTCTCGAAACCGTACGCGTAGATGCCGCGCAGGAGGTTCTCGTGCAGGCCCATGGCGTCGAAGGTCTCGTGCACCTCGTCCCAGGTGGAGATGGCCTCCTCGCCCTCGAAGAGCTCGCCCATCTTGGCGTCGTACTGCTTGCTCTTCTTCGGATTCGTCTTTGCCGCGCAAATTTACAACGGGCGGTTACTGATCGAAGGGTACACGACTTTTTTTTTGGCCTTCACTAACTGCTTCAATCTGCTCTTCGACGCGTTTGACTCCAGCCTTTTCCCTCCCGCGAGCAGTTGGGTTTTCTGGATTTGGTGCGCTGCTACTCGCGCGTGCGCAAATCGCCGTGGTGTTCGTGCTAGGTCCTGATCGCGACGGCGCTGTGGCTAGAACTGACCCTCGTTCGCCGGCTGGGCCCCCGCTCTTCGTTGCAGGTACTTCTCATTCATGATTTTCCTGACATTAGTGGAGCTTAACTTAATAGTTGCGATTCTCGTGGGCGCTTTCGACGCGGCCAGGGAGCACGCCGCATCGAAACATGTACCGGAGAGGACAATCGGCGCGACTGTCACCGAGTATCGACTCTTGCGCCGGGCCACGCGCCTGCAGGCAGACGGGGTGCGNGCGGGGGGGGGGAGGAGGCCAGGCGCTGGAGGGCGCGGGCGCCGTCGCCCGCGTGCGCACCTTGGGGGGTCGCTGGGAACGCTGGGGCGGTGTGGCGATGAGCCTGGCCTATGTGGCACCTCGCGGCGCGCGCGCGCTCCCCCCCCCCCCCCCCCCCCCCCCGCGCCCGCCTGCGCAGCGCTGCTCTGACCGCAGCCGCTCGCGCGCGGGGGAACCCCCCCAATACCGGCGAAAGCATCCGTTTTCACGGAAATACATTTCAAGTCCATTTCAACCCGATTCCGTTGCGGAGCGGGGAGGTGCGTGATTGCGGGCTGTGGGCCCGACCCCGTTTGTTCGGTGATGAAGACCCCGTCCACCCGCTGTTCCACCGGGTTCTTTCCCAGGTCATCCATTTTTTTAAAATCCGACTCCGGTGTGCGCGTCCCAGAAATACTTCCGGGATGCGTCGGGGGCTGACCCCGCCGAGAACCGGAACCGGAGCGGGAACCGGGACTCTCCCCCCCGCCACACACACACACCGCCGGCCGGATCATCCGCAGGGCAGGCGGGGTTCCGCGTCCGTGGGTTCCGCGTTGGATTCGTCCTTCCGAGGCGGGAAAGATTGGGTTCCGCGCGACCAGGCGGGGCGGCGCGCGAAATTGGCCCCTTCCCGCCGCCTCGCAGGGCCGGGCCGGCCGGCCGCGCGAAAAAAAAGGTAAAACATAAAATGGGAAAATAAGGTGGCGGCGACGGCGACGCGACGGCGACGCGACGGCGAGGCTGGGTGAAACGGCGGCTGAACGGAGAGGGGTGGGTGTCCCCACCGTCGCGGCGCGGTGCAGGTTGTGCGCACGTGCGAGAGGTGCGGGTCGCCACGAGGGGGGCGGAAGGGCGTCCCGGTCGCTCGCTGCGCCCGTCGTGGCCGCACGGCAGCCTGGCGGCCGCGAGCACCTCTGCGTGCCCGGCGCGGCGAGCCGTAAAACGCCGCGCGTCGCAGGCTCTCGCCACAACGCAGGACGAAGCCACGTCAAATTCTTCCGCGAGAACGGCGCATTCACGTAATGAAATGTTCGTCCGTTCCGCATGATGTACGTACAGTTGAATTCAAAAAGACATTAAAAAGCGCTCGAGCGGCATCGAAATGCGTTCCAATCCGTGCGCGAAAAAACGGTACAGGAGGGTCCGAAAGGGAGCCCGCTTCCGCGAAACAGTAGGGTTTCGCAACGCCGCAAGCGGGTGCCCGGCGCGCAGGCGCGCGGGCGCGTCGCGCGCCCCGCCGTCGTCGGTTTTTTGGGGTTGCGACGCGCACCATCAAAACGCATGCTCTGCACGCGTGGAATACATAAATACGTAATGACACGCGCAAACAGATTTATCACGCGTTATTCATATTTCTTTTGACACAATGAGAACATATAAGCGTCGATGAAAGTATGTGTGAGGTTTGGGTTTTGGCGCGGCGGCCGGCCGCGCCCCTGTCAGAGCAGGAAGTCCGTGCGCAGCTTGAGCCGCATCTGCCCGATGGAGCGCTCCAGAGCGGCGAGCTCCGACTCCATCGCCGCGCGCCGGCGGCCCTCGCCAGCACACCCGCGGCGGACCACGGGGCAGGGCTGGGACGGCCCTGCGTGTGGCAGCACCCCCCCCCCACACACACACACACACACACACACGCAACAGAGCACGCCCCGCCCCCCTCCCGCCACGCGGGGATTTTGCGGTGCGCGGATCGCGCAGATTCGCTCTCATGCGCCGCGTGCGAATCTCGCGCACGCCTGCCCGGTGAACCCCCGACCCGGAACTAAAAACGTCCGAAGCCGGCGACCCCCAGGGGAGGGGCGAACGGGAACCCGAACCGGAGATAACAAAAGTCTGAAGCTGGCGACGCCCAACACACACACACCGCCGTCGAAGAAGGTTCGGAACAAACGAGCTGCGTCGCCCGTGGTGAAAAGAGTAGTGTAAAGTGGATGCAATATGTCACCCCCGGCGGTGCCCATTTGGGGTTGGGACTCTAGAAGAACTGAAGAAGGTCGTGTGGGGCCAGTTGTGGATCGCGCGGCGGCGGCGTGGCGCACCGATGGTGGCCACACGCGCGTGCGCGGGCGCGCGGAGGGGGGGGCGGGGCGC
>RQSC01000014.1:467973-485698 GCA_013416795.1 Prasinococcaceae sp. CCMP 1430
TGGGTGGGGGGTGGGGGGGGGGGGTACGTGCGATGTCGGTCAACCTCGGACCGAAGCCGGGCTTCAGCCTGTTCAACCTGCACGTGCACGGGCACCTGCACCAGGAGGGCAAGGAGAAGGACGAGAAGGACGAGAAGGAGAAGAAGGACGAGGAGGAGGCGAAGGAGCAGGACGACGCAGACGCGGCCGACGGCGAGGACGAGGGCGAGGACGAGGGCGAGGGCGACGAGGCGGAGGAGGAGGAGGAGGAGGAGGAGGAGGAGAATGCGCGCGCGCACGTGCCGCTCGCGCCGGCGTTCGCCGTGCTCGCAGGCGCGGTCACGGGCGTGCTGCTGTGGGCGCGGCGGCGGCGGCAGCGTCGGCGCGCGCAGGAGGAGCGCCAGCGTCGCAAGTTCGCCGTGCCGCGGCAGCGCACTGCGGGCGCCGTGGAGGTGCGCAACCGCGGCCGTAGCTGCGCGCGCGCACGCGCAAGCCCGATTGCGCGGACTCGCGTACGTGCTTTGTAAGCGCTTACAAATGCTCGCGCCCTCACGCGCTCACACGCCCGCGGCAGGTCGAGGCAGCCGCTGCTGCCTCCGAGGCAGCCTCCGAGGCAGCCTCTGCTGCCTCGGTTGGGGAAGATGCACAGCATCAGCAGGTGCAGCCTGTCGCTGCCGGTGCAGCAAGCGCGCCACACGCCGGGCCGCCTACGGCACCCATTCCGCCCGCTGCGCCCGCAGTGCCCGCAGCGCCCGCCTCGGTGATCGCTCCGCCCGCGCCACCTGCTGCACCCATTCCGCCCGCTGCGCCCGCAGTGCCCGCAGCGCCCGCCTCGGTGATCGCTCCTTCGCTCCGCCCGCGCCACCTGCGGCACCCATTCCGCCCGCTGCGCCCGCAGTGCCCACAGCGCCCGCCTCGGTGATCGCTCCGCCCGCGCCACCTGCGGCACCCATTCCGCCCGCTGCGCCCGCAGTGCCTGCAGCGCCTGCTGCGACGCCCGCCGCGCCTGAGGCTGGAGTTGATGCCCTCTGGTCGCGACCGGTGGCGATGCCCGCGATGCCCGCTGCGCCCGCCGTGCCCGCCACCGCGCCTGTCGCGGGCGGAGAAAACGCAGACGTTGGCAGCCGAGACGGTGGGGACGGCGACTGCGGCGTAGGTGGCGGCGGCAGCAGCGTCGCCCAAGGCGGTGGAGGCGACGGCGACGGCAACGGCCACGACAGTAGCGGTCATGGCGGCAGCGGCAATGGCGGCGACAGCAGCGCGTACTCCTCCGAGCCGCTTCTCACGCCTTCGAGGGTGATGCGGCGAAATTACAGTGACACCGACGCGCACGGTGCCCAGGGTATAGGCGGGCCCCGCCGTCACCAGCGGCGAGCGAAGGAGGTGCGTGTGCGTGTATGCGTGCGGGCGTGCAAGCGTGCATGCGTTGGCGACGGCCACCGGTGCTGACGCGGGCGCGCTGCGCGCGAACGCGTGCCGCAGGGGCTCGGTCTGGTGAACGCGCTCGAGGCAGACGAGAGCGAGCAGGAACACGCCGCGACTGCGGTGGCTGTTGCCGTCGCGGACGTCGACGGTGGTTCCATTGAGGGCGCGCGGGCGCGCCAGGCCAAACGCACAGGCCCGGTCTTCGTTGGCGAGCAGGTATTCGAGTCGGAAGCTGCGCTCGAGAAGGAGGCTGTCGCCGCTCAGGCTGCGCGCGAGGCCGCCGAGGCCGCAGCCGGTGCTGCCGAAGCAAAGCGGCTGGCCGCAGAGAAGGAGCGCGCGCGCAAGGTCGACCGCCTTGAGGCAGCCGAGAGGGATGCCGCCGAGGCCGCCACCGCGGTCGAGAGGGCCAACCAAGACGCCAGCGAGGCCGCTGCCGCCGCCGTCGACGCCGCCGTGCGCGCGCGCCGCCTGCAGCGCGCGCGCAATCGCCAAGAGGACCCGCCTGAATACATCGGCTGAGATGCGTGTCTTTGAGTTGCCGCACGGGGTACATGCCACTGCTGCTCCGCTTCCGCACGTCCGCTGTCGCACGCCACCAGGCGCAGCGCAGCGCCGCGCCAGCGCCAGAGCGCCTCACCAGACACGAGCGCCCGCGCGCTCCTCGCCCCCCTCTCCCTGCCCCCCTCCTCTCCCTCCCCCTGCCGCTCGACCCGGCGCAGGCGCTCGACACCGCTGTGCGCGTCCATAACCCACGGGAGACACAAAGGAACGGCAAAATCAAAGCACCCTTTTCGAATCCTGCGGCGCTTGGTGCATGCGTTTTGACCTCTGCGGGCGGCGGCTGCCGGCGGCGGCGCGGCGGCAGGGCAGGGAGGGGAGGGGTCGATGGAGGCGCTGCGCGCCGCGTACGGCGGCGAGAGCTCGAGCGACGACGAGGGGGCGGCACCGGCGGCGGCGGCGGCGGCGGACGCGATGTGCTCGTCGGGCTCAGATTCGGACTCGGACTCGGACTCGGACTCGGCCTCAGACTCCGGCTCGGGCTCGGGCTCAGAGCGGGGCGGCGACGCCAGCAGCGAGACGAGCAGTCTTTTTTCTGACGAGGAAGAGCAGCGCGCGCGCGACGCCGCGCGGGAGATGAAGACCGCGCGCCGCGCTGTGGCGGCCATGGATGCGGGTGACGACAGCGACGACGAGGGTCCGGGCGGCGCGGGCGGCATCGGCGTTGCGCCGCGCACAAAGAACGAGGCGGCCGCCCCTCCCGCGCTGCCGCCCGTTGCCTTTCAGCCCGTCGCCACCGACGCGGCAATTGGCGCCGCAGGCACCGTTGTCGCAGGCGTGCCCGAGTGGCTAGGATACGCATGGTACGTCATACGCGCCGACGTGACCGCAGGCATCCTCGACGAGGGCTCGCAGCTCTGCACGGGCGACCGGGAGCCGCTGGGCGTCGTTGACGAGGTGTTCGGGCCCGTGAGCGCGCCCTTCTACACGCTGCGCATGCCTGTGCCAAAGGCGCGAGCCGCGCAGCGCGAGGACGCCCCCTCAGCATCGGCCGGCGAGCCCGAGCAATTGCAGCCCAAAGCAGACACGCCCGTGCCGGCGGAGCCGGCGGCGGCCACCGACGCCGCGGACGCCCCCCCTGCCAACCAGCCGGAGACAGCGAGCGTTGCGCCAGCCGACCAGAGCGAGGACGCGCTGCCGGGGATGCGCGGCGCCGAGGCCGCAGCTCAGGCTGAGGACAGGGCCGCCGCTGCTGTGGTCACCGAGGTCGGGGGCGACGCAGGCGCTGCTGCTGCCGAACCCGAGCTCCCGCCATCCACGCGTTTTCCCTGTGCCGGCGAAGAGGTGTACTTCGTGCGTGAGCAAGCGCTGTGGCTACTGCCCACGGAGCACTACCGCAACAAGGGCTATGACGCGAGCGGCGAGGCCGACGAGGAGCTGCCTGCGCACATGCAGGAGTACTCTGATGACGAGGCCGAGGCGGAGGCGAGGGCCGCGCGCAAGCAGAAGCGTCGCGAGCGCGCTGCCGGCGCGATGGACGCTGAAACTGCGCTCGCGGGCGGCAGCGGTGGTGGGCGTGGTCAGGGCAGGGGACGCGGCAGGGGGAACGGCGGGCGCGGTGGAAAATCAGGTGCAGAGGGGCGCGGCCGTGGCCGTGGGCGCGGTCGTGGGCGCGGCGCTGGGCGCGGCGTCGGGGGTGCGACGCCCGGCGCTATGATGCCCGGCGTGGGCATAATCCCGGCGATGACTGGAGGGGCGGTGCCCGCTATGGGCGGCATGGGCGGCCCGTACATGGGCGGCGCGTATGGCGCACCGATGGGCATGGGTATGCCTGGTATGCCCGGCATGCCAGCGGGGGGGCTGCCGCCCACGTCGATGATGCCGCCGCAGCTGGCGATGGCCTTCGCCAACCACCAGATGGGTGCAATGGGCATGGGTATGCCGCCACCCAGTGCATGGCATCCGCAGCACCCGCAGGTGCAGCCCGGCCAGCAGCCACCGCCGCGCGGGCCACCGCCGCACGGCCCGCCCCAAGGCTATCCGCCGCCGCGCATGCCACCGCCGAGATGACGCGCGAGGCGAGCCGTCGCACGGCACATTGCGAGCCTGTCTGCATGCGGAATGAAAGAATCAATTTTGTTACCCGCAGGCGTTGCGGCAAGCTCCAGGGCGGGCCAGCGCGTGGCCGCACGCGAGCTGGATGGCGCTAGAGCGCGAAGCTGCTCGCGATGAACAGCCAGATGCGCGAGCCGAGGAACATATTGGACCAGCGCAACGCCACCGATGCGCTCTGCGCTACCTTCTCCCTGAAGTTGCGGTAGAGAAGCATCTCCAGGCCATTGACCAGGTTGTAGCGCGTGTTCGACGAGAACGCCATGTGCACGAAGCCCGCGGCCGCCGCGCGCGCCATGTAGCCCAGGGTGAAGGTCTCCCAGCTGCAAATGCACGCGGCGACGATCGCGCGGCTTAGCACGCAATTCACGGCGCCGATGGCGCCGTACAGCTTGACCTTTCCAAAGAAGCACGCGGCACGGTCGGCCAGCGTGTAGTCGCCCGGCTCGAACACGTGCGCGCACTTGCGCTCTGCCTTATCGGCGTTGTCCTTGGCCCCGCCAGGCGCCAGGAAGTACACCAGCATGAAGTCGTTGAGAGCTGCCTGTACCATGTGGCACAGAACCTGCACCCAGTCTGTCATCGCCCACGTGAGCATCGACCCTCGCACCGCGATGTTGGTGAGGATCGTCGTCACCTCGTCCAGGCAAATCTCCGTGCCCACCTTGAACAGAAATTTGGGGTCCTTCTCGAGCCTGCTGTCCACCCCCGCGCGGAGTCCTCGGATCAGCCCTTTGCGCGGCGCCTTGTCCTCCTTGGGTACGTCGGGTGCCGCAATGCGCGCCACCCCGGCGTTCTCCTCGACCAAGCCGGGCAACAGGCTGCTCAGCTCCCTCTGTCCCCGCGCGTGCGCGGCGAGCGAGCGCAAAATGAGCTCCCTCGCGTAGTAGAAGTCCGACCAGTCGAGCCCGCGCACGGTGTAGCTCCCGATGGCGGTGCCCTTGACGGTCAGGAGATTGCATCGCTGGATGTGCAGGTCCAGACCCGTCGTGAGCGTGTTCAACGAACGCAGGAAGACACCGGCGGTATCGGGACACTCAACCAGGACGTGCGCGACCCGGTCGCCCGCCTCGCCCGCGGGCACGAGTTGCGCGGTGAGCACGCGCGGCTCGCGGCCCGGAAGGCGGACCCCCGAGTCGAGGGTGACCTTCTTGACGCCGCGCACGGGCATCTCGTGGTGGTCGCCGTCGTCGGGCCGCCAGCCTTTGAACAGCTCGCCGATGGGCATGGCGATGGAGAAGGTCGCCAATGCCTCCTCGCCTGCGGGCCAGCCGGCCTGCTCCATCATTTGCCTGTCACCGCGGATCTGCTCGCACACCTTACTCGCGAGCTGCTCGAAGCTGCTGCGCGGGAGCTGGCCGTACTCGCCGGGGCGCCGCCCCATCTGCTGCACGAAGAACCGCAGGCGCGAGAGGCCCTGCCAGTTGGCGTCCTCGGTGTACGCGCGCGAGATGTTCAGCCTCGCCGCGCCGCTGCCCTCGTCGAAGACGTTGACGATGTCGACCAACATGCCCTTCCTGTCGATGCCCTCGGCAGTCACCAGCGTCCACGCCTCGCCGGGCTCGTTGTACAGCGAGCAGCGCGCGCCGCCGGTCGACTCGGTGTAGTACACGCTCGGCGTGAACTGCACGCCCTGCGGGCTCGACACGAGGCCGGGAGCGCTGGCCGGATCTGTCGCCTGGACGTCCTGCGCGGCGGCCCTGCCCCCCCCTGTGGCAGCGAAGAGCTGAAAGGAGCCGCCCGAGCCGCCATCGTGCTCGGACTCGGCCTCCTTGGCCGCGCTCACCTCGTGCTCGACGACGACCGCCTCGAGCCTCTCGGCCGCCTGCGGCTGGTAGAGCACAATGCCATCGCCGTCGGCGCTCCTCTCAGCGGTCACGCCGTCGGCATCGACCTGCAGTCGGAGCGAGGCCGGAGGCTCGACGGTCGACAGCTCGGCGGCGACCTCGACATCCGTGGGCGCCTCGCCCGCACCGCCGGTCGCGGCCGTACGCGGCGCCGCGCGCCAGCTCTCATTCCCCCCCCCACCGGCGGGAGGGGGCACGCCCCTGCCGCCGCCGCCGCCGCGCTCGCGCGCGCGCGCGGTCCGTTTGTTTTCCCGCCCGTATTAGGATACGCTCCATTTCGTTACAAATGAAGGATTCCAAAATCGCCATAATACTTCACATAACATCCAAAACATCCGATGTGGATTCCGTTATACTTCGGTACAGCACCGAATCCATTCGGGGGTTTGGGGGGGCACCTCGCGCCGTGGTGCGAGCCGGGAGTACATGGTTCGTAATGAGGTGAAGTGAGGGCACGGGCGAGCTCAGTTTTGAGATGGCGACAAGGGCAGGGCTGCGGTTAGGGCTTGCGGTGACCCTTAGGGTTGTTGAGTTTAGGGTTCATGCTATCGGAGCTGCTCCGGCGACGAGTCCGATCCGATCCGGGCGCGGCGACCGCTGGCCCGTGCCCGCGCTCCGCTGTTGGTCGCGCGGGCGTGCGCTCGCTTCTCACGTGGCCCTGACCTCCTTGCTCGCCGCGTGCCCCCGGTCCCACACGCAGTAGAGGTTGCGCCCGCCGCCCTCGAGCGCGTACTGCACGTACCGGCGCCGGGGGCGCAGGTGCGGGAACGCGTCGCTGTCCCCGTTGATGTGTGTGTGGCCGTACACATGGACGTCTGCGTCGACGGCGTCGATCTGCTCGTCGAGCTCGAGGCAGCCCACCGCCTTGGCCATCTCAGGCACGCACGTCGAGAATGGCAGCTCGCGCCGCGGCAGGAAGTGCGACAAGGTCAGCACGCGATCGCCCTCCTCGCGCTTGAAGGTGCGCATCTGCGCCTCGTTGAGCTTGAGCATAATCTTCCACGCGACCAGGTGGTCCACGGGCCACTTGCAAAACTTGTCAAAGCGGACTCTCCCTGGCCGCGGGTCATCAACGTCGTACTCGTGGCTGTACCAGCTGTAGAGCGGAACGACGAACAGGCCGCGCGCCACCTCGGCGGGCGCCACCTCGACGCCGAGTTCGTCGCAACAATCGACGAGCGACAGCAGCTTACACACTGAATCAGGAAAGTCTCTGTCCTCTAGCCCCGGGCGGATCCAGAGGTCGTGGTTGCCTGGAACGTAGAAGACGCGCCTGAACTTCGCCTTGAGCTTACGCAACCCCTGGCGCACGGCGTTCAGCGTGTCGCCCACGTCGCCGGCGACGAGCAGCACGTCCTCCTGAAAGTTGGTGTCGTGGATGGTGGAGCACCAGCCGATGTTGCCGTTCGTGTCAACGTGCAGGTCGGAGCACGCGAACACGCGCGTGGATGTGCGCGGACGATGTGCGTGCGCGCGCGCCCAGCGCGCGAGACGCTTGCGCGCCCGCGGCGAATCCCATCTGCACATCGCGCCGAAGGCGTCTGAGCGCGCCTGGCGGAGCGAGCTCAGCTCGGACGCGGCGACGCCTGCTGCGTTGCACGCCTGTAGGCCACGAGCGGCTTGCCAGTACGCTTCTTCAGCCTCACCCGCACCAAGCTGCGCGGCCACCGCGCGCACATGCGCACGCGGCCAAGCGGGGGCGTGTGCGAGTGCACTGCGTGCGTCCGCCAGAGCCCCCTCCCACTCGCCGAGCTTCGCGCGGCAGGCAGAGCGATTGGACAGAAGACGCGCGGCGGCATCGCCGCGCGTGGCGTATGGCAGCGTGCGCGAGTACGCGTTCGCAGCAGCCTCGTAGCGGCCCTCCTTGAATGCCGCGTCGCCATCGGCCTTTTCTGCCCCCGCGCGCTCACCACCGTCAACCGCGAGAATCGCGCGCTCGTACTCACGATTTGAAGGGTCGAGCGCAAGCGCGCGTTCGTACGCCTTGCGCGCGTCCGAGTGGCGCCCAAGTCCATAGCACGCCACCGCTCGTCGGGCATGCGCCTTCGGCCACCCTGGGCGCAGCGAAACGCAGGCTTCGGCATGCTGCAGCGCACGCTGGTGGTCATCGCACGCTGACCTTGCCGCGGCGGCATTAGACAGTAGCGTGGCGCGTTCCCTCGCGTCGACGGCGTCCTCCTCGCCACCACCAAAGATCTCGCTGCAGTCCTCGAGCATCGCAAGCATGCGTTCGTAGAGCCGGGCGGCGAGCTCGTGGCGGCCGGCCTTGAAGAGGCCCGCCGCGCGCTCGCGGTCATTCGAGCCGAGCGAGATTACGTCTCGGCACATCTTGAGGCCACTTCTGCATCCTTCATCAGCGGCGGTGACCTGCAGGCCCGCCATGAAGGCCGCCTCTGCTTCGCTGAAGCGCGCGAGGTAGAACAGCGCGGTGCCGCGGCGGCCGTGGCCCTTGGCCCATCGGGGGCGCGCGCGCAGGCCGCGATCGGCGTCGGCCAGCGCGTCCTCGAAGCGCCCTAGCTTTGCGAGCGCGGCGCTGCGATTGCCGAGCGGGCGCACGTCATCAACAGGCGCGCCCTCGCGCACGGCTTCCGTGTAGTGCCTCACGGCTTCCGACCACGCTCCCCGCCGGAACGCCTCGTTGCCGCGTGAGCGCGCCGCCTCGCCCGCGGACGACATCCTCGCCGCGCGCGCGGGGACCCATGCGCGGCGCATGTGCCACCCACTCTGCCTTGCTCCGTCCGCCCCACCACCACCACCACCGGCGCGCCCATCCGCGGCGCCGGCGCCCGCCTCGCGATGTCGCGACGCTGCGCGCAGGAGCCCGTCCCTCGGCACGTGGACCCCGAGGCTCCGCGGGTGGCGCGGGACCCGAACCGCGCGCTCACGAGCGAGACGGCTCTGCACAAGGCGCGCAAGGACAGCGCGCGGCGGCAGTCGGACCGCCACGCCGTCGTACTGCTCGCCATCGCCGTCGTCGGCGTCATCGTCTTCTTCGGAGCCGCGGCCGCGTACCTGTTGGGGCGCTACGGCTGAGTGCGCCAAGGGAGGGGTCGCTGGCTGCGCTGGCACCACGCACGACGGCGCGGCGCCCGGCGCCGCGCCGCGCGCGCCACTCCCACAGTAATAAGATCTTGCACTCTTCACACCGGCCGCGCGGCGCGAGCGGGCGCGCCGACGGGGTGGTGGTGGCCGTCCCTCGCGCGCCTCCTCAGTCGTCGGCGCCCGGGATCTGCAGGAAGAACGACTCTTGCCTCTGGAAGCCGAGCTCTCCGAGCGTGCTGCCCGCCGCGTCCGACGCGCGCTGCATCACGCGCCTGGGAAACTGCGTGACGAGCTTCGCCGCGTCCGAGCCGCCGTCGGCGCCCTCCGCGGCCACCCAGTCGAAGAGCGACAGCAGGCAGTCGGACGAGGCGAACGCGCGCGTCAGCCGGCCGCCCTGCGGCAGCCGGACCATGACGCGCACGACGCCCTCGGCGCCTTCGGCGGGGGCGGCGGGGACGCGCGCGGCGGCCTTCACACACTCCCTTTTTTTTTTTTTTTTTGCCCCACGCGGCAGAGGTGGGCCTGCGGCGGCGGCGGCGGCGGCGGCGGCGGCGGCAGTGTGCGCACGGCAGCCGTGGCGGTGGCGTTGGCGGCGGCGGGGTCAGTGCGCGGACAGCGGCCGCGACGGCCGCGGCGGCCGCGCGCGCGATGAAGCTGCGCGAGCTGGAGGGCGCGCTGGGCGAGGTGCGGCCGTTCGGCAAGCCGAAGGTGGCGCTGGAACAGTACCCCACGGGCGCCCACCTCGCGGCGTGCATGCTGCACACGATGGCGGGCGCCTTCGACGAGCTGGAGGGGTGCGTGGTGGCCGACCTCGGCTGCGGGACGGGGGTGCTCAGCATCGGCGCGGCGCTCGCGGGGGCCGAGCGCGTGGTTGGCGTCGACGTGGACCCCGACGCGCTCGCCATTTGCAAGGAGAACATCGACGACTTCGAGCTCGAGGGAGAGATTGACCTCCTGCACGCCGCAATCGGCGCAGGCGTCCCGCTACCGATGTGCGCACGCGCCCCGGCCGCGCTGCATGTCAGATGCGCCCAGACGACTCGTCGCGCACCCCCCTCTCGCAGATGCGGAGCTGACCCCCTCGCCGCGCCGTGCCCGCACGACAGTCGCCCTGGCAGCGTGGACGTCGTCGTGATGAACCCTCCATTCGGCACCAAGACCAAGGGCGCGGACGCGGCGTTCATGGCCGCCGCGCGGGCGCTGGAGCCCCGTGCTGTGTGGTCGCTGCATAAATCAAGCACGCGTGGCTTCCTGGAGAAGCACGCACTCAAGACGCTTGGGTTCTCGAGCGCGGAGGTCGTCGCCGAGATGCGGTACGATTTGCCGAAGACCTACAAGTTCCACAAGAAGGCCTCGCTCGACATCGAGGTTGACCTGTGGCGCTTCGGGCTCGAGCGCGACGAGGACTGAGGACTGTACACGCGTGCTCTTGTTGTAGTCTAGTCTAGCTATTGTACCATAGGTGCCAACCGAGAGCTCGCCACGCCAGCCTCCACGCGCACCATAATATCCCCGACGACCGTGGAACAGCTGCACGAAGGAGCGTGGCGTACAGATACAGCTTACAGTATGTCACATCGCGCGCGGCTGTTTCATCCTCATGCCGCTTGCGCATGGGCAAGGTGCGCATCGACCGCGCTCATGACGGCCCGCGCGTCGAGCTGCCAGCCCGCGAGGGCGGCGCTGGCTGGCCCAGCATCCGCCGCCGCGTGCTGTTGCCGCTCTGGCTGCTTTCCCCCGCGCACGGACGGCGAGGCCTGCGCGGTGACGCCTGCCGCGCCTTCGAGCGCCGCGAGCGTCATCGCACCCTCTGGCACGGCAAGCGGCTCCACCAGAGGGGGCGCCTGGATGCCTGGCATGCCTCCCACGCCACCCATCGGGAAGTTGAAATCAGACATGCCAGGCAGGTGCATGTCCATGCCATCGTAGTACTGCGCCTGCTGGGCGCCTCCGGCCACCGCGCCCTGCGGGACAGCGCGGGCGCTCTTGGAGTCAGCGACGCTCGTTGAGCTGCGCATGGGGCAGGGAGAGAGGGCGAGGGCCGGGGGGGGGGGTGGGATGGGGGACATTGACGCACCTTCTTCTTGAGGTCCTTGATGTACCTGCGGAGGGGCTTGACAAACGGGTGCACATTCCAGTACTTGTTGCCATTGGCGCCCTTGGCGTCGCGCGTGGTGGGCAGGTCGGCCACCTTGTGCCACTCTATCTTCGATATCTCCTTGCGCGCGATGGGCGCCATTCTGGCGGCGTCCTCGTCGCAACCCCGCACGATGTACATTCGGCTCACCTGCCCCGCCATGGTCACCTCGAGGAAGGTCTCGGGGTCCACCAGCGTCTCGAGGTTGAGGCCGGTCTCCTCATACACCTCGCGCGAGGCGCAGATCGCCGGGTCCTCATCCTTGTTGACCTTGCCACGCGGGAAGCCCCAACTCGCACCCGCCTTCCATCCCTTCACCATCAGCGCCCGGCTGCACGCCGAATTGAGCACGATGCAGCCGTAGACTGGCACGGTCACCTTGTAGGAGGTGAAGCTCTTGTAGATCGTGTCGAGGTGGCCTACGTAGGGCCGCAGCGACACGCACGTGGTGAACAGGTGCGTCGCGAACTCACGCAGAGAGAGTGACTTGAGGTCGGTCCTCTTCTCGCGCACGAAGTCCTCGTAGAACCAGTGCGCCTGCTCTACGAGGAACATGATCCGCTCGAAGGACGCCAGCTCCTCGGCGGGGCAGTTCAGGATGAAGCGCGAGCACAGATCCTCGCACGTCAGCGCGTCTGGCAGGCCCGTCGGCGCCTGCTTCTTCTTCTTGGCCTTCTTTCCCTGCTGCTGCTGCGGCTGCGGCTGCGGCTGCGGCGGCTGCGGCGGCAGCAGCACTGGCTGCTGCGGCGTGGGCAGCAGCTGCGGCTGACCCGGCGCGGATGCCATTGCGACGTGCGTGGGCGCGCGCGCCCCGGTGAGCGCGGGGTGTGCCTCCGCACACCCACTCCTCACCACACCCACCCACCCACCCCCTCGACCCCCTCCACCCCGCTCGCGCAGCAGCCGCCGACGGCTGCAGGGGGGAAAAACGTCCAGAGCTCAAACTTTGCCTTTTCGCGCGAAAATGCATGCCTTTTGATACGGGTCACAGAGTCGCCCGTTTGTATATCATTCATACATTTGAATGTTCTATTCTTGTCAGTGCGTGTGCGGTGCGTCGCGATCCGCTCTCTCCGCGCGCGCGCGCGCGCGCGCGGGGGCGGCGGTGCCGGGCAGGCGCGGAGGGACCCCTTCCCCCGCCCATCGCCACACCGCCTTCCCTCGGCGCACCTGAGGCTTCAATCGCGGGACGCGATGGCTGCCGTGCGGGCGGTGGCGGCGGCGAGGGCGGCGGCCGGTGCGCGCTGCACACCCCGCGCGCGCGCAGCGCGCGTCCGCAGCGTGCGCGAGGGTGCGTGAGGCGGCGAGGAAGAGGGGCGGCACGATGTCCACCCCCGACGGCGCCGCGGCGCCCGCCGCGGCGGTGGCGATGACAGCCGGCGAGAACGCCGCGGGCGAGGTCGTCGCGTCGGTCGAGGAGACGAATCGCGTGCGCGCGCTCTTGGGGCTGAAGCCGCTCGACATGGGGGGTGCACGCGGCGCGGCAGGCGGCGGCGCGGACCGGGGCCTCAAGGAGGGCGAGGTGGCGGTGGACTGGGAGGCGCGCAGAGCTGAGCAGAGTGCCGAGGAGCTGCGCGCGCGCGTTGCCAAGGCGCGCCAGCGCCGCGAGGTCGACGCCAAGTTCGCGGGCGTCAAGGGGCTCGGCGAGGCGTCGGATGACGAGGACGGCGGCAGTGGCGGTGGCGACAGCGCGGCGGCGTGGGTCGCCAAGTCGCGGGCCGAGGGCGCGAAGAAGGAGCAGGAAAGGCAGCGAAAGGAACGCGAGCAGGCCGAGCGAATGGCCGCCATGCTTGCGGAGCAGGACGAGGGCAGCGACAGCGATGCGGACGACGTTGGCGCGGGGGTTTCCGCGCCGCCTGTTGCGGCAGGCGCTACGTACACGTCGCGTGATCTTGCGGGGCTGAAGGTGACGCATGGCGGCGACGCCATGAAGGAGGGCCAGACCATTGTGCTGACCCTCAAGGACACGGGCGTCCTGGACACTGGAGACGATGGCGAGCTCGCCGTCAACGACGAGGAGGATGAGCTCGAAAATGTTCGCATGGCCGAGCTCGACAAGCAGGCGAAGGCCAAGCGCGAGGCCAAGCCGCTGCCCAAGAGCGTCTACGTGGACAAGTTTGCAGAGGAGGACGCAGCGGGTGGCGGCGGCGGCGGCGTGCTGGCAAAGTACGACACCGTCATTGAGGGCGGCGAGGAGGCCGACGGCGGGATGCAGCTGGGCGCAGACGGGGGCGTGGCGGCAGAAGAGGCAGCACGCCGCGCCGAGGTCAAGCGCAAGCTCGCTGGCGGCCTCCCGCAGCCGGGCTCCGCCGCCGAGACTCTCGATACCGAGATGAAGCAGGCGAGCGAGTTTTACACCGAGAAGGAGATGGCGTCATTCCGCAAGCCAAAGAAAGAGAAGAAGAAGAAGAAGAAGATCCGATCCAGGCGACTCGCCGCGGACGACCTGGAGGCGATCGTGGCCGAGGAGGGCGGCCTGCCCTCGGCTGGCACTGGGCTTGGCTCCCGCAAGGACAGCGCCGCGCGGCGAAAGGAGCAAGCCCAGGCCTCGAAACGAGGCGTCGCCGCGCAGAACTACGCGCAGGCGCGGGCGAAGGCGGAGGACAGGGCCAAGGTGTTGCGCGAAGAAGGCCGCGTCGCGGCCGCTCGTATGGCTCCCGAGGCCAGTGTTCCACCACCGGCAGACATCGACGAGGAAGAAGCAGATGAGGACGAGCTTGCCGCTAGCATCGAGCGCGCGCGCCTCGCTAAGATCAAGGCTTCTGGCGCTCAGCGAGACGCCGCCGCGAGGGTCGCAGCCCGCGTGGAAAGCATCAACAAGGCCGACGAAGAAGCGGGAACCGCGGCCGGCGGAGGCGGCCCCGATGGCGTCGCGGTGAAGACCGAGGAGGGCGACGGGCTGGTGTTCACCTCCACCACTGAGTTCGTCAGGTCCATTGTCGACGAGGAGGAGGATAAGGACATCAAGCCCACGATCGTGCCCGAGGCCGAGGCACCACATGAGCAAGAGCCCAACGTCGGCGGACGCGAAGACACCCAGATGGACGACATGGATGAGGGCGAAATCCCTGCGGATGGCGGCGAGGCTGAGGGAGGCCAGCGTTCAGCCCAAGGCGAGGAAGGAGCAGGCGCAGAAGCAACCATGGGCGCGGGCGTCGCCGTTGCTTCTCGCCGCAAGGGCCTCGCGGGTGCGCTCGAGATGTTGCGTGGGAGCGGCGCGCTCGGTGCAGACGCCAAGACTACTCTCGGCGTATCCGGCCGCCGCAATGAGCTCAAGGGCCACGCAGCTCAGGCACTCAAGGACCGCATCGGAGATGCCAACGACCGTGTCCGCCTGGAGCGCTACGACGAATTCGGCAGGGTGATGACCCCGAAGGAGGCATTCCGTGAGCTCTGCCACCGCTTTCACGGCAAGGCGCCTGGCAAGAAAAGGATGGCCAAGCGGCTCAAGCAGTACAGGGACGAGCAGGCGCGTCTCAATGCCACGACGGTGAACTCAGCCGCCCAGCAGATGGAGGCGCTCCGCAAGGCGAACGAGGCCCGCCAAGCGCCCTTCCAGGTGTTATCGGGCAAGGTCAATGCAGGGCAATCCTCGGACTTCCACGTTGTGATGGAGAAAGACGCTGGCGACACCCTCGTGGGTGCGGGGGAAGCGAACCAACCGTTCCTGCGCGACGCAGGCGCCTCCGCGGCCGGTGGTGGGACTGCGGGCGGCTCCGGTGGGTGGACTCAGGTCGCGCAGGGCGAGACTGGCAAGGCCAAGCTCATGTCGGACATCCCTGTCGCCAAGCGCGCGCGCACGGACCAGTGAAGCCGCCGATGCTGTACGCAGTAATGGTAGAGGATGCACAATGCGCGCTCTTGCGCGTCAGTGAGCTAGAGAGGCGATCCTCGAGCGGGTCATCTCCGAGCCGCGTGCGCAGCT
Source organism: Prasinococcaceae sp. CCMP 1430 (assembly GCA_013416795.1). NCBI lineage: Eukaryota > Viridiplantae > Prasinodermophyta > Palmophyllophyceae > Prasinococcales > Prasinococcaceae > Prasinococcaceae sp. CCMP 1430. The sequence goes on from RQSC01000014.1 coordinate 482,939, forward strand.
GATCTACTCGAAAACCTTGTCCCTACCGGTCGCGATGCTGTCCGCGTCTGGGACGAGCTGCATGCCCAAGACGCTGCCGGAGGCTGGCGCGGCGTCGGCGCGTCCCTCTTGCGACGGTCGCGAGATGCGCATGACGATGCTCCGTTGGGTCATCGAAGATCCACGCATGCGCGGCTCGTCGCTTCGCGTAAAACATACAAGTGCGAGCGTCGTCGCATCGTGGCCACGCTGGCCAACGGACGCGCTAATGGCAACCACACCGCGTGCGGACGCCCCCTCTCCCTTGCGCCTCTGCGCCCTCGCGCGCGAGCGCCCCGCAGCCGGCCCTCGCTCGCACCCCTTCGCGCGCGTGCGCCCGCTCGCGGCTTCTGTGCCCTTTCGAGACATCGCTCTGTCTCGCTCCCCCTTCTCGCTCTGCGCGCGCCCTCACGCGTGCGCGCGATGGCGGCGTGCTGGGAGGATGCGGATGCGGTGCTGCCTGCCGTGGGCGTCAGCGCGGGGATGCCCCCCGCCCTGGACGCGACGCTGGCAGCGGCGCTTGCCGACACCGCGCACCGCCCGACGCTGCTCAGGCTGGACGCCGAACTGCGCAAGTTCGTCAACATGAGCGCGCGCACGAGCTGCACGTTGCCCGCGGCGCTCAGTGCGCACCACCGCGCGTGCGCGGCAGCGATCGCGGAAACTTGCGGCCTCGCCACACAAGAGGTGGACGCGCCAAGCGGAGGGACAAAGCTGTCGATAAGCAAGACCCCACAGACACACTGCCCGCCGTGGAAGCTCGCCGATGTCATCGCCGCGCCCGTAGCCGCCCACGCGACACCAGGAGATGCGACTGCCATCAATCCGCTGCCTGCTCAGCAGCCGGCGGTGATGATGCAACGGCGCACAGGACGCGGAACCTCTCCCGGCGGCGCCGGACCGCAGGGCCGGGGCGCTACGAGCATAGCGGGCCGTGGGCCCCCGCGGCGAACACTCTCGGGGCGTTCCCTCGAGGAGCGAGAGGCGGAGTACGCGAGGGCACGTCAGCGCCTGCTGGGCAGCGGAGACGGGGATGACGGGGATGGCGAGGGCGCGGATGGCACGGGCGCGGGCAGCGCCGATGCATGCGGAGGCGCGGGTGACGGTGGCGAAGCGCTCGTCGACGAGCACCCGCACGAAGCCGCGCACGGTCAGCAGAGTCAACAGCGCCCTGGCAACTGGGGGAATAGCGATGGCTTTGGCTTGCCTGGCTTGGATGGAGGCGGCGGCAGCGGCAGCGGCAGCGGCAGCGGCGACGCCGGCAGCGGCGGGGGAGGAGGGCATCAGCGGAGCCGCAAGGCAATCTTTCGTGATCGCGCCTCCGAGCGTCTCGACCCTGAGTTTCGCCGGCAGCCGTCGCGAGCGCAGCAGCATCAGCAGCATCAGCAGCAGTACTACGCGCACCATTTTTACGAGCAGCAGTTCTACGCGCAAGGGCACAACTCCGCGTACGGATACGACGTTGGCCAGGTCATGCTTGGCGTGCCGGGGGTGCCAGGCGTGCAGGGCGTGGCCATGCCGTACGACTACGCGGCGGAGTACCCCACGCTCGCCGCCGCCAGCAACGGCGCCGTGGTGGGCGGCATCCCCCAGCCATCGCCCTGGGACACGGCGACGCAAGGCACTGCTCAGGTCGCACGCGCGCCACAGTACGACCAGGGTGGGGCGGGCGCCATGGGCGGCGTGCGGCCGGTCCAGGCGCCAGACGCAGCGCAATACGCGCCGCAGCACGGGCTGCCGCGGCCATCGGAGTAGGCACGTGCGCGGCGCCGCTCCGTCAATGGGCCGGGCGAATGGGAGGGAGGCGCCGCCTCCCTCCGACGGCAATCTGCGCCTGCTGGCGCTGCAACCCGCCTCTTGTAGACTATTCCTTTAGACTAGCTGATTAATGTCTATGTCCACGACGCGGCCGCGACCTGAGCCGAGTACGCGCGCCTACTTGCCGTCCATGCGTGGCCTGCGACTGGGCGGCGCGTCGCCGGGCTTGAAGGACTCGGGCAGGAACGCGGCGTTGCCGGCGGCGCCGCCAACCCACCCAAGCATAGGCGAGTCGCAGACGATGCCCTCGCTCTTCCTGCCGCCCACGGTGGTCTTCTTGACTACCACTTCGTCGCCCTTTTGGGTGATAGTGGCGCCCACAGTCGCAATGCACACGCGCTGTCCCTCGGCCATGTACGGCGCACTCGTCACAACGTTCAGTGGCTCGCCTGCCCCGACGTCTACGGTGATCGCGGAGAGCTTGCCAGCGAGCTCCTCGACCGCCTCAATTTGGCCTACCTTGAATCCCTTGAATCGCTGCTGCTCATCCTCCTCACCCTCGTCGTCATCGCCTCCGCCGGGGCGCGCGGGCCGCGGCGCCTCGCACGCCAGGCACTTCTCCTCCGCCGCCTCCTCACCCTCGTGCTCGTACATGCACTCCGGACACGTCCACGCCTCGGGCGCGGCGGCCGCCGCCTCCGCCGCCGGCTCGGCTGCGGCCGCCGCGGCCTTCTTGGCGGCCTTCTTGTCCTTGCGTGGCATCGTGGCAGCGGCGGCGCTCCCAGGTGCGGGGCGCGGGTGGCGCTGAGGGGAGGGGGGCGGCGCGCGTGCGAGGTGTGGGGCCCAGGCGCCGGCGGCCGTTTTTTCGTCGCATTTCAGAGGGATTTCTTTCTGAAAATGTTTTTTTTGTGCGGCGGCGGCTGCCCCCACCAGCCGCCGGTGCGCCGCGCGGCGCCCCACTGGGTGCGCGCCTGCCGCCGCGGC
>RQSC01000014.1:486767-496830 GCA_013416795.1 Prasinococcaceae sp. CCMP 1430
GCGCCATGCAGCGCCCCCGGCGTCCAGGGCCTGGCGCCCGCAGTGGCCGCGCGGGTGTGCGCCGCGCTGCGCGCGCGCGGCGTCGCCGGGGGCAGCGACGCGCCCGACGACATCGTGGCGGCTGCCAGGGAGGTGCTGCGCGAGGAGGCCGCGGCCCAGGCCGCAGCGCCAGCCGCGACGGCGTAGCAGAGCGGTGTGCGGGCTGTGTTTCGTGTCTGTACAGTAACAAAGTGTGTGTACACAGGGAGGCGCGAGCGCCGCCGCCGCCGCGCCACAGCAGAGCCTCAGCGCGCCGCTGGGGCCGACCGCTTGTCTCGGGCGCGTTCCTCGCGCGCGGCCGTGAGGCCAAGAGCCTGGGGGCAGGAACTCTCGGAGAGGCCCGGCGCGTGGCGATGGGCGCGCCGTCCGGTGCGCCGCGCAGCGCGCGCCTGGGGCGGCGCGGACGCTCACATGCGCACACACACGTGCACACACACATGCACACGCAAACATAGGCCGCCCAGGCCGTGTGCCTGTTCGCGTACACCGCCGGCCCCGGCTGCGAGGTGCACCTGTTCGAGGGCGTGACGGAGGGCACCATCGTGCCCGCTCGCGGCCCGACCACCTTCGGCTGGGACCCCATCTTCCTGCCCGACGGCCACGAGCAGACGTACGCGGAGATGAGCAAGGAGGACAAGAACGCCATCTCGCACAGGTACAGGGCGTTGCAGAAGCTCAGCGCCTTCTTCGGCGCGGGGCAGCAGTGACGGCCGCGGCAGGCGACGAAGCGGCGACGGCGAAAACCGCCGCCGCGTGCGCGCGCAAGCGCGCCGTGTGAGCGGCCCTCCGCCGCACGCCACGCGCGCTCTGGCAGCTCGGGCTCTGAGCGCAACCGAGACACGATCAAACATCGTACGGTGTACGTCGCGCCATCCGCGCGCGCCAGCGCGCTACTATAGTACTCCAACAGAGTTCGCCCCGGGGCGCCTCGCCCGCTGGCTCCCTCCAGGGGTTGTGCCTCCTCTCGATGAACATCTCTCAGCTCGCCGCGTGCGCGCCGTGCGCACGCACTGCTCAGCGCGCCTTGCTCAGCTCCAACGCCCCTGGGGTCTGCTCGGCGCCCATGGCCTCGTACATCCGATTCTGCTCGCGGCGTCGGCGGCGCACATACATCACGCCGCCAGCGATCGCGGCCACCACCGCGAGCGCAATCAGGGCCACCGCCAGGCCCGATCCGCCCCAGCCGTCGCTGCTCGAGTCTTGCGGCGGCGACGGCTGCGAGGACGGCGTAGGCGGCGCAGCCGCTACGCCAGGCGGCGGCGGGCTCGGCGGCGAGTCAACGTGGTAGGCCATGATCAAGTAGCTCATCACGTTCTGGTGCGTGCCTCCTTCGATGGCGATTCTGGTGTCGTTTTGGCCGACGAAATACCAGCCGTCGACGCGCAGCTTGTCGCCCTTCCTGACCAGGAGCGGCTCGGCGCGGCCGCCGCTGGCGGTGTCAGCGCCGGGGCCAATGCACTCCGACATCTCGACGAGGTATCCGAGCTCGTTTCCCGCTTCGCCTGCCACAGTCCCGTAGCGCGGCCAGCTTGCGCACTGCACCTCCCCGTTGAGGCGGAGCGTGACGTTGATCGCGCCGATGTGCTGGTGACCATAGGCATGGACAATGTGTCCATCAAAGTCGGCGTCGATTTCGACGCTGGCCACGTGCTCCGGCGCGGTGTTGTTCTCCTGGACGCTGTAGAAAGTCTCGCAGTCCGGCGCCGTTAGCACGCCTATCTCGACGGCCTGAACCTCTTCCGGGCACACCGTGTAGTTGACCTCGTAGCGCAAGAAGTACTCGATCTCGTCAGGCACACTCTCGGTGGACTCAGGTGTGGTGGGACAACCGCAGGTGTTCTCGTAGCAGTACGCGGAGTCGCCGCAGCATTGGAAGAGACCGTCAGTGTCGCTGGTGCAATCTGAGCCCTTCGAGTCAAACCCCGGAGTATAGTGGCACTCGATGCACTCCTTGATCGCCCGCGGCGTGTCGGCCGACGCAGCAGTTGCGTTGGCATCCTCCGCAAGGGGCGCCAACCCCTGCGTTCGCAGGAGGTGGACGTTGGCCATGAAGTAGCGGCCTGCTGGAATGACGTAGCCGTATCCTTCGGGCAGGCGAACGGAGGAGTGCCGCGACTCGGCACCGATGCCAAACGTGAACGTGGGATCGTGACCGTGGTGATGAAATGACTTGCACAGTGCATTTTCGTAGTCCTGGTACATTGCTACCCAGTGGTGATCGTAGCACTCGCTGAGCGGCGCAGGCACAAGGTCTTCGTACGCCGGCGGCTCCTCGGTCTGCGTCGCGTCCAGCGGCCGGCGGCCGATGTCGCCCGAAAATCCCGTGAGTGCGATGGCCGCCCCGGCGGCGGCGCCCGCCGCGCCACCGGGATCGCCTGGCATTGCGATTGGGGTGTCCTGCATGTTTGTGGCGGGGGCAGTAGTAGTAGAGGGAGCAAGCGAGCAAGAGGGATCAGCAGTAGTGGACATAGACGCTGCCGCACGGTGCTCGCGCACGCGCCATCCCGCCTGCCGCCTCACGGCCTCGGGCTATCGTGAGGACGTTTTCGTGCGCTTGCGCGTGCGTCGCGCTGATGTGCGAAAAGTGTGCCGCGGCCTATAGAGAACGTCGGGCGTCCACAGTCACCGGCCGTCATCGCCATCATGACTCATGAGGCTGTCTGCTACACTCCCCCCCCCCCCCCCCCCGTGCGCGCCATCCGTCCGCGCCACCTTTTGCTCGCGCACCTTCGGGTTGGTGAACACGAACTCGCCCGGCCGCAGCACCTGCGCAGGCGCGACAGCAGGCCGTCCGTCAGTCTGCCATCCAGGAGCAGGCGCCAACGATGGGATCGGGGCCCCTCGCGCGCGCTCGAGAGCACACGCACCATGCCTTTGGACACGTAGCGTGCCGTGCGCACGGCGCAGGCGCCCGACGGTTGCGCTTCCGGGGGCGCCTCGGCGCCCGCCGCCATCAGCGGGGCGACGCGCACAAACAGCGCCGCCGCCGCGGCGAGCGCGCGCATGGGCATGCGCAAACGGTGGCAGCTGAGCCTCCTCGTTGAATGGTGCCCTCTCTCTCACGCGCTAGGCCCCCCGGCGCACCGCACGCGCGCTGTGTGTGCCACCGCCGCTGCCCCCTGCGATGCCGACCTGCGCGACCGCTGGCTGTCACCGCTCTCTTTGCTCGGCAGTCGGCACGCGCTCGACACACGCGCCGCTGAGTTCTTTGGCGCGCTCTCGCTTTCGATTTGCGCGGCGCCGGCGGGAAAGGTTGGGTCGCGACGCTCCCCCCCACGGCCGCCACACCCAAGGCCGCAGGCGCCCGCGCTGGCGACGGGGCCGGGTGCGTCTGGAGGGGCAGCCGAGCGTGGGACCGCGTCGCAGAGCCCCAGCTCCGCACGCGCGCCCGCCTAACCCACCCCACCCGAACCCCAGCGACCGCCGCGTAGGCGGGGGGGCGCCGTCCGCGCCTGCCCGCGCGCGCCGGAGCCCGCCATGTCGGGCTTCAACCCGGTCGCCAACGCCGCCAAGGTGCAGCGCCTCAACGAGAAGCGCGACAAGGAGCTCAAGGAGCTGAATCGCAAGCGCGAGGAGGCCGCCGCGCGCTCCGCCGGCGCCGGCCTCAAGTCCTTCGGCGCCGCGCGCGTCACGCTCGACGCCGCCGTCGCCGCCCAGACCGTGGGCCTCGTGAGCCGCGACGACTTCCTGGCGACACGCAAGCGCCTCGAGGCCGAGTCAGAGGCGGAGGCGGCCGCCAAGGCGGAGGCCCTGAGGGCCGGCGCGGCAGCGAAGCAGGCGGCGGAGAAGAAGGCCCTCGCAGAGAAGCGCCGGAAAGAGAGGAGCGCGCTCTCCTTCTATGATGAGGACGACGACAGCGACGGGAGCGACGACGAGAGCGACGGCAGGTGCGATGACGCAGAGCGCGCGGATCGGCGACTGGACGCGCGCGCGCGCGCGGGTGGGTCGATGCGCGCGCCTCAAGGGATATACCCACGTGCGCGAGCCATGCCGCCGCGCGCTGCTCGTCCGGCGCCGCGCGCGGCGCCGCGCGCTCCTCCCCCTCCCGGCGCTGACGGCGGCGCGCCGATCTCCCCGAGCGCGGCCGGGCGTGCGGTGTCGCTCCCGCTCCGCGCGCGCGCGGTCCGCGTCGACCCTCGCGTTGCCGCGCCCATCCGCAGCGAGGACGCCCCTGCCCCGCCCAAACGTGCCCGCAAGATCGGCAAGGACCCCGGCGCCTCGACCGACTTCCTGCCCGATCGCGACCGCGAGGCCGAGGCGGCCGCGGCGCGAGAGGCGCTCGCTGCGGACTGGCGCGCGCGCGAAGACGAGCTCAAGCAGAACGACATCTCCATCACCTACTCGTTTTGGGACGGCCGAGGCCATCGCCGCAACATCAGCGTCAAGCGCGGGGCCACCGTGGGCGACTTCCTGGACGCCGTGCGCAGGCAGCTCGCGTCGGAGGGCTTCAGGGAGATGAAGGTGCGTGGGTGTGGCCACGGAGGGAAATTGGGCAGGGAGGGCGGCAGGAGATGGTGACGCGAGCGAGCACCGCGCACGCGCACCACCCAGCTGGCGCACCACGGAGCTCTCTCTCTCTCTCTACCTACCTCTACCTCTAGCTCTCTCTGGTCGTCCTCGGTCGGGACGCTGGCGCGCCGCCGGCCCTGCCGCTGACTCGCCGGATGTCCACGGCCCTCTTTCTCGCGCCCCGCCCTGTCCCACCCTGTCTTGCCTCGCCCCGCGTCCTCTCGCCTGGCGTTGTGCCTCCCTCGTTCGGCCTCGGCGGCCGACGCGCGTGCGCGGCACAGCGCGCCACCACCGCCGACCTGATGTATGTGAAGGAGGATCTGATCCTGCCGCAGGGCGTGACGTTCCACCACCTCATTTCAACCAAGGCGCGCGGCAAGTCGGGGCCGCTCTTCCACTTCGACGTCCACGACGACATTCGCCTCAGGGGCGACGCCACCAAGGAGAAGGACGAGTCGCACGCCGGAAAGGTCTGCGAGAGGCACTGGTGCGTCGTACACGCGCGTCCGCGAGGTTTCGGGTGGGCGGGTTGATGCTCGGGGAGCAATGCGCATGCCTTGCGCGGCGCGACCGGACTCGCGCGGGAGGACGCTGTGGGTGGCTGACATCGCCGCCATGGTAGTGCTTGTGCGTCCTGGAAGCCGTGTCGTCATGTGGGTCNCCTCAAACACCGTCAGATTGTTTTGAGGCGTGCGCAGCAACGCGACGAGCGCGCGCTCCACGCGCGCGCGCGCGGCTGCAAGTGCAGGAGCAAGGTCCTCGTCGCCGCCGCCGCTACCACCGCCGCTCCCAGTGGTATTGCTCACCACATGGGCATGCGCGAAGAGGTCCAGCGGGTCGTACCCGGAGCGGGAGGTCACCTCACCTCGCCGGGCCTTGTATTCCTGATGCAGCGAGTATCGGCTCATGCCGCTGCAGTGCGCGTCGGTCACCGGCAGACCGCACTTCGGTTTGATCTCGAAGCACAGAGCACGCGCGCATGCGTCTGCGTGAGCGGTCGCGTGCGCGCCATGATCTGCCTGCGCTGACGCCCGCGCGCTTTCCAAGCCTCTCCGCCATGCCGCCGCAAGCGCGAGAGCCGCCGACGAGGTGTGGTCGCGCTCGAGCAGCGCGTGCGGCTCGAGCTCCACACCTGCAGGGCCGCCCATGGGCGCGCTCGCCTTTGCGTGCGTTGCCGGCGCCAGGCCGTCCCTACGCGCCTGTGCGAGCGCGCGCCCGAGCGCGTGCCTGAGGTGTGTGGGCATCTCGAGCGGCGCAGCATCACAGGGGGTGGCGCTTTGCGGAACGCCACGAGCGGCGAGCCGCGGGCCAGCGACGAGTGCGGCGTACGCACGCGCGCGGTGCGCCCACGAGCGCGCGCAGGTAATGTCGCTGCCATATCGAGCCCACGCGGCGCGCTCCGACGGCGCCAGTGTGTCTGAGAGCGTGGGGCGCGCGTGTGCCAACGTGCGAGCGCAGGTGCGAATGCGAGAGAAAGAGGGAGAGCGCGAGTGCGCCGTCGCGTGCGTGTGCGAGAGAGCACGTGCGCGTCAGCAGATGCATTGATGGCAACCTTTGCGAGGACACGCGCGCGCGCCAGCGAGCGAGCGGGCAGGGCAAACGCACCGCCTCCTGCGCTACCCCCGACTGCCTTGCGCGCACGCAGCACCATGCCGGCGAGCGCCGCGTCGGCGCCCGCGTAGGCGAACACCGCGTGCGCACCGCCCTCGTTGCGGTAGCGCCAGTCGGCCGCGGCGCTCGCGGCTGCCGCTGCCGCCGCATCCCCCACTCCCACCCCTTCATAACGCCCCCGCCGCGCGCTGTCCCCGACCGTCGCGGAGGCTCACACCCTCCGCAGCAGTCGCGCAATCCGAATCAGATTCGGATTTGGCCCCAGTCGCGTCGCCGGATGATAACGAGCAGGATCGGATCGGATCGGATCGGGCCGACGCTCGCGCGAGCGCGTGGCCTCGCCCGCCCGTTCCAGCGTCGGAAACGGCGGCGCGGGCGACAGCGCGCGCCGCGCGAGGCGGGGCTCGGACCGGAGCCTCGGACGCCGCGGGGGTCACAGACAGAGGGGTGAGCATGGCCCCATTGGTGGGGGATGGTTGGGAGAAGCCCGGGCGGGGGGCCGTCAAGTGTGGATGGCGTATAGATAGGGGAGGGTGTCAGAAATGGTGTCTACTACCCGCTCTCTCTCTCTCTCTACTAGAGAGAGAGCCTAGCTAGCTACGGTAGCTATAGAGAGACACCTCTCTACCGCGGCGGCCTCAGCCAGAGCGGCACCACGCGGCCCTTTCCAGCGAGCGAAAGCGAGCGAGCGAGCCGGAGCGCTTGTCTTTGTGGTCGGACGCGTCGCGGTGCGCGGCCTGGCGCTCTACGGCGGCGTCTCGGCCGCTCCCGGCGTCGCGTAGCGCTCGCCCAGCCGGTCGTGCTGCGGCCACTGCACCGCCTCGCGGATCTGCTGGAGGCTGGGCTGGGCCTGGGCGGGCACGTTGTCGGCCTCCACTGCGTCGAGCGCCAGCTCCATCCCCGCCATGGCGCCGCCCATGACGCTGAGCGGGTAGGCGACCACGGCGAAGCCCAGCTCCGCGAGGCGCGAGCGCGGCAGCAGCGGCGTCTTGCCGCCGCCCTCGAGGTTGTTGGCCATCTTGGGCACGTGCGGCGCCTGCTCGCAGAGCGCCATCATCTCCGCCTCGCTCTCGAGCGCGTCCACAAAGAGCACGTCGGCACCCGCCTCGGCAAACGCCCGCACGCGCGCCAGCGCCTCGTCGATGCCCTCGGCCTGGCGCGCGTCGGTGCGCGCCACCACGCAGATTGCGTCGGAGGGCCCGCCCGCGCCGGCCGCGCCCAGCTCGGCGGCGATGGCGTCGCGGGCGTCGAAGATCGCGCGCTCGGCCGTGCGATCNGTGCGGTCGGCCCACGCGAAGCACAGATCGTTGGCGCGCTGCAGCACGTGGCGCCAGTCGATGCCCTCCTCAAAGGCTGCCCTCCCCTGCACCTCGTCGTACACGCCGCGCGCGGCCAGCCCCTCGTGCGCGACGCGCTCGTAGCGCTCCTCCTCGAGCGACTCGCATGCGCCGAACACGAGCGCGGCGCGCATGTCATCGTCGCCCTCCCAGCAGTGCTCGTAGCGCGGCGCGTGGAACGCCGCCTCCATCTCGCGCGGCGCGGAGCGGCGCGAGGCGCGAGGCGAGGCGACGCAGCCGTCAACCCAACGCCCCGCGGCGCCGCGGCGAGGCGCGCCATCGCGCCCCCTCCCCCGCTCCCTCGCAGCTGCCGGCGGGCGCTCTGGCGCCGGGCGCGCACAGCCCACGCCAGCACGCGCAGGGCGTGAGCGCCCCCAGCAGTCGGGCGTGTGTGGATGGGGTTTGGGTTGGGGCTTTCGATTTTTGGGTATTGGCTCGGATGTCCGTGAGCGGAAATAGAGCATGGCATCGCAATACTGTACCATGATGGTACCGCCTCCTGGTGCGTGCGTGTACTGCGCGCGCGCGCGCCGAAGCGCCTGCACTTCTTGAAGTGCAGAGCACGTACTTCCACCGCAGCCCATCTCCGTCGCGACCCTCTACTCTCTAACTAGAACTACTAGCCAGAGGCCCCTAATGGCAAAGCCAAAGCTCACATTTATGCATTAGATCGCACTACGTGGACCGTCCGGGCGCCATAGGCCATTCTGGGCCGACGGGATGCCTAATCGCTTGTGTTACGCACTGGCGTGCGCGGACGCGCCGGCCCGGGCCGCGTCCGAGCGCGTCCGAGTCCGCGCCATCCGAGGCGTGCGCCACGGTGCGCCGCGTCATACGTTCGCTTCACGAGGACGCCGCGGAGGCAGCCCGCGCCTCCTGCGCAGCCGCGTCTCCGCGCCCTCGTAACTGACGCCTCCGTGTGCCTCGCCGACGTCGCCGTCGGACTCAGGCGCGGCGGCGCCCATAGCCGGTCCTCGGTCAGAGACCTTGCTCTTCAACCTCCCGCGAGCGTCTCGCACCGCGCCCCGCGCGGCGGGCGCCTCGCTCGGGTGCAGCTCGTGCACCCACTCTTCCGTCCTCCGCCGCGCCCGTCGCTGGGGTTCCTCCTCTTCCGACTCGACGTCATCGTCGGACCTGATGTCGGCGTCCATGGTGCCCTTGAGGAGCCGCGCGATCATGCGCACGATGAGGCCGAACCAGAAGATGTGAATGGGAACGAGCGCGCACATCACGCCAATGCCCGCGATCTCCAGCCACGTGCGCTGCGTGTGGACCATGTACACGCCCGCGCCGCCGATCTCGGTGGCATACGTGCGCAGCGCGTTGGCGATGAGGGACGGGTAGTAGAGCAGGCGCGAGGTGAAGAACACGAGCACGAAGACGCCAAAGAGCGTCGACGCGAGGGGCTCCACGGCGGAGTACTTGAGGAGCTTGGCCACGTGCAGCGGCGGGTCCGACAGGTTGTGCGCGAGCCACAGGGGGGGGGCGAGCCTCCAGTGGCCCGTCGTGCACACGGCGACGACCAGGCCGAGGGCGACCACGTGGTGCACGATCATCTCCTTCCAGTCGCTCTTGCTCTCCCCCGGGCGCGTCACGCGCGTCCACGCCACGTGCACGATCTGGGCGGCGTACCAGGCGCCCTCGAGCAGCACGATGAACACCAGGGCGGGCGGAGCCGAGGCGACCACCATCGTTTCGCTCGCCTCCTGCCCTCCGGTGCCCGGCCCCGTCGGCACCTCGACCGTGGCAAATTCGTGCGGGGCGTACATGAAGAGCGAGTCGCGCCCCTCGGACCACGGCACGGTGACGAAGTCGAAGCACCAGCCCCAGAGGCCGTCGCGCGAGAGCATCGCCAGCGTCAAGGCGATGTTGGACGAATAGTACAGGGCCTCGATGGCGGCCTTTGCCCACTTGCGCTTGGCGGCGGCGGGTACGTACGTGCGCGTGCCGAGCCGGTTGGTCTTCCTCGGCAGCACGCACGCGCCCGCGAACGCCCCCAGCGCCCTCCGCAGCACCGCGAGCGCGAGCGACATGGCGAGCGCGTAAAGCACCTGCGCGCCCAGCAGGCCGTCGTCCTCCACCTCCTTGCAGCCGAGCAGGCTGTCATTCACGTATTCGCTCGCGAGCGCGAGGCAGGTCACGTAGCTCCAGCTGCGGCGCATCGAGAGCCCGCCGCTGGCACCGTCGCCCCCATCGCCGGACTCAGCCCGAGCAAGCTTGGGGGTGTTGTACTCCTGGGCGCACCCCTCTGGCGTCGCCTTGCCGGCGAGCGTCGACGCCACGAACGCGCCGTGGCCCGCACCGCCGGGGTGCGGGCAGGCGGCGGCCGCCCCTCCACGGCCTCCAGCATCGGACGGCGCAGGCTTCGAATCCGACGCCGAGGAGGCCGAGCATCCATCGGGACTCGCGCCCGCTGCTCCCCGCGCTCCGAAGTGCTCGGCTGCAGCCCTCACAGAGCTGCCGAGCATCGCGAGCGGCATGTACGCCCCCGGCGGAGTGGGCACGCCCGGCGCCGCCGCGAGGCCCGTCGCGAAGGCCGCGGCGGCGATGCAGGCGCCCTTGCGCGC
>RQSC01000014.1:497034-532807 GCA_013416795.1 Prasinococcaceae sp. CCMP 1430
CGCGACGACGCCCCACGCCGCCCCGCCACCCCCCCCAGGCTTTGCTCCACTCCTCGCTTGGCGGCCGCGCGCGCGCGTGGCGCGGCAGCGCCGACCTCCGCGCCACGCCGTCGCAGTGGCAATAATGGCACGCGGCGCTAACCCGCGCGGCGCGCCAACAGCCCGGCAGCAACACCAAAAGCGACAGACAGCAACAGCCTGCGCCCACACCACGTACCCGTCCGGCCCACAGACAGGAGCAAAAAGAGGTCTCTTCTTCCTCTGGAACATCCATCACAGTAACGAGCGTCTGAACCCTTTCCCTGCTCACGCCGGAGGAAAGCCTGAAAAAAAATGCAGCGTTCAGGGTGAGGGTGAGGGTTCAGGGTTTTGAAACGGGCTCGTTTTCGTTGCCGGCAATTGCATTGCCCCGGCCGGCGGTCTGACGCGTGGCGCACCGCCGCGCACCGGCGATCCGGCCGCGAGAGAATTTGGGCCCTCGATCCGTCGCCGGCCCTGCAGCGCGCGCGCAGCGGAGCCGCCGGCGCAGCGCCTCGCGCCGCCGAGGACGTGCGCTGGGCGGAGCCGGAGCCCAAGCCCGCTCCGCCGGGCGCGGGCGGCGCGGGCAAGAAGGTGGTGGTGCTCGGAGGGACGGGCTTCGTCGGGAGCCGCGTCGTCGGCGCGCTCAAGGAGTCGGGCGCCACCGTCGTCTCCGTGTCCAAGAGCGGCGGCGGCGGCAAGGGCGCGGCGGGGGTCGAGTACGTCGCGGCCGATCTGTCGCGCGCGGGCGACGAGGCCGTCGCCGCGGCGATGGAGGGCGCCGACGCCGTCGTGAGCTGCATCGGCGTCATCGGCGGGTCCAACGCCGAGATGGAGGAGGGCAACGGCGCGCTCAACGAGAACGCCGCCGCGGCCGCCAAGGCCGCCGGCGTGCAGCGCTTCGTGTACGTGTCGGTCGCGGGCATCGTGTCCAGGACGGTCACCGCGCTGCCGGGCGGCCTGCTCAAGGGCTACTTCGACGGCAAGGCGAGGGCGGAGGCCGCGGTCGAGGCCGCCGTGCCGGAGCCCGTCATGGTCTGCCCGAGCTTCATTTATGGCGGGGAGGACTTCGAGATCGCGCCGCCGCGCGTCCCGGCGGGCTACGGCGGCGCCATCGAGAAACTGCTCGGCTCGGCGCCCATCAAGTCGCTCGCCGGCGTGATGCCGGGCCCCATCGCGCTGACGCTCGCGCCCCCGGTGAGCGCCGAGAGCGTCGGCAAGGCGTGCGCGGCCGCCGCGCTCGGGCAGGTCGCCGGCACCAAGTTCGACGGCACGGGTCCCATCAACGCCGCGGCCGCCAGCTTCGCGCCCTGAGCGCCGGGCTCGCACTCTAGCACTAGCTCGCCGCCTGCCGCAGCGCCCCCCCCATCTAAAGTGGCGTTCGCCAGTTGCGGCCGCGCGCCGCCCCGGCGCGGGCCGAGCTGGGACGGGGAGACCATTACGCATTCGCTTCGAGCGCGGCCTGCCTCTCTGCCTCCCCTCCCACCGCGAGCTACCTCAGGACATGGCGTTGTCCTCGCCGCTGAGTGCCTTGTCGTCCTCCGCGACGCGCTCGGGCGTGTGGTCCTCGTCGACGCCGTCGCCCGGTGCGTAGGCCCCCGGGTCGACGACAGCCTCCTTCCTCGGCCTGGTCGTCGACCCGCGCGCCTCCGCGCGCTCCTGAATGGCCAGCTGGGCGAGCCTCGCTTCGTGCAAGCTTTCCCGCTCGAGCTCGCGCTCCTGCGCCTCGGCCATCCTGTCGAGCCGCTTCCGAAAGGCGAGCCACACGTCGTCGGGGTGTTGGCCGTACTTCCTGATGAACTCGTCGGTGTCCATTTTCTTGATTGCGCGCAGCTTCCACAGGAGGCGCTTGATCCCCACCTTGCGCCACCATTGCTGGATGGCGTGCGCGGATCTGTCCTTGATCGTCTCCGCGCGGCAGATCTCGCGCGTCCGCTTGGAGTGGTCGTGAATCCACTGGCGCTCCACCTCCATCTCTCGGCTCTGCTTGCGTTGCGCCTCCGTGGCCGCCTTCCGCTTGCTCTCCGCCTTTTCCTTCATCCACTTCTCGAAGGTCAGCGCGCCGCGCACCTTCGCGACGGAGCGCCTCCACGCCCGTTCTCCGGTCGACATCGAGCGGTAAAGGGGCGGCCCGGGTTCGCCGGTCGTGCCAAGCTCGGTCCCAGGCGCCGCCTCCTCGTCGTCGATGGCAGCGCGAGGGCCGGCGCTCTGCACGGCGGTCGCGTGAACGGCGCTCGCGGCATCGGAGGGGGAGGTGCCGGCCCTCCCGAGGTCTCCATTCATGGCATCCTCGCGGGGCGGCGGCGGCGGCGTGGCGACGCGGGGCAGGGAGGCGCTGCCGTCCGCGGACCGGCGCGCCCCGTCGGCTGCCTTGCTCGCGCGGTCGGACCCCACGTCATCCTCGCGCCCGACCGCCGTCGGCGCCGCCTTCGCTTGGCGGACGTTTGCGGCGTCGTTCTGTGCTAGCGCCGAGCGGTCGTAGCGCTTGGGCCCGGTCCGCACCGGCGGTCGCGCGTCCAGCTGGCTCCCGCGCGACCTCGGGCTGCGCTGCCCGCCTCGGCGGTGGACCGGGACGGCGGCCACGGCCCGGTCGTCCCATTCCGGCCGCGAGGCGCGCGCGCGCTGCCCGTCTGATTTGGTGACGGGTTGCAGGGGCGCGGTGTAGGGGCTGCGCGCGGGGCTGCGCCCCTGCGCCCGGCGCTTTGGGCCATCTTGCGCACCGGACTGACCGGGCGGCGCAGCGTGGCGCAACGAGCGCCCTTCGCTCGGCGTGGCGGGCGAGCGCGGGGTCACGGCCATCGCGCCACCCCCGCTTTCGGCTGTCGTTTTCGTCGAGCCGCGCGTGCTCGACCGCCCCCTGCCACCCCAGCGCGCACCCGTCCGGCCCCGCGGCCCCGGCCGCAGGCGCTGCCTCTCGTCTGCGCCCCGCTTGAGCGCGCCCTCTTGTGCTCGCCCGCACCCGCGTGCGCGCACGTGCCTGCGCGCGTGTGCATCGCGCAGGCGCGTGGCTCCGCTCGACGCGCGCGACTGTGCTGAGCTGCTACCCACCGCCTCCGTGCCCCCGTGCCTCCCCCCCACCCCCTTCGTGTCGTGCCCCCTCGCCGTGGCCCCCACCACGGGTGGCTCCTTCTCCTGCGCCGGCGTGTTCCCCAACCGACCGTACGCGGATGGTCGCTGCCGCGGGCCCCTGACTGTTAACTACCCCAACCGACCGTGGAGAGGCGTGGGAGGAGGAGTTCCCCCCTTCCCCCCCCCCGCGCCCCACAGCCAACCAACCCAGCAGCCCGTCAGCCCGCCAGTCATCTGCCCAGTCGGCCTGCGCCGGCGCGCCTGCTCCCGCGCGCGCGCGCGCGTGCGGGAGCCCCGACGCGGACCCGTCCCCGTGCTCCCCCCCTCGCGCTTTTTTGTTTTTGTTTTGGTTTTTTGGGTTCGCGGTGCGGCGTTGCGTTGCGTCCGCTGGCAGGCCGCGCCGCGCGCCGGATGCGGATGCGGGCGCGTTGCCTCGCGCGCTCCACGGGGCACGGTGGGCCGGGCCGGGTCGGACCGGGCCGGGCCGGGCCGGGCCGGCGGCACGGGACGCCGCGCGCTGGCGTGGGAGGGCTTGGCGGCGGAGAGGGCGAGGTGGCACAACACACGTCAACGGGGGAGCGAGGGAGGGAGCGAGGGAGTCAGGAGGGGGGAGGGTCGCACTCGGAGTGCTGCGCCCGCGCGTCGTGCGCGCCACGCGCGCCCAGCGCGGCGTCCTGTGAGCGCCGGCGCTCTCGCATCGCCTTACCCCTCGCCTTTTCCGTCGCCTGTCCCCCCCCTCGTCTCGCCCCTTCCCCGCCGTCACCCGCCCGCCCTAGGCCGCCTGGCGCACGCGTCAAGGGGCAGCAGCTATGACAGACTCGCCGCCTTACGAGGCGCCTGCGGCTGCCCCCGCTGCGGAGGCCTCCTCGGCGGATGCCGCGCCCGCCGAAGCCGCACCCACCGGTGACAGCACCCCCGTACCGAACGGCGATGGTGACACGCCTGCGGATGGCGCCACCGTCGAAGGCACCGAGGGCGTCGCGCCCGTCGAGAGCGGCGAGGGAGCTGCTGCAGCCGAGGGCGCTGAGGGAACCGATGCACAGGGTGCAGCGACCGGTGCTGGCGCCGACGGCGCCGAGGGGATTGCTGAGGGCGCCGCGGAGGGCGCCGCGTTGGGCGAAGGGGAGGCCGGCGCGGAGGCCGCCGCAGGCGACGCCGCGGAGGGCGCCGCGGAGGGCGCCCACGAGGGTAGCGAGGGCGCCGGGGAGAGCGCCGAGGCCGGCGATGCAGCTGCTGAGGAGGGGGTGGCCCCTTCGACCATGCTGGATACGATGTACCTATTGCGGCATGGCGAGAGCGCGTACGAGGCCGCCGTCGCCGGCGGCGATCGCGACGCCGCCGACGCCGCTGCGGGGACGATTGACGCACGTCTGAGCGCCGAGGGAAAGAAAGCCGCGGCGGATCTCAGGGAGGAGCTGCTGAAGGCAGGGAGCATGTTTGACTTGGCGTACGTCGCCCCGCTGTCGGCGTCCCTCGAGTTCACTGACCTGGCCCTGCGTGGCCTCGTGGGCCGCTACGTGCTCGAACCCGCGCTCACTGACGCTTCCGCCGGCGGCACCGCCGCGGAGGACGTGGGCGCGTCGCACCGCGGACGGCCCTTCCGGCTCTTCAAGCGTGACTTCGAGGACCTGGCGTGCGGGGTGGCCACTGACGCAAGCCTGCTCGTGGAGGAGGAGGGAGAGCCAGACGGTCCGTCCGAGGAGGGAGAGCCCGAAAGTCCGTCCGCCACGCCGATCCCGGCTGACCAGGAGAGCGATGAGGGTGGATACGACCTCCCAGCTAGCCCCGCCCTGCCTCCGCGCGCGACGTGGATCCCGGCGGAGCAGGAGAGCGGCGAGGGTGGATACGGCCTTCCAGAAAGCACTCCCCCGCTTCCGCGCCGCGCCGACGACCTGCTGGCGTCCGTGCGCAAATTGGATTGCAACTCGCGCGTGGTGGTGGTCGCTCAGGAGAGCGTCGTGAAGGCACTCATGGACGCGGCGGCGGTGGCGAGTGGCGAGGGCTCGGAGCCCGCACCCGACCTCAAATCCGCCGAGCTCAGGGAGGTCAAAATCTGAAAGACGTGATCGCCTCCGGCGACGAGGGGATACAGTACACGTATAACATACATTTGGACTCAGGCGCGCTTGAAGAAGGCCGCCACGCTCGGCTGTTTGGAACTGCCACCGGTGCCGCTGCCGCGGCGCGCGCGCGCGCGCTGGGGGGTGGCACCGTGCGGTGCGGAGGCCCCGCCACTCCGAGTGCGCTTTTGCCCCCGCTGCATCTTCAGCACTCACACATGCGCGCATGCGGGTGTCAGCTCGCGACTTGATTGACGCCCCCCACCCTCCCGGGATGGGTGGGTGGGTGGGTGGGTGGGCGGGTGGGTTCAGCAGCGCGAATGAGCACCGCCACGCTCGCTCGCCGCTCGCACCTGCTGCTGTTGCTCAATCTGGCGCATCAGCAGACGCTGCTCAGCCGCATCAATGGCGCCGAGATCGACCGCACAATCGCCGTCGCCTCCGACGCGAGCCTTGTCACCGCGCGCTCCCGCGGCGGCGCCGGCGTCAGCAACCGCTCGTGGCGAGCTCGATTGCGCGAGCACTCTCTGTGGAAGGGCTGCGCGTTCCAGCGCGGGGCGAACCGGCCCGCCGCCCTGACGCGCGATGCGCGCCTCTCTCTTGCTGTGCAGAGGAGGCGCGGGGCCCTCACCGTGGGCAAGCAGCGTCCCGCTCGCATCCCTGTCGGCTCTGGCGGAGCCGTCATGCGCACCGACACCAGCACCTTCACCGCGCGCCGGCGGGTCGGCCGTGCTCCTCGTCGCTCCGAGCATGTCAACGACCGTCGTGGCCTTCGTGCTGCCTGCCTCTGTAAAACTGCCCACGCCGACGTTCAGTAGCGTCAGGTTCCATCCACCTTCAGCACCCAGCTCACGCCGAAGGACGTTCGCGACGAGCGCCGCCGCCGCGTCCACGGCAGCTGGCGTCGCAGCGGTCTCGGCGCCGCCTGCAGCCGTCGCGGCGTCCAGCGCCGACAGCACTGCTCGCGGCAGCGCCTCAGTACGCGAGGATCGCCCTCGCGGGCGCTCGGAGCTCGTCCACACTCGCCACTTTGCTACGAGTCGCTGAGGGCGTCGTGCATACCTCAGCGCGTCCTCGGCGGCGCGCACCAGCAGGTCCGGCAGCAGCGCACGCACGACTCCCTCCGCTGCCGCGTGCGTACGGCACTCTCTGAACGAGTCCTCGACGGTGATGGCTCGCGGCGGCCCGCGCTGCTCCACTCGAGTCTCATCTCGGCCCTGTGCCGCGGCCACGAGTGCCGCCGCTTGCGTGCGCAGCGCCTCAGCGCGCGCGTCACCAACGCCGCCAGCATCGGTCCGCTTGGAAGCAGCGGCGGAGAGCAGCGCGGCGTGGACTCTACCCTCGCCAGCTGCGACCATCTGCGCGGCGGTGATAATGCCCACGGCGCGCAGCGCCTCATTGGTCGCGTGGCCAACGCCGCGCAGCGCCCGGACGGGCAAGGGCGCGACGAATGCCGAGGCCTCGGAGGCCATCAGCGTGGTCTGGGCGTCAGGTTTGTGCAGCCCCGCTGAGAGCTTTGCCAGCAAGGGGTTGTGGGCGATGCCCGCCGCCACCGTCAGCCCCGTTTGCTCCCGTACCGCCGCACGCACCTCGCGCGCCACCGCGCTGGCCGCGCATAGCAGCCTGTGCGGGTACGGCAGCGCGGCCCACTGGCGCGAGTCATATTGCACGCCGCACGGCGCGCTGTCACTCGCACGCAGGTCCATCACGCGGTGGCGATTCTCGGCGGCCGTGCCCTCGGACGCGAGGTGCAGGAAGCCGGATAGTGCGAAGCGAGGCTCGTCGCGCCCCTCATGCGCGTCCGCGCATTCCGCGCCGCCGCCGCCCGCGCCGCCGCCGCCGCCTCTGACCGCGCCCTCCCACTCCCTGAGCCGCTCAGTCGCCAGACTCGTTACGTCGACGGTGACCTCGTCCAGGCCCACGCTCGAGTACGTCCCGAATCCACCAACTGCCGCACGCACGCGGTCCGCCGCCTCCCTGTACGGAGTGAGGTCGCTCCCGTCGACCAACGCGAGCGCGCCCCCGCACAGACGACGCGCCTCATCTACGGCCATGAGCTTGCCGACGCCCAGCGCGCGCGCTTCGTAGTTCGCCGTGACGACGAGGTACTTTTGGACGACTCCCAGAGGGCGGCCCCGCAGCGCGGGGTTGTTCACCGCCTCCACCTGCGCGTACCTGCGAGCGCGAGGAAACGCAGCCAGCGCTGGCGCGCGTGAGCGCGCGGCAAGCCAGGAGCAGGGCGGCGCGGCCACGCCGCGAGCAACAACGCACATGCAGTCGACATCTATGTGAACGATGGCGCGCTCGACGTCCGCGCGCGCCGCAGGCACCGCCATCGACCCTGCCTGGCTGTCCGGTCGAGCCCGTCACGCGGCGCCCGCTGGCCTCCGCGACGGCCCCGAGGCGGCTCGCGGTGGTGGGGTGACTGCGCGCGGCGAGCCGCGCACATACGCAGGGCCTGCCAGCCTCGTCCCTTGCCGGGCGTGCTTCCAGACGGGCAAGGACGTAGCACTCCCGCCGCTTGATACGCCGCCGGCGTTGTTGCCTAACGATGGCGGCTACACACGACAGGAACTGCTGCTCTGGTCTCCGTACACTCCAGAACAGCAGCGGCCGACAGGCTGGGAGGAGGCGGGGGGTAGTCGAGGTCCAGCCCGCGACACGCGTCTGTTCTACGCAGGCGTCATGAGGGGCACGCAAATATGCGATGCGGACGAGGGAGGCGCAGGTGGCAGCGCGGACGGAAACGCGGTCGCGACGGGCGCCGCACACGTGTGGAATCGTCTCCGCACGATGCCGGGGGCGCGCGTGCTCAATTACCTGGACTGCCAGGAGGCGCGCGAGCACGAGCAGGCAGCGTGCTGCGCCAAGTTGCTGCGAACCTACCGCGAGGGTGAGATGGCGCGCGCAGGCATCGGCGACAGCCGCAGCGGCGGAGCCACGGGGCCAGTCGCAGTCGGCGGCATTGCGGCCCTGCGAGCGGCGGGATCGGCCACTGTCGGCAGCTGCAGGCGGCCGGTGCGCGCAAACATGGCGAAGGAGATGCGGCGAGCGGTCTTCTGCGTTGTGCCTCGCACAACCTTCGGGGGCGACGAGGCAACACTGCTGCACGCAGCACTGTTTGGGTGCCTCCCCGTATTCGTGGGCGGGGGTCGCGCTGGCAGGCGCGTTGAACCCCCGCTCTCCGGTCCCGGGGGAATCACGTGGGAAGAGTTTTCTTTGAGCGCGGCACTCGACGAGGTGGAGCACCTGCCAGGGCGCTTGGCTGCACTCGACAGCTCCGACGTGGAGCGCATGCAAGCAGCAATGGCGAAAGCACGCGTCTGGGAGAAGCTTCTGTACAGTAGCCTGTATCGGGAGCCGTTAATGAGCGCGACGCGCAGCGGCCACACGCCGCGCGGCACCGAAGCCATCGGCGATCGCATCTCCGCCGCGGCCGTGTTCGATAACGACGCCGTCGGCGTGCTTCTTCAGGTGCTTGGCGAGCGCGCAAAGCGCAAGTTTGAACGGTGGCCGTCCGCCGAGCATGCAGCCAGCCGGGACGGTGGTGCACCGAGCGGGCGCTCCGAAGGGCCGTCGCCCTCGCTGGCTTCTCCCCCGCTGGTGCCTGTGCCGCCCTCGGCGTGCAAGGAGCAGCCACCGCAAGAGCCTCCGCCCGGGTCAGTCATCACCGCTCCGAGCGAATGCGTCCGAGTCTTCTTTTATCACGTCGAGAAGACGGGTGGCACGACGGTCCGCAATATGTTCCGCCGACTGGGGGTGTGGGACGATGTTGTCTATTGGGGTTCCAACACCATGAACACAGCCGACGTACACGAGGACGTGCCATGCACGAGGGCCTCCACGGAAGGCGGGACGGTTTACAAGCTGGCCAAGGGCGAGCGCCGGTGTTCGCTGGCGCGGCTGCTGACGGACATCGAGAAAGACCCATCAGCGCATCCGCGCGTATTCGTCGAGTTGCACCCGCCGCAGCCCATGCGAGCAGACGACAAGTTCCTGTCGCGCATCGCAGCGCTGCGCGACCGCGAGAGGCGAAGCGGGTCCGCGTGCAAGACGGTGCTCCTGACGATAGTGCGCGAGCCACGGGCGTTCTACGTGTCGTACTACCACCACTTCGTGCAGCAGTATCAAGCTCCAGGCGCGAGGCACGAGCTGGCCTACGGCAGCGCCTTCCACGAGTGGGCAATACCAAACCTGCAGACGCTGACTCTGCTGCATGACCCAAATGTAGGCTTCCCGTCGCGGGCAAAGGCATACAAGGTGGACGAGTCGACGGGCGAACGCACAACGCCACTGTACCTCGCGCGGCAGGCGGCCAACTCGTCCTTGGTCTCCGATCGCACTATGCTCACTGCTCTGAACGAGGGCTTGGAACTGTTTGACATTGTTGGGACGACGGAGCAATTCGATGCCACGATGCTGCTGCTCTCCGATGCGACGGGGCTCAGGCATGTGGCATACAAGAGGGCCAACAGCAGAAAGGAGACGGTCCAGAGGGATCACAGCGAGATCGCACCGGCCGTGAATTTTTCGGGCCTCGCGGGTCCGGGGAACGAGGCGCTGGCACCGTCGCCCGACGAGGCGCGCGCGCTCGTCGACCGCATATCGCCCTTCGACCAAGAGATGTACGCGCGCTGGAGTGGCGCGTTCGCGGAGCGCATCGCAGCCCTCGGGCCCACCTTCGAGGAGCGCCTGCGTGCGTTCGTCAACAGGGCGTAGTGCGCGCGACAATACGATGGCAGCATTATTTTTTGTGTGCGAAGCGTTCACGCCGCCCCTCCTCCGCTTAACCACCTCCTCCAGCCGCCGGCCCCTTCGCGCCTTGACTGAGCCAGCGAGGCCTGCTCAAGCCGCTGGCGAAGTTGCGCGAGCTCTTCGTCCATGGCCTTGACTTCGGCCTCGAGCTCTACGAGCCGGACCCCATCTTTTCGGTCCTCGGCCAACAGGTCGTTGAGAACCTCCTCGCGCCGCGAAAGCTCGATCTGCAGCGCCTCGCGCTCCTTCTCTAGGCGCAGCGCCTCAGCACGCCACCACTCGGGCTGCTCACGCGCGGGCAAGAGCAGCGCGCGCGTGCGCATCGTCAGCGACACGGCACGCGCGCACGACAGCGCGAGAGGCACGCGTTCGCGAGTGGCAGCTTGGCAGCACGCACCGTTCGTGGTCCCGGCGCGGGCTCCCCTGGCACCGTCGGGTCGTCGGGAACGCGCGCCATGCTCTCAGCGCCAGGCGGCGCGTCTGTAGCCCCTCCTGGCCCGCCCGCCCGAGCGCCGGCGTTGCCCGCGATAGACTCGCTTCCAGGCTCTGGCATGCACGCCGCGAGCGGATTCCATTTCACGGGACGCCTCGTCCCCATGGCAACAGGCAGCACCACTACAGCCCCGCGAAAGCGGCAGGCACACAGTCCTGCTCAAGCCGTCGACACGCGGGCGCACGCCCCCCCCTCTCCCCCCCGCGCCGCGTGCCGCGCGCGCGCGGCATGTGGCGCCCCCTCCCCCGCCTCGAGCGTGCGACGAGCGCGCGCTCATTGTTGGAAAACGACGCTCGCCACGAAAATGAGTGCTTATTCCGCAAATGTGGTCTTATCACATATCAATATGAGTCTCGGAACGACATCCTCCAAATTTACTCGCCGCGTTTTTTTTTGGGGCAGCGCGGCCGCGGCTGTTGACGCAATGGCATCATTTTTACATCAAATTGTGTACAGGGAGGGGGGGAGGGGGAGGCTCGCGAGTCCGCCTACAACGCGCGCCTCGCAACCCCCTGGGCTGCTCGGCAACGCTCCAGCGCGCCTCGACGCGGCGCGCCGGCCGCGAACGTAGCGCCGCGGCGCTCACATGCGCGCCCTAGGCCTCTGCACGGTCGCCTGGATCATGCCATGCGNCGCCAGGGCGCGCGCCGGCGCGCGCCGCCCGCCGGGGCCTGTGCGCCAGTCCTTTCACTCGAGCGCGCCTCGGAGCCGCGCAGCAGTGGCTGACACACGCGCGCCGCACCCGCCGCCGTGACCTTTTTCCCGCGCGCTGCAGGCGGACGCCGCTGCCGCCGAGGCCCCGCGCAAGCGCCAGTTCAAGAAGTTCACGTACCGTGGCATCGACCTCGACAACCTGCTCGACATGCAGACCGACGAGCTCGTCGAGCTGATGTGCTCGCGCCAGCGCCGCCGCTTCCAGCGCGGCCTCAAGCGCAAGCCGTACGCGCTCATCAAGCGCCTGCGCAAGGCGAAGAAGGAGGCGACCCCCGGTGAGAAGCCCGAGGCGGTGCGCACGCACCTTCGCGGCATGATCGTGGTGCCCGAGATGATTGGCAGCGTGGTGGGCGTGTACAACGGCAAGTCGTTCAACCAGGTCGAGATCAAGGCCGAGATGATCGGCCACTACCTGGGCGAGTTCTCGATCACGTACAAGCCCACGCTGCACGGCCGCCCCGGTATCGGCGCGACCCACTCGTCCCGCTTCATCCCGCTGCGCTAATTTACTTCCCCGGGGCGAGATGGCGAGCGCGCGTGGCGACGCGCGCGCGGGCCGTCGCGCCCAAACCCTGCCAGCTGCGCGCGGATCGGAGACACACACACATCTGTAAGCGCACGGGAGGCAGACCTTACACGACGCTCGCAGCGGCGCGCGCGATGTCGGTGCGCCGCGCGCGCGCGCATGCGCTGTGGCGCCGGACGCGTAGCGAGTTGGCGGAGTTGCGGCGCGGTGGTGGTTGATGCCCGAAGTCTACAACAAGCAATATTACTCCTCCCGCTGGCGCGCGCTGATGGCCGCACCATCTCGACGCCACGGACGCGCGCCTGCGTTACGTGCACCGCGGGCAGCGCCGGCATCTCCCACCGCACGGCGGGGCATACTTGTATTGTCACTGTACAGGTGTGTGTGTGTGTGTGTGTGTGTGTGTGTGTGTGTGTGTGCTTGCGTGCGTGTGTGTGGGGAGGGAGAGATCAAGCACGTACTTGCAACGCGGACGGACACCGGCCCACTGTCGGTGCCGACGTAAGGAGTTCGCTGGCCTTGTAGGCGCAGCGTGCCGGAGCGTGCGGGCGCTGGCTTTCTTCCGTGCGTCGACCCACGCGTGCCGAGCTCCCCGCCATCGCGGCGGCACCATTGCCAGCCGGGCGCTCAGCACTCGATGCTCTTCTGCGCGCAGCGCCTGATGCGCTTGTGGTACGCCGATTTGTCGTGCGTGAAGAGCTGCGCCGCCTCGGGGTTCGCCGGCGAGTTTGGGTTGGGGTCGCACAGCAGCGACTGGATGGACGAGAGGATGGTGCAGATGTTGTGGCACGGGCTCCACTGGTCCTGGATGATGTCCAAGCACAGCGTGCCATCTGAGTACACGTTCGGATGGAACACTGTACGCAAGGCGGGCGGGCGGGCGGGCGGGCGGCGGCGGTGCAAGCATGCACGCGGTGTTCAGGGTCGGCTGGCGTCAGCGGCCGGCGCACAGCGTGCCAAGCGCGGGACGCCTCCCCCTTCCCCCGGGCCACCCGTACGAGCGGAGCGGTATCGCAGCCGCGCGCGCGGTGGCGTGGCGCCGTGCGCGCCGGGGCGGCGGGCGCGGCACGCACCCTCCGACGTGAAGCGCACGCGCGGCGGTTTTTCGGGGTAGTTCTCGCCGAACGTGACGCGCAGCGAGAACACGCCGCCCTCCCAGGGCGTCTCGTCGGGACCGAAGATGGTCGCCGACCAGACGAACACTGCGCGCCGCGGCGGAGATCGGGCGCGTGGCGTGCGGGGGCGCGCGCGCGTTGGGCGCGGCCGGCGGGTCAGCTCTCTGAAGCGTCGGGCGGGTGCGGTGGGTGCGCGGCAGCGCGGCGATCTCGAGGCCCTCGACACGCGCGGCGGGGCACCCCGCGCCGCGTTGGNGTACGGCGACGGCAACGAGGGCGTCATCAGCATCGACACGACGGCGCAGCGGCTGGGCGTCGAGCGTCGGCGCATCTACGACATCGTCAACGTGCTCGAGTCGCTGCGGATCGTACAGCGGCAGGCGAAGAATCGCTACGAGTGGAACGGGCTGGCCAAGATGCGCTCGCACCTCGCCGACCTCAGGCGGCAGGGCAAGGAGGAGTTCGGCGCCGCGCTCGCGAAGCACGGGCTCGGGCTGAGCAGTCCGGCGGCCGACCAGGAGAACCGCGAAGTGGTGAGCGCGACTCCTGTGCCGCCGGAGCTGGAGAACGGCCAGGCGCAGGGAGGGGAGCGCCAGGCGCTGGGTGGGTCGGAGGACGTCGCTGCGGACTCGGACGCGGAGGGAGCGCCCGAAGGGGCGAGCGGGAGCCGCTCCGGCCGCCGGAAGAGCGCCGGTAGCGACGCCCGCCGCGAGAAGAGCCTGGGCCTGCTGAGCACTAAGTTCATCATGCTCTTCCTGGCGTGCGGGGATGACCCAGTCAGCCTGGACACCTCCGCCAGCGTCCTCCTCGGGGGCACGCCCAGCGCGAACGACCTGAAGACCAAGGTGCGCCGACTCTACGACATCGCCAACATCCTCGTGAGCCTGCGCCTGATTCAGAAGGTGACCAGCGACGACTGCCGCAAGCCTTCGTTCCAGTGGCTGCGCACGGAGGAGACCATCGAGCCGGCGAACGCGAAGGACGACCTGTGCAAATTTCTCGGGGTGCGCTGCCCGGATGCGGAGGTTGCCATGAACACCCCCGCGCCACGCCGCGGCACGACCAAGGTCGGGTCCGCCAGGGCTGACGGTGGCGCGACGGGCAGCGCCGGACGCCGCCGTCCTCGCGCGGGGGCGTCCGATGCGCAGGGAGGCAAGCGCAAAGCGGTGGGCACGCCCGCCGCCGGCGGCCCGAAGCGCCAGCGCAAGCGCGCAACGCTGTCGACGCTCGCGGGCCCCAACGGCGCCGCGCAGGTGGCTGCTGAGACGAGCAAGCCGACGAAGAAGGCGAAGCAGGAAGCCTCGGCAACAGACGCGTTTGCGGCGGCTGCGGCTGCGCCGGCGAGTGCGGCGTTCCACCTGCCCGGCATGGTGCCAGGTTCGATGCCCATGCTGCCAGGAATGCCCGGCACGCGCGCGCGCGTGCGCGCGCGCGTGTGCAGGGAGCATCCCGCGGGGCGAGCGGCAAAGCAAGCCCCCCGAGCGGCGCCGAGCGCCGAGGACGCGCGAACGGGACGCCGGAGGGGTGTGGGTGGGTGGGGGGGGGGGAGTTCAGGAGGGGGGGCGCTCCCCGCGAGATGCTGGGATCCGCGGCGACGGGCGTGGAGCTGACCCCCAATGCGTGCGTGCGCTGCCGCCGCCGCCGCGCCCGGAGCAGGTCGGAGACAGCGTCCCGCTGTGGGCGTCGCGCGTGGGGCCCTTCAACAACCCCAGCGAGACCTATGAGTACTACCGCATGCCCTTCTGCCGCCCGCCCAAGGTGGAGACGCGCCTGCTGACCCTCGGCGAGGTGCTCGAGTCGCACCGCCTCGTCAACACGCTCTTCGACCTCTCGTTCCGCACGGACCGCGACTTCGACACGCTGTGCAAGAAGGAGCTCACGGACGCCGAGGTGAAGAAGTTCAAGGACGCGATCGACTCGGACTACTACTTCCAAATGTTCTACGACGATCTGCCCCTGTGGGGCTTCATCGGCAAGGCGGAGGAGGGCGTCGCGGGCACGGCGCACAAGCTGTTCACGCACTTCCACTTCGACATCGCGTACAACGGGGACCGCGTGATCGAGATTAACGTGAGCACCGACCCCGCGCGCACCGTGGACATCACCGCGGGCGCCGCACCCGAGGTGGAGTTCAGCTACAGCGTCAAGTGGAAGGAAAGCAGCATCGCGTACGGCGACCGCATGCAGAAGTACACGCGCTACTCCTTCCTGCCGCAGCACCTGGAGATCCACTGGTTCTCCATCATCAACAGCTGCGTGACGGTGCTGCTGCTCACGGGGTTCCTGGCGACCGTGCTCATGCGCATCCTGAAGAACGACTTCCTCAAGTACAGCCGCGAGCTGGAGGACGGCGCCGAGGAGATGGAGGAGACCGGCTGGAAGTACGTGCACGGCGACGTGTTCCGCTTCCCCAAGGGGCTGTCCCTGTTCGCGTCCATCTACGGCACGGGCACGCAGCTCTTCCTGGTGACGCTCGTCGTCTTCGCGCTGTGCCTGGCGGGCACCTTCTACCCGTACAACCGCGGCCAGCTCTTCACGGCCGTCATCGTGGCGTACGCGCTCACCGGCTCCGTCGCGGGCTACTGCTCGGCGAGCCTGTACAAGCAGATGGGCGGCAACGCCTGGGTGCGCAACCTGCTGGTGACCGCGAGCATATTCTCGCTGCCGCTGCTGCTGTGCTTCTCGTGCCTCAACACGGTGGCCATCACGTACGGATCGAGCGCCGCGCTGCCCTTTGGCACCATCGTCATCCTCATGGTCATCTGGGTGCTCGTGGCGTTCCCGCTGACGGTGCTCGGCGGCATCGCCGGCAAGAACCGCGCGGCTGACTTCCAGGCGCCGTGCCGCACCACCAAATACCCGCGCGAGATCCCGCCGCTGCCGTGGTACCGCGCCACCCTGCCGCAGATGCTGTGCGCGGGCTTCCTGCCCTTCTCCGCGGTGTACATCGAGCTGTACTACGTGTTCGCCACCGTGTGGGGCCATAAGCTGTACACCATCTACAGCGTGCTCTTCATCGTCTTCGTGCTGCTGCTCATCACCACGGCCTTCATCACCATCGCGCTGACCTACTTCCAGCTGGCGGTGGAGGATCACCGCTGGTGGTGGCGCTCGGTGCTGTGCGGCGGCTCCACGGGGCTGTGCATCTTCGTGTACTGCTTTTACTACTACTACGCGCGCTCGGATATGAGCGGCCTCATGCAGACCTCATTCTTCTTCGGATACATGGGCGTCGTGTGCTACGCCTTCTTCCTCATGCTCGGCTCCATCGGCTTCCGCGCCAGCCTCTACTTCGTGAGGTATATCTACTCGCGCGTGAAGAGCGACTGAGCCCGTCCCGCCGCCGCGGCCGCGAGCCCGCGTCGGGGGCGCGCGCAGCCGCGCGTGCGCGTGCCGTGCGTGGCACGCGCGTGTAAATTTAGCGTTCGGTACGCAAGCAGCCGCCGGCGGGCAAGCAGCTGCGCCCGGCCGCGCGCCTGCTGGTGCCTCTGCCGGACGAGGCTAGCGCGCGAGAGAGAGAGAAAGAGAGAGAGAGCTCCACTAAACGCCCAATGCCATTCACATCCCTCCCCCTCCTCCTCCCCTGGAGGCAGTCTTAGAAAAAAAAGGATGAGTTACGTTGCGTTGGCGCGAAGAAAGTAGTGGCAGTAGGTACTCCTCCGGCGTGCCCTGTCTAGGCCATCGACGGGGGTGGGAGCGAGCCGCCCGGCCCGCCCGGCCCGCCCGGCCCACCCGGCGCGCGCGGCGTGGGCGTCAGCAGCTCCGCGGCCTCGAGCTCTACGTAAGCCTCCGAGTCGCGCAGGAAGGAGCCGAACGCAACCGCCTCGAGGATGACGCGGCGCTGGTCGGAGAAGGTGAAGGTCATGGCCTGCACCTCCTCGTTGGCGATGGCCTCCTGCATGCGCTCCATCATG
The DNA here is from genome assembly GCA_013416795.1 of Prasinococcaceae sp. CCMP 1430. Lineage (NCBI taxonomy): Eukaryota > Viridiplantae > Prasinodermophyta > Palmophyllophyceae > Prasinococcales > Prasinococcaceae > Prasinococcaceae sp. CCMP 1430. Next base: position 513,699 of record RQSC01000014.1, read on the forward strand.
GCCTCGGGCGAGTCAAAATCGCCTCCCTCCATGACCTCCTGCATCTCGGTCTGCAGTTCCTGGACGCTCCCGAAGAGGGAGGCCGTGTACTCCTGCAGCAGGTTGACGCCTTCGATGCTCACCATCTGCGCGGTCTCCACGAGCGTCTGGCGGTCGAAGCCCTCGACGTACTCGGCGAGCGAGGGCGCGCCGTCGGCCGACTCCGCCTGGCTCTGCGCGTCGGCGCCGCCCTCCGCGGCCGCGGCGCCGCCATCCTCCTTCGTGGCGCCGACGTCGGGATCGTCCGTGCTGTCTGCGGACTTCCGGAAGAGCTCCTCAAGCATGGCCACGGTAGCGTCGGTGCTCTTCTTGAAGGTGCCGAATTGCTTCTCCATCTGGAAGCGCTTGTCCACGCGCCGCAGGAAGTAGCCGAACATGACGCTCGCCGCGTAGACCTGCGCGGCCTGCAGCTTGGAGATGCGCACGGCGGTGGTCTGCATCCCATACTCCGACTGCGGCATGTTGGGGCCCAGGATGCCCATCAGGTGCGTGCGCACCATGTCGAGCGCCTCGGTCGAGTGCACGCCCTGGGTGAGCGCCGAGAGCGAGCCGCCCTCCAGGCCCGGCGCGAGCTCGAGCTGCGCGCGCGTGAGCAGCGGCGAGCCCAGCGTGTCGAACTTGTACAGCACGCTCTGGTAGAGCACGTCCGACACCGCGCGCGACCGCTCCGCGCGCTTGACGTCCGCCATGCGCCGGTAGAGCGACAGGCTCTCTCCGGCGGCCGCGCCGGCGGCCTCGCCGGCGTCGCCCGCGCCCGCGGCGGCCTGGCCGTCCTCGTCGGCGGCANACACAGCCACGCCGCACCGCGCGCCGCGCGTCGGCGCGCGCCCGCGGGGCTTCCTCTTCTAGAAGGCGCGCGCGCGTGGCGGCCCGGCCGGCGGCGAACCGCGAAATCCGCGGGCCGCGAAACCCGTCCGCATCGAGCGACAGCCCGACGGGCCGGCGAAACCGCGGATGGAGGGCGCGAACCGCGGCGACGCGCGAATCTCTCGCAGAGCGACAAGAGAGATTTGGATTTGCTCGTTTTTATTTTTATTTTTTATTTTTTATTTCGTGCGCGACGGAGACTGACAGCGACAGCGTGCGAGCGAGCGCCGAGCGCGGCGCCGACAGGCGCTCCGCGGCGGGCGAGGCGCCGGCGGCGGCCGCAGTCTTTGGCAACGCGCGGGTGGCGGCCGTGGCCGCAATCGGTGGATGAGGCCTGCCCCAACGAGCGCTCAGGGTCCGCCGGAGCGCGCGACCGCGGGCGCGGGCGCGAGCGCGAAGAGAGAAATGCTATGCACCGCGCGTCACAGAGCCGAGCTCTGGGGGCTCGCTCTTTTACGCGGCGGCGCGCAGGCGCGCGCGCACGGTGGCCTGCTGCTGCACCCCACGCCGTCGGCTGTCGCAGGAGGGCCCGCCCCAGCGCGTCGCTGCGCCGGACCAGCCACGCGCTCATCGCCGCTTTCGCAGGTCGTCTGTGGACGTGCCGCGCGCGTCCGAGTGGTTGACGTGCTCCCAGCCGTCGTCGCGGGAGGGCTCAGGCCCCCCGGCGAAGCCGTCGGCAGTGCGTGCGCCGCCGCCCGCTCCTGCGCTGCCGCCAGCGCCTGCATTCCCGCGACCACGACGCGCGCCGCTGCCGCCGCCACCCGCCGTGCCGCCGCCGAAGTTGCGGCTCGCACGAGGGGGCGCGCGCTTCACGAGCAGGCCGGCGCCGTTCGATCGCGTGGGGCGCCCTCCGAGTCAGCGCGAGAGAGCGAGGGAGGAAAGGCGAGGGGAGCGACTCGAGCCGGAGAAGCGACACGGGAGCACGCGCGCACTCGCACCTGTCTGGGAGGAAGCCCCGCGAGCTCGGGCGCGAGGCGTACGATGCCATTTCCGACGACGATACCGCACACATGGTTTAAAAGTGAACTCTGTGGATGCAGGAAATGGACCAAGCCCAGCTCGAGCCACGCGGCCCACTTGCTCTCCACGCTGAAGAAGAAGAAGCCCTCGCGGCGCGTGCCGGCGACCTTGCCTGCCACGACCTTGAGCGCGAAAATGACGCCCGTGTAGCCCATGCAGCACTCGTCCCAGTAGATGCCTTCGAAGAGCCCGAGCGTTGCCAGCGTGCCCGCAGCGGCCACGTAGAGCGTCTGCGTGGCCACGCAGCACAGGAAGAGCAACGCGCCGAATCGCTTCGTCCCGAGCGCGAGCTCCAGGTTGAAGCCCTTCTGGCACAGAGACACGGTTTCATAGTACAGGTGATAGACGCCGCGCGTGGCCAGCAGCGGCAGCAGCAGCCTCGCGGGCCACGGCGAGCCGCCGCCGCCGCCGCCGCCTTCGACGCCGTAGCCGTACCCAAAAAAGTCCGCCGGGTTGAGGCACATCGAGGACACCCAGCCAAGGCCAAAGCCGTCGCTCGCGCGCCGCCCGAGGAGCAGCTCGCCGAGGAGGTCAGTGAGGCCGTCGCCGCCAACGTGCAGCAGCACGGGCGGCACGAGCAGACACAGGCTCGCGACGGGCTTGAAAGGCAGGCGGTTGAGCGCCTCGAACACGCGCATCAGCAGCATGAGCTGCAGGGGCAGGGCGGCGAGGAAAACACAGTGGCCAGCGAGCGCTCGTCAGCTGCGCGACCGCGCGAGGGCGCGCACTGTGCGCTCCCTCGCTCGCTCCCTCGCTCGCCGGCTCGCTCGCTCGCTCGCTCGCTCGCAACGCACGAGCATGAAGTTGTCGTTCCCGCGGCCGTACATGCCGCGGCCGCGGCCGTACCCGTAGCGCTGCCGCCCGCCGAACATCATGGCGGCAGGCCACTGGGGCGTGCGGGTGGCGTCCCCCCCCCCCCCCCGGTCTTGGGCGCTGGCGCCGCGCGCGCGCGCGTGTGCCGCGCCCGAGCGGAGGTGGCGTCGGCACGCGCGAGTCGGCGCGCGCGCTCTTTTTTGCGCCCCTCCAGGGGGGAATGCGGCCCTCATCACACAGCATTGCGCGCGCTCTGCGATTGCCGATTGCATATTACGCCGTGTCGCATACTGTACATGCCGCGCACGCCGGGCGCGCGCCGCGCAGAGGCCTTGTCACGCGCCCTCGAAGAGCCGCGGGAGCTTGTCGAAGAAGGCGTCCACCCACCCGAGCGCGCCGCTGCCGTCGGCGACGCCGCAGCTCGCTGCGCGGTCCCCCCCGCGCGGGGCGTCCGCGAGCACCCACGCGCCGCCGCCGCCGCGCTCGCTCGGGAGGCGCGTGCGGCACAGCGGGCAGTCGCCGCCGCCGCTTGTGTTGCGCCAGCGATGGTAGCACGAGGCGCAGAAAGCGTGGCCGCACGGCGCAACGAGCTCCAGGCTGCCGTCCATGCAGATGCAGCACACGTCCTCTTCCTCTTCCTCTTCCTCCTCCTCGGATGCCGCGCCGCTGTCGTCCCCGTCGCCTGCGTGGCCATCGTCGCCGCGTGTTTCTGCGCCCTCGGCGCGCCGCCGCGCGCCGCCGCGCGCGTGCGCGAGGGCGCCGAGCTCCGCCTCGGTCTGCGCGAGCACGGGCAGAACGAACTCGTACAGCTGGCGCAGCGATGCGCGCCGCGGCCGCACGCATTCGGCGGCGGAGACCAGCACGAAACCGTCGGCGCCCGCGTNTCGCACGCGGCGCGCCTCGCGGTGCGCCGCCGCGCGCACCTCCGGCACCGCCCACTGCGCGTACCGGTAGGCGCGCGGCAGCCCGTACGCCAGCCCGTACACGACCAGGTACACCGCCAGCTCGGCCATCTGCTCGCCCCCTCGGGCGCGCGCGCCAACGCCGGGGCTCACACTCCTCCTCCCCTCCTGGCGGGGCGGGGATGCCCCCCCCGCTGCTGGCAGGCGGGCCCTCCCGCGCGCACTGTGGCGCGCCGCCGGCGCTGCCGCTCGCTCGCGCCCGCCCACTTCTCGGCAAAAAAGAAAAAGCGCCTCACTCGATGCGATGATACCAGGCACAGCACGTCTCTCGAGCTCTCGAGCGCACGTGCGCGTGCAACACTGATATTGGTATCACGATGACCATCGTCACATCTCGTGCGTGCGCACCACTCAGTCAGACATCAGAGGAGTCTGCCAGCCAGCCAGCGATGTGCGCTGTCCGTCACCAGGCTGTTGCCGTTGGTGTTTGGTGTGTTGGTGTTGGTAGGTGGGTGTTGCTCTTGGTGTTGGTGTTGCCGTTGGCGTTGGTGTTGCGCGCGGGGCGGGATCGGATCCAGCCATGCGAGAGGCCGTGCGGCTGTCCCTGTGCCTGCCCGCCGTCATCCAGTCAGTCAGCCGCCATCCATCCGGCCAGCGGCGGGGGGCGTTGCCCCAACCTTCTGTCTGTCCCTCCATCAACAGCACATCAGACTCCTGCACAGCCATGAGTCGGAGTATTCAACACCGCCCAACCAACCAACCAACGCACCAACGTCCCATCGATCGATCGAAGGCGGCTTTTCACCCACCCGCCGTTCGACGGCCGTCGCGGCGTGCGCAGCGTCGAAGACCCACAGACCGACAGAACCAACCGGCGAACCGGTGCACGCATGCACGCACGTGCACCAGCACCTGCCTGCCTGCGTGCCTGACGTGTTCTCGGGTGTACGACCCGGTCTGCGTAGTGTTGTGTTTCGGTGTCGCCCCGGCTCTGACTCAGCACCTCGCGATCCCCGAGGATCTGATCCAATGGTCGCCGACGGGGCGCGCGCCGGCCGGCCCGGCGGGGCGCCGCGCGGCGAAATCGGGAAGCGCGATTTCGGGGGCTGCAGCTCCTTCCGCGGCGGCGACGCGGTGCTCCGCGGCCGGGCGGCGCGGCGCCGCGCGATGGCCGCGCGGCGCAAGTTCGACCGGGGGGGCCTACGGCAGCACATGCTGTGCGGCGTGGGCGATGTGCCCGTGTTCGAGCCCTCCGAGGAGGAGTTCGCCGCGGGACCGTACGCGTACCTCGCCACGATCCGCGAGGAGGGGGCGCGATACGGGCTGTGCCGCGTGCGGCCGCCGAAGAGCTTCCGCGTGCCGCTCGCGCTGTCGATGAAGACGCTGCGCTTCGACACGCGCTCGCAGCCCGTCAACGAGCTCATGAAGCGCGAGGCGTACGTGCAAACCGAGGAGGAGTTCATGAAGGAGTACGAGGCGTTCCTGGAAGAGAAAGGCGTCGCCCGCTGGCGGCGGCCGCCCGCGTACGACGGCGAGGAGCTCGACCTGCGCCAGCTCTTCGCAGAGGTGAGGCGCAGGGGCGGCTTCCGCTCGGTCGGCCGGCGCCGCATGTGGCGCGAGGTCGTGCGCGCGATGGGCGTCGGCGACGAGCGCGACAACGCCCCCACCGTATTCCGGGCGCTCTACGAGAAACACCTGCTCGCCTATGAGCAGCACTGCGCTCCGGGTGGTGCCACGGCGGACGAGACCGCGGTGGCCAGCGGAGGCGCGCCGCCGGCGGGGCCGTCGGCTGACGGTGGGGTGGCCGGCGCGGCGGCGGCAGGCGGCGGGGGCGTACCCTCGGTCCAGCCTTCCCCGGCCAAGAGCGCCGGGGGCAAAGCGCCGGCGCACACGCACGCGAGGCGCGTGGTTGCGGAGGCTGCAGCTGCGGCAAACGCGCGTGGGGGGGCGAGCGTCACGGGGGCACGCGGCCAGGCGGATGCAGTATCGGGCGCCGCCGTCCTTCGACAGGGGAGCAGCGCGCGAGGCCCCGGCTGCTCCGACGCCAACGCCAGGGACATCGTCGCAAGCAGCGGCCTCCGCGGCGGCACAGGTGCGGGGAGCACCGCTCGCGCGGTGGGGGCGGCCAGGCGCGCTTCTGATTCCGCCAGCGATGGCGACGTCGACAGCGGGAGCGAAATACAGGCGGGCGCCGACGATGGCGGCGCGCGAGCCGGCGCCGTTGACTGCGGCGCCGATGCCGCCTCCGGGGTGGACTCCGATAGCGATTCCGAGGTTGGCCGCGTCGTGTGCGAACACTGCAATTGCGGAGGCCACGAAGACTGCATGCTGCTGTGCGATGGCTGCAATACCGGCTATCACATGTATTGCCTGAGCCCCCCGCTGGAGCGCGTGCCTGACGGCGAGTGGCACTGCCCGCGCTGCGCTGAGAAGCGCGCAGAGGCGTGGGGCTTCGAAGATGGCGGGGAGTACACCGCCACGGAGCTGCAAGAGAGCAACCGGGCCTTCATGTCGCGCTATTTCGGATCGGACTCGCGCGCGCGGTCGCTGAGCGTCCACGAGATCGAGGCGGAGTTCTGGCGGTGCGTGGAATCTCCCGACCATACCGTGCGGGTTCTGTACGGAGCAGACCTAGACACCCACGTGGTCGGCTCTGGGTTTCCCGTCGCTGAGGAAGTGCGCAAGCGCTTCAAGTCTGAGGACATGCCGCCGCCTCCGCCGCACCTGCGCGCACCCGGCACCCGCGGTGGCGCGCCCAGCCCCGCCACAGCTGCCTGCGCCTCGAGCGCCTGGAACCTCAACAACATTCCATTCGACACGCAGAGCATGCTCAACTTCATCGAGCAGCGCGTCCAGGGCATCATGGTGCCGTGGCTGTACTTGGGCATGTGCTTCAGCAGCTTCGCGTGGCACACCGAAGACCACCACCTGTACAGCATCAACTACAACCATGTCGGCGCGCCGAAGGTGTGGTATACGGTGCCGGCCTCGTCCAGGGAGGGGTTGGAGAGGGTCATGCGCGACGTGCTTCCCGACATGTTCGACGCCCACCCGGACCTACTGTTTCAGCTCACGACTTTGGTTAACCCGGCGCAGCTGGAGGCTGCGGGCGTCCCCGTGTATCGCTGCGTCCAGCACGCGGGTGAGTTCGTCTTTGCCTTCCCCGGCGCCTACCACGGCGGCTTCAATGCGGGCTTCAACGTCGCCGAGGCCGTCAATTTTGGTGCGGCCGACTGGATTCCTTCGGGCGTCCAGGCCACGGCACGCATAGCCAAGTTTCACCGCCCGGGCCTTTTCTGCCAAGAGGAAGTCGCAGCTCGCGCAGCACAGCGTCAGGCTGCCTTTCACAGGCGGTATCTCTCGCGTCCTGGGCGCAAAAAACGGGTGACGCCCACGCTTTTCCCGCGCGAGGCCGCCGAGACCGTCGCACGCGAGCTGCTGCGCGTGCATAGGCAGGAGAGCGAAGCACGCAGAGACGTCCTCCAAGCAGGATGCGCGCCCGAGCCGCGGAACGCTGCGGCGCGAGAGAACGCGAGTATCAACGGCGCGGCCAAAAGGGGCAGTGCACGACGGCGCGGCCGCGTGCTCGCGCCGACTGCGGGCGGCGCCGCCGCCGGTGACGGCGACGAGCACGAGTGCATTGTGTGCAGACGGTTTGTCTTCGCGTCGGCGGTTGGCTGCAGCTGTTGCCCGGGACGCGCTGCTTGCCCCATGCACGCCGACAAGCTGTGTGACTGTGCGCCTGGCAAGCGCGCGCTCATTAGCGGCGGGGCGGCCCACCTGCGCGCCCTTCGCGAGAACGCCAGCACGCTTGCTGATGCCATGCACGACGAAAGTGGGGAAGCGAGCGCCGAGCTACAGTCCCATCTGCGTGCGCTGAGCGAGTTTGAGTCGACTCGAAACGGTGCTGAACGATGGCTCGAAGAGGCGCAAGCGTTGCTCGACTCGCGTCCGGGCGCAGGTGCACGTCCAAGGGACCCACGGCGGCTCGTTGGGCTCACTGACAGCCTCGCGGAGCGCATGGACACGCATATTGTTGCCTGTGGCGCGCTGCTCTGTGCGGGTTTCGAGCCACGCGATGACGAGTGCTCGGAAGACGGCTCCGGCGGAGAGACAAGTGATGGCGACGAGAGCTGCTCCATTCAGCTTGGTGATGAAGTGCGTGCGCGGTATGCGCAGCTCTGCAAGGCTGCTGCATGGCGCAAGGAGGCGGTCGCATTCATGCTGCCGCACACGCGGACGCAGGGCAGTGCAGCGTCGCAGACCCGCAGAACGCGCTCTGTTGTCGCCGGCGGCGATGGGATGGAAAAGCTGGCAAGGAAAGTCAGGACAGCTGCTGCCGACCATGCATGCAGTGGCACTTGCCCCGGTCGAGATTGTGCCGATGGCTCGACGAGTGCGGCTGGTGGGACGCGGGAGGGGTACGTTGCTGTACGCAACGGTTTTGCGCCCGGAGATCGCGTCGGTGAAGTGCCAACTGTCGAGCGGGTGCAGCGCCTGATCGCCGATGGTGATCTGGGTGGGCCAGGCGAGGTGTTTGGCCACTCAATGCTCAAGATGCTGAGGGATATGCATGCTGCTGAGGTCGAGCTCGACACCATTGTTTGTCAGGTCATGTCGGCTGCCGAGAGCTCCGGCTCACTCGATGAGACGAGCAGCTCGCCGCTCGCCTCACACATCGGGCCCGGGGACAAGCCGATAGATGCGCTCTCAACTCTTGCGGCGCGCGTTGGCGCCTCGCGCGTGCGTCTGAAGTCGGGCTCGGCATTCATGCGCGCTGTCAGCGCATTGCTCGATTGGGAACGCGAGGTGCGTATCCTCAGCACGTCATGCAATGACCAAACAGCAGCCAGAGACCTGAACGCGCTACCGACATTCAGCGCTGCGCAAGATCTGGCAGAGCGATACTCGAAGCTACTCTTCAGGGGTGCTGTGCACGACCTGCATGCGACCTTCAAAAGCACCGTGCTCGATCCGGCCGCGTCGTGGATATCAAAGGCCACGCGAATGGTCGCTTGGCGCCTGGGGACCGCGAGTGCGAACGAAATGCTCTCTGTTGCGCAGGAGCGCAAACTTCCCGTAGCGGGCAGTGCTTTAGCGCGCATCGCGGAGTGCGCGGAGGCTACCGCTGCATTCGTGAAAGAGCCCGTCGTAGCAGCTGCAGCGCGTGCGGCAGCGAAGCCCTTGCGGAGGGGGACCACGCGCGGTACTGTGCCTCAGCGCATGGATGCGTCATCAGTGGCTGTGCGAGCGGCGAAGGCCATGGCCGCCACGTCTCGGGACGGGCGCGACGAACATGGAGCGGCCGCGCGTGCGCGTTCACTGTTGTCAGGCATAGCAAGCGATTCGGCTGTGTTTGCTTTTGAGGCCGAGGTGGCCGCTGCCGGCATGCGTTTCATCGAATGGCGTGAGGCGGTAGAACGTGCACACGATGCGGAGGATGGTAGCGATGCAGCCGTGCTGACGGCCTTGTTGGCCTCGGCCTCCCTGTGCGGGGCGACGGGCTGCCCCGAGCACGGCGAGCTCGTGGAGCTGCTTGCCGAGAGCCGCAGTTGGGATGCACGCGCGGCGGATCTTTTGGAGGGAGGCTGTGCCGCCGAGGATGCCCACGCTCTACTGCGGGAATGCAACGATTGGCAATTTGCGCCAGCGATGGTTGGTGTGGTGAACGCCGAACTCGCGCGCTGCAAGGCATGGTCTGAGCGCGCAGCGCTCGCGCTTCGCACGCGCGCGCCCTTGCGAGCGTCGACAGTCTCCACCGCTATTCCCGACATGCCTGCAGTGGCCGCGCTCATCCAAGAGGCATGCGCACTCCCCATGCGACCGCGCGAGGCCGATGCGCTGCGCGAGAAGTACGCTCTGGCACGTGCGTGGGAGTGCGAATGTGCGGATGAGCTCACCGAGTGCGGTGCAATTGACGAGGCGCGCGCTGAACGCATCCGGGATATTATTGCACGCGGCGAGGCGTTCGCTCTTGTGTTGCCCGTGCTGAGTGCAATGAAGGCCTTTCTGCGAGCTTCCGAGTGGAACGCGCGCGCAGCTCTGCTTTGGTGCGGAGGTGCGAGGCGAAATCGCGCCGGACTGCCGACTGTTGCTCAGCTTGCGGGGCTCAAGCGTTCTGCAGAGGCCATTGCTACGCTCGCCGATGCGGGCGCCGTGGCGGTGCCTGACAGCCGTCGTGGTGAAGAGCTCCGCGTCTGCGCCGCATTGCACGCTCGCGTGGTGGAGCAGTCGCGTTTGGCTTCAGAATGGGACAGGCGCGCTAGGGAGATCCTCGAGGACGATGGCCTTCGCGATGGGAAACGCTCGGGCGTCAGCGGGCGTCGAGGCGGCACGCACCCCGTAGCCGACGCGCAGCGCTTCATTGAGAGCGCTGCGGCAATCGAGGTCAAGCTTGAGTACTTGGAGGCTCTCGAACATGAGCTCGTCCAGTATCACCTGCGGGTTGCTCGTGTGCAAAGTCTGCTTGCCGATCTTGGCATTGACTTCGAAGCGGAGGTACCCGATATCGAAGAAGAGGCGTCTGATGCGAGTCTGAGCTCCGGAGAGGACGAGACGAGCAAAGAAGGCGGAGGCAAGCGCAAGGCGCAAGGTCAACTTTGTCCGCGGCGGAAGCGCGCGCGCGCCCCACCGCGCTCTCTGCTCCCAGGCGAGTCGGACGAAGGGGTGCTGGCCGGCACGAGGCTGTTGTTGCGCGAGGGCCCGCCTGTCGAGGAATCGGAGCGCTTCGAGTACGGTGATATTGAATCTGTGCTTGATGAGGACGATGCGTCACCCATTCCCCTCGACGCGCGCACTCGTGGCGCTCTCGCTCGAGCAATCGAGCCGGCGGATGAGTGGTCCGAGGCGGCTTCGAGGGCGATATGCGCAGACCCCGCCAATGAGCTTGGCGACGTGCTTGAGTACCTATCCGACCGTGTAGCAAATGCGCAGGCGCGTCTCGAGCAGGCCGCGGCTGGCGACTATCTAGAGGACAGGGAGGCCGCCCTGGGCATCGACGGGGGCGATAAGAGGCGCGGCCGCAAGCGTCACTTGCGGCGCGAAGTTCGCTTTTGCCTATGCGGGGTCAACGAAAAGGAGGACGATGGCGGTGTGGACATGGTGTGCTGTGACATGTGTGACCAGTGGGTGCACGTCGACTGCGTCGGCCTCACCAAGCAGGAAGTCACGGCAATGGACGCGTTCATCTGTCCAGTGTGCGCTCAAGGCCGCGAGCCGCTCGGTCGGAAGTCGAAGCGCAACGAGGTGCGGGGTACAATCGCGCACGACTCGTTCTGCGTATCGAATCGCCCGACGCTAAGCGACCTGAGGGTGCTCGCCGCGGCCTCGCGGCGCTTGATCGTTAAGCCTGCCCTCGAGGAGCAGCTGCTGTCCACAATCAAGAGCCTGGAGCGTTTCGATGTGGCCGCACACGGATTTATGGACATGCTCACCGACCACGATACCCCCACGCCGGCGCCGCGGGCGTGCGTGGCGTACGCGGCGATCTCGATGGAGGTGCCGCTGCGCTCCGCCGCGGCCGTCGTTGCCTCGGCGGCGCTCGATACGCTCACCAAGAGCGCCAACAAGCTCCTCGAGGCCGAGCTGAAGCCCTCTCTGAAGTCGGTCTCGCGGTTCATTCGGCGCGTGGAAGCACTCGACCTCCCCGAACGGGTCAAGGATTCGGGCGCGCTAGGCGAGCTCGCCCGCTACGAGCGCGAGGGAACCGCGTGGGCGCGCGAGGCGCGTGCCGCGTTGGAAGACCTCACCATGCCTCTTTCCGTCGTGCGACGCATCATTTCCGCGGCAGACGATCTCTTCGTGGGGGTCACGAAGGAGGTGGCGCAGCTCGAAGACCGCTGTGTGCTGCATTGCGTGTGCCGCAAGCCTTACGATGGTTCGTCATGCATGATATTGTGCGACGTGTGTGACACGTGGTTCCACTACGAGTGCGTCGGCCTGAAGGCGCCGGCCCCGGGAGAGAAGGCCACGCATCCCAGCAGGTGGGCGTGCCCGAGTTGCCTCGGCGAGTCGCAGGTGTTGCTACCCGCAGGGCAGGATGCCGCACCCAAAGAGGTCAAGCCTACACTTTCGACGCCAGCAGCCGCATCCACGCTGGAGGACGCTGGGGATGCCGGCGCGGCGCACAAGCGGGCCCTGGATGCGCCTGCTGATGGCGCACGAGTCGCACCCGCGTCGCATCCCGCGCAGCAATGCCCTCGCGCGGCGGCGGCAGAAGCCAGCAGGGCATCGACGCTTCCATCTGCTGCTCCACTGAGCGTGTCGGTCGAAATGCACCCGACCGCAGTTGCGCAGGCGCATGCTGAGCAAGTCGCCAGGGCCGCTCGCGAGCAACAGCTGTTGATAGAGGCTCACGCAGCACAGCTGCAAGCCGCCCAAATACAGAGCGCACAGTTTGCTGCCCGCGCTCAACAATTTGGCATCGTTGACACGCAGGGGCAAGTGGCGCACCAACAATTGCTTCTGTTACAGCAGCAGCAGCAGCAGCACCAACAGCAGCAGCAGCAGCAGCAGCAGCAGCAGATGCATCAGCAATTGCAGGTGCATATGCAGCGTCAGCAGCAGCAGATGCTCGCGGCGCAGGCCGGCGTGTGCATGACCGCACCAAATCTTACCCCCGCGCAGACGCACGTGTCGACGAGCGCGTTGCCGCAAATGCAGGTGCCAGGTGCCCAATACCTCATGCCGATGGGCAGGGCGGAGGCAGCCATGGCTACTACGCAGCTCTCGGGCGTCGCGACGTCAGCAGCGCTGCCCCTCACGTGGCCGCAGTATCTACCGCCTTAGCCGTGGCATGCCTTCGAGCTGGAGCCATCGCGCCATGGGCATGTAACATAGATATACAGTAGCATATATGTACAACAGTTGCGAACGTCGCTCGTAGCTGGCGCGCGTCATTCCGAGTCGGGGAGCTGGGGCATTGCACGCGAAGGGCGGCCGTACCCGGCCCGCTGGCTCTCTTCGACGCCAGCCATCGTGGCGATCGCCTCCTCAGTGGTGCGCAGTGGGCGCCGCAAAGGTGACATCGGCGCCGAGATCCCTGCGGCAGCGATGTGCCCTGGCGACCTGCTTCCCCACGCCTCCCCCCCGATCGAACGCTGCGCGCTGCGTGCAGCAATCCACTGCGCGCGCTTGAAGGCCGGGTCCTCGCTGCCTCTCACCGCTCTGAGCCGATCCGCCTCGACCTTGACGCGGACCTCGCGAGCGGTGGCGAGGTTGTGCTCCCGCTCCTCCGCGGCGCGCGCGCGCGCCTCCACCTCGCGCGCATGCGCGCCACGCATCGCGCGGATGTGCTCGCCTGCGGCTCGCGCCTCGCTGAACATGTCACTGACGCGCTGTCCCGGGTCGGGCACGAACACCGAGCCGCCGTACTCGTCTGCACGCAGCCCGAACGCGGGGGCGTATCTCGAGCCTCTCGCCATCTTCTCGCGCGCCTCGCGCGGCTTGAATTCGTACGAGCCCACCCGCCCCGAGTAGGCAGTCCGCATGGGCGTATCGGCGGCCTCCCGCGCTTGACACTCTAGTATGCGCCGGATCTTGTCGGGCGTGAGGCCCTCGGTGCGCTGGCGGCGGGCGCCGCGCGCTCGCGCGACAGCTGCAGCCTCCGCCGCGGCGCGCTCGGAGGCGGCCGCCTCTGCATGTAGGCGCTCCGCCGCTGCGCGCGCGTCGTGTGCCGTCGCCGCGGCGCGCGCTCGCAATGCGGGTCGTCGCCGCCGCCGCCAGCGGGGCTTCTGGCGGCCGTCGACGGCGCCGTCGCCGCGCCGGCGGTGTCCCGACGGCGCCGGGTGATGCGCCCGCCCGTGGGTGCTCCCGGCGCGCCGTCGTCCTCTGCAAACGAAAGGAACGCGTCCGCATTGACTTGCGCGTGGCCCCACGCGCGATGCACGATGGGCGGCGGCCGCTCGCCGCGGCGGCGGCGGCGGCGACGACGACGACGACGACGGCCTTCCTTGCGAGAGGACGTGCCGGGTGGCCCCTCCGCGGGCTCGCCCTCAGCGCTCGATCCGTCGGAGTCGCCTCCCGAGTCCGAGTAGTCGCCTCCCGAGTCCGAGCCGGAGCGCGCGCCCGCGTCATCGCCACCTCCGTCGCCGCCCCCGTCGCTCCCGCCGCCGCAGCACCTGGTGCAGGGGCGGAAGCACCTGCCGAGCATTGCGCCCATCTCCGCGGCGGAGGGGAACGAGACGGGGGGCGACCGGGCGGCGGCCGGGCCGACGCGTGCGCCCTACCGCATACCTGCTCCCCTTCCCCCTACCTCCCCTCGCCGTCCTCCGCTGCGTCGCCTGGCGCACGCCCCGCTCGCACGCACGCCGCGGCTGTGGCGCGCCCGCGCCCGTTCCCCCCTGCGCGCGCGCGGGGCCCGAGCGCGAGCGCGCGCGACCGGCGTCCTATGGAGAGCCACCAGCCCGTGTCGTTCGCGAGCGGGGCGGGGTACGGCGCGTCGGGCACGCCCTACATTTGCGGCGACTGCGGCGCCGAGAACAAGATCAAGCAGGGAGACGTCATCCAGTGCCGCGAGTGCGGCTACCGCATCCTCTACAAGAAGCGCACCACCAAGATCGTGCAGTACGAGGCGCGCTAGGCGGGGCGCGGAGCGCGCCGCGGGGCGACGGCTAGGGCGCGCGGGCGGCGGGGACAGGGGTAGCCGGTAGCAAGTGGGGGAAGGGGGGGGCGGGGGAAAAAGAGGGTGCTTGGGAGGCCGGCGTCGGCTCAGGCGGCGACGCGCGCAGAGGAGGAGAGCGCCGTAGCCGCCGAGGCGCGCGGGCCACCAGCGGGTCGAGATCATGCGCGTGGCGGCGGGCGGGGCGGCGGCGAGCGGTACACGTACATGGGCCACGACGTCGGCGCCGAGCGCGGCTCGATGATCAACAGACAGGGCCTGAGGCTGGCGACGTACACGTGGCGGTGCCGCCGGGGGCCGCCGCGCGGCGTGGTGGTGGCCGCGCACGGCCTCGACGTGCACGCCAAGTTCGACATGCTCAAGGCCAGCGAGCCGGGCAAGCCGCACGTGACCAACACAGGCGTCGCCGGCGCGCTCTCCGGCGCGCACGGCCCCGCCGCCGAGCGGCCCGACTTCGCGTGCTGCGACGTGATCGGATTGGATCACCAGTCGTACGGCGAGTCGGAGGGCGCGCTCGGGCCGAAGTACCGCTCCTTCTTCTGGAGCTTCCAGGACCTCGTGGAGGACTTCGCGCAGCTCATCACTCAAATCCGCGCGGAGCCGCGCTACGAGGGCCTGCCGGTGTTCCTCAAGGGCAGCTCGCTGGGAGGCGGTGTCTGCCTGGCCATCGCGGCGACGCGACCCGATCTCCTCGACGGCTTCGTGCTGGTGGCGCCGCTCATCACGCTGGATCGCGTCAAGTCGCAGTCGTGGAACCCCTACCTTCGACCGCTGGCGGGGCTCATCAGTCGCATCTACCCCACGCTGCCTGCGGGAACGAAGAGCCCCAACCCCAACAGAACGCAGTACGAGGAGTTCGAGGTGGACGAGCAGACGCACAAGGGAATGGTGCGCGCGCGCGTGGCCACCGAGGTGCTCAACTACACCGACGCCGTGGTGGAGCTGCTGCCGCGCGTCACCGCGCCCTTCCTCGTCCTGCACTCGCCCGGCGACAACATGACCGAGTTCGCCGGCTCGCAAATGCTCATGGAACTCGCGGCCACGCCCGCCGAGCTCAAGCGGCTGGATGCCATCGACGGGTGGCACGCTGTCCTGCACGAGAAGGACGGCCACAAACACATTGCCACCATTGCTGAGTGGGTGGCGGAGCGCGTCGCCGCGCACGAGGCCAAAGGCGCTCAGCAATAGCTCGAGCCAGCGATAGCTCGAGCTCCTGCGCGTCGATTCGAGCGCGCGCGGATCAGCGGCGCACCCTGCGGCGGTGGGAGCAGCGGCGCCGACAGCAGCTACTCGTAAATCAGTTGCTCGAGCACGAGGTCGCTCCTCTGCGCATTTTTACGTTTCGTGTCGCGGGGTGCGGCTGCTGCCCCCCCCCCCCCCCCCCCCCCTTCCTGCGCCTGCGAGGTGGCTCGTCAGTCGGCGACGCCGAACGCTGAGAGCACCGCCTCGAATGCCGCGCTGGCACGCGCCATCGCCAGCATGCGCTCGCGGAGGTCCTTCTTGCGCTGGGGTTTCTCTGCGGCGAGTTTTTCCTTCCCGATCGTCGCGGCCGCTGCAACCTGCTCCATTGGCGTCATGGTTTCGAAGCGCGGCTTGCGCGGACGGCCCGGCCCGCGCCTCCTGGGCTCCCCGGCGGCGCCACCACCTTCGCCCGCGGCGATGATGTCGGCCTTCGTCGCGTACTGCGCTGCGTGCACGCCGGTGAGTGCCATCACCTTGGACACCGGGACCAACCCGCACAGCTGCTGCTGTGGCATGTCTTCCCTGCGCTGGCGCTTGCCGCCGCGCCCGTTGGCGTCTGCGGCGCGCGCGCGCCCCCCAGCGCGCTCACGCTTGCGCTGTGCCTGTGCCTCCATGTACGCCTCCTCCTCCTCAGGCCGCACGATGTCCCACACCTCCTCGTCGGCGCTGTGCGATCGCACGCACTGCACGGCGCGGACGACAGAGCATCGCGCCGCGGACACGTCGATCTCGCGCGCTTGCCCCTCCGGCACCACCTGCCAGCGCGGGCGCCCCAGGCGCTCCTTAGCCGTGCGTGCCTCGCGATCCGTGAAGACGCCCACGTCGTGCACCGGCAGCAGATGCACCCACTGCATGTCGGGGATGTAGTGGTAGACGAAGTAGTACTTGTGCGCGTAGCACGGCGGGAGGCCCTCCACCTCGACAACCTTGTTGTACAAGTTGGTCGCGCGCTTCCCACGCACCAGACGGCCGTTCTGACCACGCACCGCGAGTTTGGCAGCGGGGGACGAGTGCGTGATGCCCTCGTTGTCGCGCTCTGCCATCCGCGCCGTCGCGGCGGCCACCTCGTTGGGCTTGCACGCCACGGGCTCCGGATGTGCCTTGACGTGCTTGGCCGTCAATTCGTCGAGCACGTCCTGCCGCACCTTTCCGTCGGCGTCCAGCCCATCGGCGCCACGCAGCGCCATGGCTGGGCGCGCCGCCCGCACGAGGCGTTTACGAAGAGCCGCGAGCGCTGGCGTTACCTGCGCAGTGCCCTTCGCTGGCGTCTTCTTTCGCGATCCAGACCTGGTGGTCTTCCTCTTGGACGTTCCCGGCGTGGCCGCTGCCGAGGCGAGCGTCTCGTCCGCAGCCTGTTGGCGTGCCTGCTGGTCCGAATCCTGCTGCTGCTGCTGCTGCTCCTTGCCGCCGCCCGCCGAGCCGAACATGTGGTCGTCCTCAGCCAGCTCGTCGGCGTGCTCGACGCGCGAGTCGCGCACTGCGGCCGCAGCGTCGTCGGCGTCCTCATATATGCCGAGGTAATAGTTGTGCCCCTCGGCGGTTGAGTGTTTCGCGGCGAAGCGACGCCCGCGAGGCACCACGCCGTCGCCCGGGGCACTTGCCACGCATGCGTCGCGAGACGCAACGCCGCTCTCAGCCGCAAGCTGCTCATCGCTCGGTTTGGCCAGGCGCATCACCATCATGATTGAGGGAAACTGATCCTCTACCAGCTGGTCGGGGAACGTCCAGTGGCAATAGCCGAGCACGTCAGGATCCCTGTACGCTTCAGCGACGTACGCCGGGTGGTCCATGATCGGCGCCTTGACGCCGCTGTGCGCGGGCTCATCCTGATCGGGCGGCGTGCCGGTCGTGTTGTCGCTGTCATCCTCACGCGTGCCGCGGCGCACAAACTGCGGCAGCGCTTTCTGCCACCGCGCCAGGATGGCCTTGCCCTGCTCGAGCATGAGCGCTGCTGACTGGTGATACACGCTGTCTTCAGGATTGTATTCCATGGCATTCTTGCAAATCGTGGCGAAGTCGGCCTCGAATTGGCCGAAGGACTCGTACCGGCCCGTCTGCACAAACGCCAGCATGTCGAGGAAGGCCAGCGGGCGCTTGATGCGCTTCGCGTAGTCCCAGAGCTCGTCGGTGTCCACGGGCGACTGGAAGACGCCGTGCTCGTCGAGCGCGCGCAGCTGCTTGAGGCAGTCGCGAAGCGACTTGTGAAGCCAGTACATGCGCGGCGCCCAGATCGCGCCCGAGGACTCGCGCACCACCTTGAGGCGGGCGGGCGGCTTGATGGTCGGTTTGGCCGTGCTCGGGTGCGCACGGACGGCCACACCCGGAATGTGCACCACATCCTCGCCGGCAGTTTCCTTGCGCGCTTCAATCTCGGCCACGGGTCTGTAGCAGGCCATGCCGCCGCAGCGGCGGAATCCCATGGACTCGTAGAACGGCACCGACGAGTCCGTGGCCTGCAGGCAGACGTACTCGTACTCGCTCTCGGCCGCCAGCTCGTCGAGCGTCGCCTGCAGCACCGCGCGCCCACAGCCAAGGCCGCCGAGCAGCGAAATCTCCGCCACCTTGCGCCAGATGACGCCCTCCTCGTCAGGGTCGCCGAAGCGGGGCGTCTGTTCCAGCTCGGCAGCCAACACGCCGCTGGCATCGCACTTGCGGTGGCGCCAGTCGTCGCGCGTGATGCCGCTGAGCGCGCAGGCGCTGTCCCAACGGAACCACGGCTGCCAGGTCGTGAACGTCGTCACCGTCACGAAGCCCTGCAGCCAACCCTGCGCCCGCGTTCTGACCGCGTAACCGAACATCGGGTCGTCGGTGTCGATGCGGTCGAGGATGAACTCCAGCAGCAACGGCTTGGCCTCCTGCCCACCGGCCGACCGCTTTCTGTCCGAGTCCTCCGCATCGGCCTGCCTCTTCTCGTCCTCGAGGTCCTTGAGGCGCAGCTTCGCGTCGAGGGCGTCCTGCGTGTACACGTCATCGCCGGTGTCGCTCTTTTGCGTGCCCGCAACGACGATCGCCTCCTGCTCCTCGACCGCTGCGCGCCAGATCTGCTCGCGCGCGCGCTTCGCCGCACGTTCGGCGTCGCGCTCCTTGCGTTGCCGCCGCCACGCTGCCTCGTTGCACAGCTGCAGTATCTCGGCGAGCATGGCCTTCCACTCGCTGCGCTCGGTGACGCGTACGGCCACCGAGCCCTCCAGCGGCGCCTCGCCTCCACGCGCGCTCCCCCTGGCGGCGGGTACGAGCTCGAAATCGTACGGCGCGTCCGCGACGCGCCCGCACAGCCGCCTGCGCGAGCTCAGCTCGAGGTCGCGCTGCGTTAGCTCGAGCGCCCCCTCGTCGGCCGCCCCGCCTCCGTCGGCGGGCTGCGCGTCCTTGTCGGCACCCATGATCGCAGCAGCAGCAGCAGCACCGGCAGTGGCAGGACGAGGAGAAGGACGTGCAGGAGCAGGAGCAGGCCCCTAATGCCCTGTCACGCGGCCGCTCGCCCACCGCCGCCGCTTCCGCCGACTGCGAACGCCGTCGCACACAGGCTCGCCCGCGTGGGCCTGCGCCCTCCCTCCCTCTGGCCCGCGCGCGCGCCCTTCGCTTCGCGGCGCGCGCGCTCGCCGCCGCGG